>OX457130.1:3058367-3455007 GCA_949752895.1 Dendrolimus pini | reverse complement strand
CCTTGGTCGACACTGGTCGTTGATAAGTTGAACACTTCGAACTAGGTCACCGACATCCAAATCGGTGAGTACCTTTTTAAATTCCTACTCGAAAACCCTCGTTCACATTCCAATATAGAACTAAGAAGTCTAAAACCTTCCAGGCACGATGAATAGCCTCTCGTCAGGACCGTGGGGACATTTCGTTCGGCCACCTGAGTTTGGCCAGGAACATTCTCCTGAATATTAAGAACCCCTTCTGCGGTTTCCTGTTTTACCAAAAGAACCCCGTAAGTAAACCTCGACTGTTGCAAATCTCTTTTCTTAACCCTTTTATTTAATTTTTCATTATTAAAAGTTTTACGTACCCTCATGTCTTAGTTGTCTTAAACAACCGCGCAAGCTAACGACAATTTCGTATACCGAAGACTAATAGCGTGCATTATGACGCGTTCCAGGTCTTCGGGGTTTTTTTTTTATACGGGAGCTGGTGTTTGGAGTTGGCAGTTGAGCCCTCCAACCCGCTCACTACTACCGCTGTAGCTGATACAAGAAAAGCACGTGAAGCCAGGCTGCCGACGCGCCTGCCGTCTTCAGGCTAGCTGCCCACGCCGTTACCAGGCGTTACAGCTAAGCAAATACTTTTAATAACTAAATTCATGTTAACGGAACCGTCGTACCATCTTTGATTAATTTACTTCAGATCTATCAAATATATTATCAACTTTTCGTAACCAACCTTTATTAAATACAGTCTGACGCCTCTACAACCCCACTACTTGTGAACTATGTTTTTAAAGTCTCAAACTGCTCTGTTATAAATACTCTTCATATTTAATCTATTGTAGTCCGTCGTAACTTATGTGCCACGGTCTCTTTTTAATAACCATTTTAACCAAATAAATTAATGATTACCAGTGATTCCTTTGTTTCATTTATAAGCACCGAATCACCGGGTAACAAACTGTTAATCTAAACCATTTTCGAATCTTCTTGAAAAACACAAAAAAATCATCAAAATCGTTCCCACCATTAAATATGTGTGTAGCGGCGCCACCTACCGGGTCCAATCGTGAACAAATATAATTTCACTTAAATCCTGGAACCCGATTGCAGCGCCATCTACCTGGTTCAAACTTGAATCTAAATCAATCCGAGACCCACTTGAACAAGCACAAAAATAATTCACCTAAATCAGACAAAAGAATACGAGCTTCAATGCAGTCACCAGTGCCGAAATAGGCCGGGAAAGATGCTTTTTTAATGATAATTTCTTTTATTGATGAATATCATATTTTAAAACTTATTATCCTATTCCGAACGAAGACAATTTTATCCGTGCAGGAACGAAAAAAGAATACAATTTCCTGCGGCCGGGCGGCCTGTCGCAAAAGGCGACAAAACATCCCAGCCAGCCAGGTGGTAGGGCATTAGCTTGACTGGATGGCTACCACCAATGGTCTAAAATATTTCGCCATAACAACCTTGAATTTTTGTTACGGCTTTAGTGACCAGGTTCCAGTCCCCTTTAAGAGAGCATAAGCGCATTTGTAACACCTTTGGTGTTGCAAATGTCCATAGGCGATGGTAACCGCTTTCCATTGAGTCGTTTTTTTCTGTCTCGCTTAATTGTATGCTGGAATTTAACTTCTGAAATACGAAAAATTAATTATGACTGGTACATTCTTCAAATGACTTTAATTCATATAATTAGCTTTTTGAACTAGATCAAAATCTGGCGTAAATGCACACCAATGACCTTTGAAATATATGGTTAATAAACACATAAATAGCATTACAACTTAAATGCTTTTTCCAAAAGTAACATAAAATGTTATATGCTCGTATTTTTAATGTAATTTTACTTGCTTGATACTATCATTAGAATTTATGAGTGCTTTGCATTTTGAGAGGAAAATTTTAAAGCTTCGCTATTCGTTTTGAGATTAAACTTAATGGATATTTGTTACGACTAAATATTGTTAACGTTATATAAAGCTTAACACGAGTCACAGTTCGTTAAACTATCCATAAATAGCTTGAGACAAGAATTCTAGTTATGATATTCGTGCAGTTAGAAAATGATTCTGAAAAACTTTTGAATCCCAAATACACACTGTATAATCAATCAAAAATTGAAAGTCTTCTTGAAGCCAGGGTCCCACCCGTACTATTGTAATATGTAGTATATAATATTAGTCTTAGACTTAGAGAGCGGCAGCAATAGCTACTAGCAGCACTATGTCTATAGGCAATGGTAACCGCTTTTCATCAGGTCGGACGTCTGACTGTCTGTTGAACTCATGCAATAAAATAAACATAATATAAAAGTTGTCATTGTAAATATAATAAAAATAAAAATATAGTTCAGTTTTCATTATATATTGATAGTAATCTAATTCTTCAAAAAAATCTACCAATGAGGTAGAAGTGATTACTCAGAACTCTTTATAAATGAAACCATAAAAAAAAACAATTGCAACAGACCAACCACAAAATTGTGTTTTCTCCATCGAAATAACTTTACAGAAACTGTCATTAAACTCGAAAGTGATACAACCGGGAACAAATTCTAAACACGTAAAAACAGCTATTTCGTTGCGAACGAAAAAAGTTTTGAGCTGAGAGAAATAAGGTAGAATCCTTAATAGAGTGAGCGGAAAGTATGGCGAAAGAAAAGCCAAGTTAGCTGCGTATTACGCGCGTTATGTAAATCGCGGTGAGTTGCCGAGAGTTGCCCGTGGAACTTCTTGAAAGCATCCGTGGACTGACGGCCTTAAAAATTCAGAACGCTATAAGTGATACTCTTCCAGTGGAATTAAGAGTACAATACTATGGATACGGTAACCTTATCCGGAATGCTCACATTTTAACTCCTTTATAAGATAATGCTTCATCCTAATAGTCCTCCTTACCTTAGGAACGTTTTGAGTTCTTTTGCCTCTCCACTTCCCACAATTTGCGCTCAGATACATATCGTAAACTCCTGACACCTGCATACTCTTCAGTCTTTTATGATAACTCTTTTACAATGCAAACTGTCAAACTCTGGAATGCATTGCCTCTTTTTGTCAGAAAGGCCAAAACATTACCGACTTTTCGCAAATCACTTAAAAATTATTATTAACCGTATGTTTTACCTCTTACATATTCGTCACTCGATTTCTCTGTCAATTGTAAACTGCATTTCATTTTATTTCTTTTAATCATAAGGGTATACTCCCGAATTGGTCCCATTGGCACTATGTCAGGATCTGATAACTGGATTTGGAGAAACCCTCGGAAATTTGTTAACCGACTTCTTTCTTACACGATATCTTTGACAATTTTAAGTCTATACTCCCAAGGTGTTACCGTGGTCACCAAGTCAGGATATGGTGGATGCCAGTAAAATAGAGAACGAAGTGAACCTTATTAAATAATGCCGAGCGCTCATTCTTAGAATAAAAGCTTGTATACGCGTGCTAGTATTACATTTACTATAGATGCTTAATTCTTTTGTCTTTACAAGAATTCTCCGAAAATTGTGGGCCGATTTTCCGATTTTCAATTTTTTTTATTCGATTGCCTATACTCCCGAGGTGGTCCCATGGACAGCATGTCAGGATCTGATAAATGTACTCCAAGGAAATCGAGAGCACTCCTTGTTGACGAGCATCTACACCTTACAGTGAGATACCTTGTATTTGCGTGCCAGTACTATAATTTCTACAGGCGCTTAGTATTATTATATTATTTCTAAAGCTATTCAAGTATTTGCGGAACTAAAAAGTATTTTTTTGTTACTTATGTTTACTGTATTAGACATATTTATCTTACTCTACTCTACTATTACTTTTGTATCTTCGAAGTCCATGTTTCAAGACTAATGGAATTAAGATAGGACTCCTTTGGAGCTTTTAAATGTCAACGTTCAAAGAATAATTAAAACCAGTCTATTAACAAAAAGGAAATGTTTTATGCGAAATAACATAAAAATATTATTATACTGTTGTATAAATCGAAAACCTCCTTTTTCGAAGTCTTGTTAAAAATATTCAAATTTTCATCCCTTAAGATATTAATAGTATAAATGCGAAAGTAAGTCTGCCTATTTATTATGGTTTTACAAAAAAACTACTGGACCAATTTGAGTGTAACTCGATACATATGTTGTTTCAAGACTGAGAATGGACTTTGAATACTTTTTACCCTGAAAAAGAGGATAGTATGCCATATTAAATTAAGTAAATCTTCCGGGGGCGAATAGTACCTAAGTAAAAACATAAAACAGTATATTGTGCAGTCCGTGTGAAAGCTCAGTAGTTAAATAAATAAGAGATACACAAAATAAAACTGTTTAATCCTTAACAATAGCCACGTTCAAAATTGCATCGAAATTTCCCAGATCTGTATCATCTCGCGATACACTTTATAATGTGCAAACTTTTCACTTCCCACACCCGATTGACGCGGAGTCAGATAAATGGGCACATTTGAGTGGCGCTCTCACTTGGGCCTGAGTTATCTTGATGCTCCAACTAAGTTTCACTTTGAAGGCTCTCTAGCTAAGTGCGTACGACTTTATAAATTTTGTTTTAACTATGTTTTAATAAGGAGTAATCTTTGGAAGAGTTTTGTTTTAAAAATTGTACATGTGTGAATATAATCACAGATAATTCTTCTCTTACTTTCATTAATATTGTTACGAGTTGCGAGACTCAAATTAAAATTCCGTTGGAATTATTCCAGTTTATTAGAACTACACAAACACATATAACACAGGTAGAAATATAACCGAACACAACAAATCTAAACGTAATGCAGAAGGTCGTTCAATAAAACGCGCAAAGTCCGTCACTATGAGGTTCCCAACTGTACACACGTCACGCCTTGATCGTAGTTGTCGCTGAACTCTGCCCTCCTTCAATCTGGCCATCGTTTTATACTGCACAAATGCAATATGCCCGCCCGGCAACGTGGACCAAATTTCCTAGAATCAGCTTGTAACACCTGGCTAACGATGCTAATGAGCGAGTACAATAAGACAATGGGCTGTTCTCTAGAAACGTATGCCAATAAATAAGTGAACAAAAGAAGACGATCATAAAAGGATTACAATTAGTTCAAATGCCGACAGGTAATAAAATGTGTTTCTACAAATCTGTAAGTGGAATTTGCCTTAGTCGGTGACTAGGTTGTAACAATATAAATAGAATTCCTTTAGCCTACAACCGTCAACATATTATAATCTATACATATAATAAAATTGTAGAGGTCGAATTTCTGTACAATGAAAAAGAATTCGAAAAACCGAATCAGGGGGATGTTAGAAGTGAAATAGAACTAATTTAGTATTTTTTTTATTTTTTTGTTTCTCTGTTTGTCTGTTTGTCTGTCTGTTTGTACCGGCTAATCTCCGAAACTACTGGACCGATTTAAATGAAATTTTGTATCGGTGGTAGCTTATATCCCTGGTCAACATATAGGATACTTTTGATCCCGAAAAATTAAAAAGTTCCCGTGGGATAGTTAAAAAAACCGCACCACGCGGACGAAGTCGCGGGCAGAAGCTAGTTCAAAATAAACTTCTTAATTATCACTTTAAAATTTTCACTCTTTGTCGAAATAATATTATTATGAGTTTTAATTCGGTCCAAATTGGACATATGTTTAATCATCAGTCTTATTTACTCTAATCTGTGCTGCACAATGTCAAACTAATATCTCATTCTCTCGCAGGCTTAGTCTTATAGATTTATGTATTGTATTTATATTTTTTTAGTATCACTTTTTAACCGACTTCAAAAAAAGGAGGACATTCTCAATTCGTCGGGATCTTTTTTTTTTTTTGTTCCTTTTTTTTATGTATTTTCGCCGATAACTCCGTGATTTATGATCCGATTTACGTGATTCTTTTTTTGTTCGACGCGGAATAGCTTCCAATTGGTTCCCTAAAAATTTTACATAGTTTGGCCCAGTAGTTTTCATTTTATGGACATTTTTCATGGAACTAATTTTCAATCCGTTCCATATGTACACCGATTACTCTGAGATTTATGATTCAATTTACGTGATTCTTTTTTTGTTCGACGCGGAATAGCTGCCATGTGGTCCCCTAAAAATTTGACATAGTTTGGCCCAGTAGTTTTCATTTTACGAACATTTTTTTGTTCCCGGTTCTTGGAACCTATATTTTTTAAGAAGCGCGGCACCATTCATAGGTCCACCCATACATAGCTAGACACTAAAAAGTAACAAATAAAATTTAAAAGTTTCGTTTAAAAAAACCGACTTCAAAAACGAAAAAACTAAAATGTATAAAATAACTTATTTCTTAAGCTATTATTATTAATATATATTATCTAAAACATCTTGAAGTCGGTGCAAAGTAAAACATAAAAATTACTATATTTTGAAAATTACTAAGCACCGACTTTAAGATGTTTTAGATAATATATATTAATAATAATAGCTTAAGAAATAAGTTATTTTATACATTTTAGTTTTTTCGTTTTTGAAGTCGGTTTTTTTAAACGAAGTTTTTAATTGATTCATCAAGCTTCCAATCACAACGATTCTAAAGAAGTTTCACTTTAAAAATTAATTTAAATAATTTAATGCTGCCAGCCTTCTAGGTATAGGACGTGCAGGAACGGAGAAAGAAAACTAAATCTTGCTGTCGGACCGTCTATAAGAGGCTGTAAGCGGAGACAAAACCCATGTAATAGGGCATTCGCCCACTGGATGGCTACCATCCCTGGTCTAGAGTATGCCGCCATAACAACCTTGAGTACCAGCATCAATACTAGCAATAAGCCTACGAAAGGTGCCGAGCGCTTTAAAAAATATAGGTCCCAAGAAACGGGAACGGAAAAAAATAAAATGAAAACTACTGGGTCAAACTATGTCAAATTTTTAGGGGACCAAATGGCAACTATTTTGCATCAAACTAAAAAAGAATCACGTAAATCGGATCATAAATCTCAAAGTAATCGGTGTACATACATAAAAATTAAAAAAATACCGACCAAGTTGAGAACCTCCTTTTGAAAGTCGGTTAAAACTAGATAAATACTAATCGAAAGCATGTTTCATTGAATTGAATACCAAATAATGATGTACTCTAACTAAAAAAATATATTAAAATACTCTTAGAATCTGCAGAATAAACACAGACTCGTATTCCCCAAACAAGAGTAAACTCCAAACTGTTTATTAAAAGCCACTGATCGTATTCCATAACAAACACCGCACACAGTCCGAAGTTTGGTCAGTTCACACATTTTTGGCCATTATGCAAAATGGCCGGATGAGTTATCGCCCTTTGGGTGTTTTGTTTCCAAATTCGGCCTATTAGCGTTGCGGGTGAAGATATAAAGCCTTTTATTGGCCTATTACGTAAATTAACGGAATGTGTAAACTTTATTATTGCTGAGGATACGTTTATCATTTTCGAATCTGGCCAAATCTCGAAGTTATGAGTACTTTTGTACATTTTGTACAATTTCGAAGGTACTTGTATTTACGAATCTTATTATTTATACCATCTCCAAGCCTTTATTTTACTTTTGACTGCTCGATAACGCATCAATTAGTAATGTTGTAATGCATTACCGACCTGATTTGTTATAAAAATCGACTTCATGTATATGTAAGTTCTAATATTTTTTTTAAAGTAGAACATATTTTTATTATTAAATTTATTAGTTTCGATTTATTTAGGTACTGTCGATTGTATGTATATGTGTATGTATGTGACTCACAATATCACTATTACGTCACCCACAGCAATAAAGTTGGACAATTATGTTATTTTTTTCATGTGGGCTTTACTATCAATACAAATGTAACTTGATAGACCTGCAAATGTTAAAAGTAAAATAATGCTTGAAAATACTATAGATGTGTTTATCAAGAATTAAGTATTCCCGCATTTAATACAGACGATTAAATTGTAATCTTAGGCGCTGGGCCGTTTGTTGCAAACGCCGTAGTCTGCGTACGGCGTGATATAATTTTACGCGGCCGACAAATCTTTTTTCTTACTGCAAAGCTGACAAGCCTATCTTATGGAAAATGTTTACGATTGCTGCGAAGCTGACGAGACGGCATATCTAATGGCAAAAGGGTTACGATTGCTGCGAAGCTGACAAGACGGCATATCTAATGAAAAATGTTTAGGATTGCTGCGAAGCTGACAAGACGGCATATCTAATGGAAAATCTTCATGATTACTGCGAAGCTGAAAAGACGGCATATCTAATGGCAAAAGGTTTACGATTGCTGCGAAGCTGACAAGACGGCCTATCTAATGGAAAATGTTTAGGATTGCTGCGAAGCTGACAAAACGGGTATCTAATTAATAATGTTTACGAATGCTGCGAAGCTGACAAGACGGGCTATCTAATTAAAAATGTTTACGCTTACTCCGAAACTGACAAAACGGGTATTTAATTAATAATGTTTACGAATGCTGCGAAGCTGACAAGACGGCCTATCTAATGGAAAATGTTTACGATTGCTGCGAAGCTGACAAGACGGGCTATCTAATTAAAAATGTTTACGCTTACTCCGAAACTGACAAAACGGGTATTTAATTAATAATGTTTACGAATGCTGCGAAGCTGACAAGACGGGCTATCTAATTAAAAATGTTTACGCTTACTCCGAAACTGACAAAACGGGTATTTAATTAATAATGTTTACGAATGCTGCGAAGCTGACAAGACGGCATATCTAATGGAAAATCTTCATGATTACTGCGAAGCTTAAAAGACGGCATATCTAATGGCAAAAGGTTTACGATTGCTGCGAAGCTGACAAGACGGCCTATCTAATGGAAAATGTTTAGGATTGCTGCGAAGCTGACAAAACGGGTATCTAATTAATAATGTTTACGAATGCTGCGAAGCTGACAAGACGGGCTATCTAATTAAAAATGTTTACGCTTACTCCGAAACTGACAAAACGGGTATTTAATTAATAATGTTTACGAATGCTGCGAAGCTGACAAGACGGGCTATCTAATTAAAAATGTTTACGCTTACTCCGAAACTGACAAAACGGGTATTTAATTAATAATGTTTACGAATGCTGCGAAGCTGACAAGACGGCCTATCTAATGGAAAATGTTTACGAATGCTGCGAAGCTGACAAGACGGCCTATCTAATGGAAAATGTTTACGATTGCTGCGAAGCTGACATGACGGGCTATCTAATTAAAAATGTTTACGCTTACTCCGAAACTGACAAAACGGGTATTTAATTAATAATGTTTACGAATGCTGCGAAGCTGACAAGATGGCCTATCTAATGGAAAATGTTTACGATTGCTTATACACGTTTGTAACACCACAGGCGAAGCCGACGTGTTGCGTACTTTTAGGATGGGTTACACGGGAATAGATTAAAGGAGATGGGATTCATTCTTGCACAGATAAGTAGGTTCCATCACCATGTTTGTCTTGACCATCAGAAGATCTGACTAAACTGTGCATGCTACGCGGCCAGGATTCGAAGATATATTCCTTGAATGAGACATGTGTCTAATAGCCACTACGTTATCACAACCATAATACCTCTGCTTTACTCTTTATTCTCAGATTCTTCCATTCCTTTTGAGTCGACATATAATGTCTTTCTTCCTTCCTTTTGAATTCATCTATTCTACTGGCATAAGTTCTTGGCCATACAAGAAATCATCATATGCCACAATGGATTGTGAGTTTTTTTGGTTATTTTTCCTTTTATATCCATCAAACATACAGTTTTACATTATTCATACTTGACTCACTTCAAAATGAAAATCTATATTTTTTGCAAAACGAAGGGCCAGTAAATGCGAAATTAAAAGGCAGCAATTAATTCCAAACTTTAATTATAACTCGCGGACTTATTAAATAACTTAAGACTGACCTTTGAAACCGTGGAACTGGCTTAAAAATATTAAAAATGATTCGGGATCCGTAATCAAATTAACAAGATCTTGCCTAAAACTTTATATAATTATAAAAACGGCAAGTTCATTTCTAACTGACCATGCAAACTAAAGGGTTCCGCAAGGTGATCAATTTGTACCGCTTTTGTAATTGATCTACAGAACCCTATAGCCACAACACACACCAAAACACTTATCTTACTTAAATAAAATTTTCTTGAACAATATTTTCAGATTTCTAGCTAAATCGTTTCTGAATTAACATTAATTTAAAGCGTATAAAAGGGTCAACAGATTAAGTTTTGGATATTTCCCCAATGAAATGAATTTATTATGCCACAATTAACATGACACCAGACCGTCATCATCGTTAGATAGGGAGGTCCAACCACCTTTAACGGAATGCAGCAAAAATAAAGATAGCAGAAAACAACTGATGAGGGAGTTGGGACTGAATCGTTTTGATGTAGATATTTTTATAAAAATTCTGGCAGAGCCAGCCTCAAAGGAGGTTTGTTAGCAAACTCATTATTTAACATTTAATATATAAGTTATTGTATGTTTAGGAGATGTTGGGGCTGACATGCCTATGTGGCAAAAGCCCCAAATTTTTTTATTTTTTTTTGTTAGATCAGATCAGTTCTTGGCTCGAATTTTATATCTCCGGAACCAAATTTTATGTGTACGGTAAATATTAAATATAAACTCCAAACACTCAGACCATTAATTGCGCGTGTGTCTGTGTGTAAGTACGTGTGTATATGTTTGTGTGTCTATAAACGATCTATCTATATCGACTATAAACGATCCTTTATTGCCATTTATTTGAGGAATACTAAAAAAGTTTTAAAACATAATCTTAGCTGTTTTCGTGAAAAGAAGGTAATTTGAACAGGAAAAACAGTGGCAAAAGCAGGTGGGGGTCTACTTTTGACTTGTTTTTCAATCGGTGTTTTTCACCCCGCCCCGAAGGGGGGTGAAAATGGGGCATTTTTTCACAAAGTGGAACAGTCATTAAAACTTTTTGACGAGCCGGACTTTAATTGTTACGGATATCTTGTTAGCACTGTCGAATTTTATACAATAAAGTATTTGTTCTTTGAAGTTTTCGTGTATCATTACAAACTGTTCAGGAAATTGGCTGCAAAATATTCTGAAGATCTCAAGCGTAGACTTCTGTTTCAGGGTTTAGTAGCCATTGGAATGGACTTGGATGTGTCAAACATTGTACAATAAATTCTATAACTATAACATAAAAAAATGACATTAAATACCTAATTAAATCTATCTTTTTAGGTTGTTCGCGCCGCTTAATTTAAATTAAATTCTGGCCTGTAAAATTATTTCCACAACTACCCGCTTTATCTAATCACCTTTTCCCGGCCACCATCTTCCGTTCCATACGACTATCCTTGTCGTACTTACCGCTGCACTAATACTGCTGGTCTTTACGAGTTAGTCTGCTGTCGACCCTCGTACGACAACCCGCACATCTTTTCCACCACAAATTGCCTATAAGAGCAGTTATACCACGCCGCGTGTATATATAATATCGAAAGCCGCAAGAAGGAGACAAGCCAGAACATTTGCTGCAAGGCTCACAACTTGGTGATCAGCACGCATAGTTAGTGCACAGAGGCACGCAGGTTAGTCTCCCTTCTTTCCATACCAGAAGTCCTACCCCGCCATTTGCATACGCGTTCAGTTCCTAATACTGGGCTGTCGCGTTGCCGTAGGTTGATAGAAAACTCTTACTTGTTCAGCACATACACATAAAATAAAAAAATTACAGTAGTCACAATAAACATTAAAGGCATGAACAATCGGCGGCCTTATTGCGTTAGAGTGGTATCTTCCAAACAACCGGGCTTTATTATAATACCAGCCGTTCCCGCCCGCTTCGCCTGGCGTATGACATTATAGAATTTTTTAAAACGGATCACGGTTTGTTATAAGTGAAAATCATGTTGTTTCTAACATAGAGATTATGTTAAATCATGTTCCTCTTTTATGAGCTAGAAAACAAATGAACCAAGGATAAATGCCTGTCTTTTGTTTTATGGGAGCAAATAAATTAATAAACAAACAAATTGAGAAAACATGGCAAAGGGCTCATAGAATTTGAAAAATATATAGCCTATAACCATCTACGATTAATTCCGCGTCGAATGGTTGTGGTTTCATGCTGATCGGTCCAGTAGTTATCGAGTTTACCTCGGACAAAGAAAACAAACTTTGCTTATATATATATATATATATATATATATATATATATATATATATTTCTTAAGTTTCGCAACTTTTAGATACAATTAAAGCAACGTTTTAACGGTTTTAAGTGGTTGTAAATTAGATTAGGCTCACATAGAGTAAATAAAACATAAATTTAAATAATTATAATGAACAAGTTCTGGGCTATAATTATTTTAACATTTCCTATCCATTGACACTTGACTTCTTCGTCTTCTGTGATCACGGGTACTGGAAATTGGCTGAAACGTCGAAATTATCCTAAAAGTTAAAGAAAAATGCCGCGCTTAAATCTGTTAGAGGTGTCGAGTTTGTACCAAGTGCTTAGAAATAAACAAAAAAGTCAGGGGCTTATTCGGACGAACCTTAGATTTTTTGTATTTCTGTCTTGTTAGTGTATAACGTGAATACTTCGTTACTTATTGTTCGTTTTTCCACTTGTACATTGTGATTCGTTTTTCCACTTGTCCCTTGAAGTTTCACTTCTACTATGTGTTCCAACACACATTTTGATTTTTCGCGGATTTACTGCAAATTATGATTTGGTTAGGTTTGGTTTTTTATTTTATCAAACAAAAAAGCAGAATTCTATCCGGAACCACTAAAAACATCGATAGTCTACTCTAACTTGTACCGCCTCTCACCACGTCTACTCTAAAATTATGTCGCCTTTCACCACGGCCGTGACGCTTTTTCGTGACGGAAAAAAATTCTAATAACCCCCGTCTACATAGAAGTTTAATTTCAAAAAGCTCAACACAGAGCTACTTTTTAACCACGGTCACTTTTATCTCAATAAATTTAACGCGAACTAGCACTAGCGTAACTAGTTTAAAATAAAATTCAGTTCTAAATGTTGTGTTGACAAATTCAATTATAGATCTTACCTTTTAGATAAATTATAAGGGAAACAGGTGCCTTAGGTCGGCCAAGTGTCTTTGATTTATTAATCCAATTAAGCTTTTATGTTAATAGTTCCAGTAAAGCGTAGAAAACCGAAAATACAATAATCACAGAATTTAGGATTAATAAGTTCCGTTTAAATTTTATGGTTCTCAATGGAATAAGTCGTGGTAGCGTAATGGCTAGCGCACGCGTCCCAATGATATGAAATGAAATTAAATTAAATGAAAGAAATGAAATTTATTTGCATATGACATGGTACATAAAATCCAATCTCAAAGGGCGTGGGTTTGATCCTGGCCGGAATGCAAACACCACTTAATCAATTTTCTGTTACAATTACCACGTGCTAACAACGGTGAAGGAAAACATCGTGATGCAACTTGCACATCGAGATGACCGATATGTCAAACCTGCCAAGCCGCCTTAGACAAGCGTAGCGGGTACACACAAAAATATTTTCATCTAAATCCTGCAACCCAATTTCAGCACCACCTACCTGGTTTGATTGTGTAGAGTCTGATTGCAGCACCACCATATCCGTGCAGGAACGGAGAAAGAATACAATTTCCTGCGGCCGGGTGGCCTGTCGTAAGAGGCGACAAAACAACCTACAGACAGGTGGTAGGGCATTTGCCCGATTGGATGGCTACCACCCATGGTCTAAAGTATGTCGCCATAACAACCTTGAGTTGTGTTCCGTCATAAGTGGCCAGGTTCCAGTCTCCCTTAAGAGAGCAGCAGCGCATTTGTAGCACCTTTGGTGTTGCAAATGTCCATAGGCGATGTTAACCGCTTTCCATCAAGTGGGCTGTCTGCCTGTCTGCTGAAAACCTGCAATAAAAAAAAAACCACCTACCTGGTTCAATTGTCAATTTACACCATCCCGGGACCCACTGAAGCACACAAAAATAATTTCATCTAAATCCTTGAATCTGATTACAGCATCATCTACCTGGTTTATTTTCGTGGAGTCCGAATGGAGCGTCACCTACCGGGTCCAACTGTGAATCTATACCTTTCTCAAATCTACTTGAACACACGCATTTTTTTTATCAAAAGTGGTTCAACCGTTCAGGAAGAGTTTAGTAGGCCATCTACGGAGTATAATTGTGAATCTGAACCATCTAGGGATCAACTTAAACACAGAAAAAACATCAAGATCAGTCCAGGGGCTTAGGAGAAGTTCAATTAGAAGAAAATATATTTAGAATTTTGAATACCCTCAGAGGGTGCCTCCTGTTAAATGCCTGTCTGGTATTTAATAGTGCACAGGGGTACGCGAGCCCGAGGTCCTCCACGCGGCCACTGTCACTTTCCCTTTGCTCTGTGACAGTGGTGTCCCCCTTCTCCTCCTCCTAATATACTTCCTCACTATTCCTTACCTCAGACCTTGCCTTTTCCCTATTCTTACCCAATCCTGGTTTCCCTTTATGGGTTGTGGAGGTTGGGCGGCAGCCGCCCCATCTAAAATCGTCTAAAGCCGCATCAAATATGGTCAGTAATAGGAATGTTCTGGGTATGGCTAGGGCGTCGCCGGACTAGCGGACGAAGTCGAAGTGATCGCTCCGAACGCAACCGGGATTTAACGCTCGGATGATGATGATGATGATATTTAGAATTTTGTATATAAAGATGAAAATACTGGACAATATTTGTTAATCTTATTTGTAACATCCGACAGAAAATGACAAGCGTGCAATAAACATTATCTAATTAATAAACATTTTATAGTTCAAAACTAGTATTTTAGTATTCGTTTCGGGTAGCCAGGGGTAATTCAGGTTAACATTTAATCCAGTTGCTTATCTTGGGACTCCGTCGCATGAATATGTATTAAGTTGTCCACATTATGTATTATAATGTGTACGATGCAAAACACACCCTTTAGTCGCCGCTTTGTTCTCGCGGACGTGTGAATTATTTCTAAGACATGACTATGAATGTATAAATGAAATGAATGGAGAAAGTATTTTACCATAGAAAATGTCACTTTCAAATGTTTCATAAATACTTCATCCACACTTCCTTGTGTCTTGGTTTTTTTTCACTGCATGTAGCACTTGTTTCTTCATACTATGCGTGATAAAGGCCTATCTGTTCAAAAAGGCCATAAACAGATATATAAATGTCGCTTCTTTCAGTGTTGTAGTTGTCACAAAAATATTTTTTTTTTTTAATAATCTCTACTAATGCGTATTGGTCGCATTTGCAACGCGCTACAGTAGCAATGCCAACGCGGTTTCGTTGCCCACGCCTCGGGTGCTAACGTAAAAGCAGTACCAAACACAACGTGACTAATGTTGCCTCAAAGGAGTCCGTCTTCCAACTGTAGCAATCGCAGGTATTTTTGTGCTGTTACTGAATTGCGCTTGCTCGAGACAGAAGCACAACAGTATCGCGACCCCGTGGGCGAGAGCACACAGCATGGCGACCGCTTCGCCCGACCGCTACTGAATCAATGCGGACATGCGACGGCGTCACTACAAAAAGTCGCCGTGGGCGAGAGGCCTATGTTGTATTAATCTATGATTGGTCTCAGAATGTTTATTGGGCTATTAGCTAGCTCCAACTTCACTCTGTGTTTTTGGTCATGGGTAGGGTTGGTCTGTTTAAATGAAGCTCTAAATTAAGATAGATTGTGTGGTGAACACTGGAGACCAATGAATACACTGCTTTGAAGTTGTAATGTATCTGGTTGGTTGGTGATAAAAATGGATTGACTTTTGTGTGGACGTAGTAAGGAACAGGCAAGTTAATTAACTACTATACCGACAATCCTCTTTGTATCATAATTTATGTAATTAATGAGATATCCTTTATTATGTTATAGGATGATGATGTGTGTCTTGTACAAGACATGTGTAATTATTATTTTATTTTTAAATAATTTCTGAAATTTTTTAGTAGCTCCACGTTTTTCACATAACAGAAGATAGTACTTTGTACAAAACGAGTTACTATTACTTATTTATTCTCAGACCGTGATAAGCTTTATTAGCGGCTTATTAACTGAATGTTAACTTTGCCTAATAGTTGTGTTCTGTTTATAACTAAGCACTTGACATTCACCATTAGAATGCTATATTATCCCAATTTAATATAGGCTATATTTATTACTAGTAAAAAATTAGGGATCCCTACTTAAAAATTCAATAATGTAATCCACCACAGTTTAAAAAAGTGTGTTGTTGTGTTTGAGTGGGTCTGAGGAAGGTTAGATTCATCATTAGACCCGATTAATGGCGCTGGAATCGGGTTCTAGATTTTTATTTTTTTTCTCGTAACGCCACCTTGGCTAAGTGGCATTACGGGTAATTATCGTTAGGTGCTTTGAATTATAAATTAAGTTTCACATTTCTAAGAATTATAACACTCATGACATAAAGATAAGCTTTTATACGTAAGCAAAGCCACCGTCTAAAGCTACTTAATTTATAAATAGCAATTACAAAAAACACTACGCTCTGATCCAATTAGCTGATATTAAACATTTCTATAGCTCCTAAATTAAATCTTTAATAATGAATAGGATTTTTCGAAATGTCAATTACACGTTCGCCTGCACTGAGAGCATTATCACTTATTTATGCTCGTATGCCCAAAAGCTATTTCAGACTCGCAATTAACTGGATCTAACACCACACGGGAATACTTACGTCGTTTACTCGTCTAACAATTTTAATTTGTCACCAAGTTGCTTTAGGGTTCTTGTCTGGAAAATTCTTGTCTTATTCACAATAAAAGGCCAAGCCTTTTATAGTCAGCCAGGTGGCATTTACCCGACTGGATGGCTGCCACCCCCGTTGCCATAACAACTTTGAGTGGTCAGGTTCCAGTTTCTTTTGCAAGGCCGGCAGCGCATGGGTAGCACCACTAATATTCGTAATGTCCATAGGCGATGGTAACACCAAAGGTGCTACCACGGTGCTGCTGCTCTCTAAAGGTGGACTGAAACCTGTCCACTAATGCCAGAACACAACTCAAGGTTGTTATGGTAGCTATCCAGTCGAGAAAATGCCCTACCATCTGTCTGTGGGTGGTTTTATCACTTCTTACGACTTTACGATTGTATTCTTTTTCCGTTCCTGCACGGATACAATTTTTAAGTTTTTTAATTGCAATGCAATTTTGCAATGGACTTGTTTGCACGATGCGATCAAAATCATGATGCTGTCCTGCGCTATTAAAAATTGAGGAAACTATTTTAAAAGAGCAAAGAACAAAGGTAAGCTCTCATTTCATCGGTCAGTTTAACAGATTTCTCATGATTTCTACATGACATTTCGATTAATCAAAGTTTATCGTATTGATCTCTTTAGACTTTCAGCGCTGCTTTTCCGTCTGGGATCAGCAAGTGAAGTTACGAAGGATAATATACAATATTTCATAATACTACACAAATTTTAATTTATTGCTTATATTTATAATATGTTTGAATATATTATGAACATAAACGGAACCATTCCGTAGAAAAGTTTGTATGCTGCACTGCAACTTTCTTTCACATTATTCGTTTTGCATGGAAAGCTGTGAAACAGTTTTTTTAATTCTGTCTGTTTGTGATGTATGCGAGCTGCGATATTTTTATATTTCCAACGGGAACAGACTTTATACGGCATTCTGAATAAATTCTACAATTTATTTCCACCTTAAGCCACGTCTACTAAAATACATTTGTATCTATTATTTTGATTTTACAGAAGCTTAAATTTTTATGATTCACATACTCGTATTGTATTGCATTGCGTCGCGTCGATTTGTGTCTTCTCGTGTCATGTTGTGTCGAGTCGTTTTGGGTCGTGTCGTGTCGTGTCGGAAGTGCCGTGTCGTATCGTGTTGTCTCGGCGGGTATCGTCTCGGGGCGTGTCGTGTGGGGTTGAGACGTGTCATATTTTGTCGTGTTTTGTCCTGTTGTGCCTTGTTGTATCGTGTTGTGCCTTGTTGTGCCGTGTTGTATTGTGTTGTGCCGTGTTGTATCGTGTTGCATCCTGTTGTATCGTGTTGCGTTGTATTACATTGTATTGTATTGCACTACATTGCATTATTGTATCCTATTGCATTGTATTGTAATGTTAATATGAGGTTACTAAAGCATTTCTCTGTTTGTTTTTCTATTAACCACTTAATTAATTGACTCTTTGACTAAACTAAACTTATATGTAAAACTAGCATGTGCCAGTAAATGTTTGCGTTTCCATAAGGACGACGTATTTGCCAATGAATCTCAATGGCAATGCACATTTGCGATAACTATGCCACCTTTTTGGCTATATTCGTCTATCCCACGAACATACTGTTTGCAACGCTAAGTAATACGCTAAGTAATATATAGTAGAAATATGTCAATTTCGACCGTTGTCGGGACTACTCCTGTCAAAAAGTATCTTCATCACCTTCACACACATTTATTGGGATAAAAACTATCTCAAGTTTTGACTCGGGACATAAGCTAGCTCTGTGTCAAATTTAATTCAAATCTGTATAGTAATTTTCACGTGATGTTCTAACAGACTAACAAGCAAAAATTCTAAATGTTGCATTTTTGGATTCGTAGGGCTTTCTATCAAACGTCTTTTGCTTGTTTTGTATATTTAAGGATCATTTCCGTTGTATGTTGCACTTTTTTGGTTATAAACACTATAATATTGTCGTTTTAAATAAATCATTGTTTTTCTTTCTTTTATCCTAAACTTCATTTACTCTTTCGGACTGATCGGACGAAAAACGTTTGAGAGTAAAGCCTTTGTTCCGAATTGGCCCCATGATATTATTTATATTTTTAAATTATTTATACAAACACCAGACACACAAACAGATTTATTATATGATAGACTAGCTTATCCGTGCCCACATCGGTGGACGTGAAAAAAAATTAATCACAAACAAATATACCTATGTCACTTAGGAATAATGTTGCTTTCTACTAGTGAAACACTTTTCCAAATAGGTTAGGTAGTATTTTTATTGCATGTGTTTAGCAGACAAGCAGACGGCCCATCTAATATAAAGCGGCTACCATCGCCTATGGACATTTGTAGCATCAAAGATGCTACGAAAGTACTGTCGCTCTCTAAAGGGAAACTGGAACCTGGCCACTAATGCCAGAATAACTCAAGGGTCGTTATAAGGGTTAGGTCGACATACTAGAGGTAGTAGCCATCCAGACGGTCCCAATACCCTACCACCTAATTGTGGTTATTTTTTCGCCTCTTACGAAAGGCCGTCAAGCCACAGCAAATTGTATTCTTTCTTCATTCCTGCACCAACAAACGCACAAACTTTACCTCTTTATATTTAGTGTAGTGTTACGCGATGTCCATCACAGCAGTTATGAGAACCATAGATTATATTAATATCACATAGATAATCTTCATAGAAAATAATATTATTATGTAGGGTAGTTTTCGTAGTATTTTCGTATAAAAGGCGGTGTGGCGTGTAGACGGGATTCATTGCTTACTAAGTGGTAAAGGGGAATCTCTGCCCAAATAGTTAATATTAGGTATATTTGGTACTTTCTTGCCCAAATCTCTGCAAGGCTTTTTACAGTAGATAATAGAAGTAATCTCATGAAATACCAACTGTGCCTTAATATACACCAAAACAAATGAGCATGATTAGGATGAGTGTCCTAATCGATAACTTGTATGTTCCCTTAACGCCATAACGTTCTGGTAAATTGCGACAGAAACCATAACCCGCCATTCAGGTGGCCGTCAACTGCCTTCCGTGCAATTTAGCTAGGTGCCAGACTGCCGGGCGTAGTGTCAACAATTGTGACGTTTACCCCAAGCTCGGTAAGACTTAATACTTTAGACGACAATGTCATAGCGTTGATATTTTTTGTAATTGACAAATTTGAATTTAAATAAATATCCAGCAAATGTATGGTGGTAAGAGGAAGCATAATTGCAGTGACGAATTGCCTGTATCACTGTCAGAGTGATAGGAACGTTGATATGTACAAAACTTTAGTTAACTGTTGGGTGTTATAAAAACAATGGTGTGTTTTCGTTACATAGACATATGTAACGAAATATATATAAATGTATATGACATATACACTTATATGGTGGAAATACCGACGAAGCGGACGAAACGCTATGCTTCCACATTTATCATACGCACCGCTGAAGAATGGAACTCTTTACCGTCGTCTGTTTTTCCCGAAAAATAAAATCTAGGTGTCTTTAAGTCTCGCGTGAACAGGTATCTTCTAGGTAAGCGTGCTCCACCTTAGCCTGCATTTCCGCCTGACATCAGGCGCAATGTCGGTCAAACGCGAACCTATTCGTTATAAAAAACATAGGATTTGATTTACTGAATAGCGGAGCAAGTAACAATATAAAATGTAAATCGGATTTAATTAAACGAAACTTTTAGTCAACTTTTTATGGAGGAAATCATTTTTTCAAAGTGAAATAAAATAATTTTTTTTTGAATATATATCCTGATCGCAATGGAATCCATTACGATAAGGCCAAAAAAGCAAATGAAGAAAAGTATTTAATTTGATTATTTGTTTTTATTCTGGTCTTTGATAACAGAGTGATATGAATGTAATTTAAATATTCTAAAGAATCTATTAGCCATCACAAAGTAATTTTATCTTAGAAAATGTAATTGTTTCGTCCAAGTTATGAAATAATTTCATAAAATAGTGTTCTGGAAGTGTTATCTATACGATGTCTAATGTTTTTGTATACTTAGGGATTAGTTATCATTTTCAATTACATACCAACGCTATCTTTATAATTAGGTCTTGTCCTTCCAAAGGTTGTCTGGAAGAGCTACTTTTTAGCAATAATCGCCCATTTCAGATTATCGTGCGTTTTTTCCTATTATGTTTGTGTATAGTATTATATTGTAAATTGTAATTTAAAGGATGACTATTAAAGGACAGTCTCCTGTAATTTCCAGATGCGTGTGATGGTAATATAATCTATTGCAAAGTATTAGCGTTTACAGTTTATTTGCCAGAAGTTATTCTGGTAAGTCCACAAACTACCGGACGTCAAATTGTACGTAGAGTATAGACGTTCCAAATATAGCTTAGAAACAGTTTGAACAGTGTTTAAGTATACTTGGAGCTACTATTTCTTTCCGTACTCAATTATATTCGCTTGAAAATTCAACTGCAAATTCTAGTGCCTTTGTGATAGCTAATGTATTTAATAATGTCAAATTAAAGAAGTTCTTTGAATCTTCTAAATCTAATAGAAAAAGTGCAATAAAAATATTAGGTAATTATTATGATTTTAGTTGAAGTAAATCTACTACTAAAATCGCCCTTCTACCATCGCACCGCTCGCCAGCGATTGGGAGTTCATCCACACTTCCTAGACACTTGGAAGTCCTCCACGGTACGTGGCGGACGCTCCTTGATGCCAAACGTGTACAGATTATGTAATGAACCCTCCTCCCGCGGTTTTTCCAGAGCATTACAATATGGGGCTCTTCAAAAAGGGCGTGAACAGATAGGTACCTAAAGTCTCGATGAGGTAGCCAACGAACGCATCGGCTCCCTTAATGTTGCAGATGTCCATGGGCGACGGTCGCCACCTATCACCAGGTGGTCCGTTAGCCTACTAGCAAACATAAAAAAACTACGTTTTAACGGTTTTAAGTGCGGTATTATATTCGTTTTTTATTCTGACGTTCCGACTACTTTTCAGTAGCCGTGATCGCGTAAGACAAAGATTTAAAGTGTCAAAGAGTAATATTAAAGTTTTTATTTCGCCTACCGCCAACTTGTTCATTTTTTAGTTTTAATTTTTTTATGATTATAATTTAATTGATGAGAGCTTAATCTAGTTTGTCACCGCTTCGCAATATGTTGTGGCTTGAAGAGAAGCGACGCTGACGCACAAAAACTTTCTAGCAACATGCCTAGCTCTAATAATTTTATATAACTAGCTTATACCCGCTACTTTGTCCACGCTTGACTTGAAATTCCAGCAGGTTTCCCGGAACACAACATCGTAGCATTTAACAAATAATGTAAGCTTTCGTTTTAGTAAAAACTGTGTCAACTTCAAATCGCTTCTGGGAAAATTCCCACGGGGTTCCCGACATAAAAAATAGCGCAGATGTTAAGTCTAGACATTTGCTGTTGATAAGCAAAAACCGCATCGAAATAGGTCCAGGAGTTTCTACGTGAATCTCGAACAAACAAGAAATATAAAAATGCTTTGTATTCTCCATCATGCATTAACATTAATATCCAATTTATCACTAAAGAGTTTTGATTTTATTTCACCTACGCCGTGTACGGAGTTGACGTCATATTCAATATCTGTTTGGGACTTTTGACGTGTATTACATCGACGTTGTACAGAAGAAACGTAGTCCAGTGTTAAAGCTATGATATATTTCACTCATTTTTATATTTAGTTCTTTAACAGTTCAGAAGACCTTTAACAAAACATATAGGGCTTCACTTATAATAATCTCGTTAAGAAAGGATTAGCCATCTCTTAAATAAGGGACTCTTAAACCCCACATCAATGGCTGTTTCGAATAAAACTTGCCATCTCGCATCTTAGCGGTCACTTAAACTTCCTCTCGATGTTGGTTATTTTTGACAGTTATTTACGAGTTACTTTACCACCTCTTATCCTTAAGAAGAGTTTATGGATAAGATTTTCATTAATCAGTTGCTGAGCAGTTTTGTAAAGAGCAATGAAGTAATATCTACAGGACTGAGAAGTAAGAGCATTACAGTATTGTGTTCTCGCTTAGTTTATATCAGGTCTCGCATAGCCTTATTTCCAGTATACTTATTATACTCTTTAATGTTCCACTCTTCACTTATTACCAGGGTCACGCGAAAACGGCATGGCCAACGCCACGAATCGTGCTAAACGGCAGCCTAAAAGGCCTCATCTATTACCCTGCACTTCTATCATCTCTTTTCACCAAAACTGGGTACTTAAATAGATCTGTGTAAACTCATGTCAACAAAAAAACGCTAAACTTAAGAAATGACTATCTTCTTCGAGCAAGGCTCTATCGCTCGAGAGGAAGTACGAAGTTAGACGACGAGAGCTATACTGCAGATGTATTTTACTTGCTTAATTAATTTAACATTAAACTTGAGACTTTTTATACAAAAATCATAAGTGCTACTTGAAAAAAATTAAATCCTAAACATGTTCCAAGACGCATGTCCGATGGTTTTCTGTTTTCTGTATTGACAGATTGTGGTACGTACATAGATAGTAGTCTATGTAAACTACTCAGTTTTAACCTTGCTAATTATGTAACAATAAATTTTGCCATATACTTGATGGAACATATGTCATCTAATGTTTTTACCAGCCATGTTTTTGAGCAAATAAATGAGTTGATTGTCAAGTTTTATATCTTTAGCTCTGCTACGTTGCAGTGTACGAGCGGCCTTGATCCGCCGGTGTCGGTACGGCTTCGCAGTTTAATCGCTGCCGATTATGACGTCACGACGGCGTATCGGAAATCTGTCGGCCGTCACTCCACCGCCATGTCCGCGACATGTGCGCATTTTAAAATCAACGAGATGAAGCCCTTCTTTGGGACTTCATATGAATTAATTTCCTCTATAGGTACTGTAATTTTAGGATTAGGATTTTTCTGCCACGAAAAAGCGATGCGGCCGCGTGGAGGAGCGGCATAAATTCAGACTAGACGTGGTGAGAGGCGGCATAAGTTTAGACTATACTATGGATGCGTTTTTTGGTTCCGAATCGAATTCAGTTTTTTGTTTGATAAAATAAAATATGATACATGACAATTACGTGAATAAAAAGAAAAACGTCGTGAGTTTAATTTTATTGTTTATCACATACACTTAAAATAAACCATTTACAGTAGTCTCATTAAACAGTAAAAGTAGGAGCAATGGGCGGCCTTATCGCTTTAGAGCGATCTCTTCCAGACAACCCGGTTTGAGTTTACGATATTGCTACAAGTTACGTAATGTAATTAGTGAGTAATGCCAGGTGGTAGGGCATTTGCCCGACTGGATGGCTACCCCCCCTGGTCTAAAGTATGTCGCCACAACAACCTTGATTTGTGTTCCGGCATTAATGACCAGGTTCCAGTCTCCATTAAGAGAACAGCAGCGCATTTGTAGCACGTTTAGTGTTGCAAATGTTCATAGGCGATGGTAACCTTTTCCCATCAAGTGGGCCATCTGCCCGTCTGCTGAACTCTAGCAATAAAAAAAGTTACGTTCTATGGGATGTGTCAGCCATACCGTCGTATTTGAGATAGACGGTAGGACATGCTATGGTTAGCATGGTGATATCGTTACTGAAAACCCTTAAATTACTTACATAAAAATTGTCAAATCGCTAAAATTTTCCTAGTATAAAATCAGTAAGGATTCTCAATATTATGCAAGAGTACGTGAATATAAAACCCTTTTTGTAAGACACGCGCCTGATATCCATGGCATGATTAAATTTGAAACCGTAAAAAATCACGAGCGCACACCATACGCTCGGCAGGCTCGTCGCGTGTCCCACCCTTGTTAAAATAAATATAGGTATCGTTACAAAACTACGGGCAAAGGTTAAACGCTGCTTCAAGTTTGCATGTCTTTATGTCGTATTTGCGTTGCTCTGATGGTTGGTTGTTCTGTGCTTTAGGGTTATGTCGGGTGTTCATTGTTTTGGTGTTTCGTATTCAAAAGTAATCTCATTGATAGATTCTATAGTTTGAAACTTTGGCAAAATATTGGTTTTTTGCGACTAACGCAACTTCTTCATTTCATAAAACCTAATTACATCATAACATCGTATTATTAAAAATCACACATGTCACTCGTCTTACATACGTCTATCATAAACAACATCTAATATGTATATAAATCGAATGTAATAAAAATCCTGTGAAATGACAAAGGATTACTTCGACACTAATGATGGCCATAAAGCAAGTTCAATAACAATAGCATGTTTTTCTGAATTACAAATTCTAAACACAAAGTAAACAAAAGAATTCATAAATCAAAGAAGAGTTATAAACTGCGTTTTACGACAGCCAGGTGTGCGCATTTCTTTGTCGGTATGTAACAATATCATATGCAAAACAGAATACCTTATCTATTTAAGAAAATCTATGTTTCCTTCTAAGAACAGATTGTCCTGCTTATGACTTTTCATGGACCACGTGTTCTTTCATTTTGCTTAATCGAACTTAGTAATATTGATTAGGCGAGGATTGTCTAAGAGAGCTGTAAAATCCAAAAAAATACCACTGGTGACAATACCTTCTAGAGAAACAAATGTCTTGACGGTTTGTGTGGTTTTACGTTGCTTCCCGCGTCTGTCTGTTTGTCTGCATATCCGCTAACCGCTGAGTAGCCATGCAACATATTTAATTGTACACTAGCTTCTGTCCGCGATTTCATTCGCGTGGAAAGTTTTTTTGACTATCCCACGGAAACTCTTTAATATTTCGGGATCAAAAGTATCTTATATGTTGACCAGGAATATATTCTACCACGATACGAAATTTCATTTAAATCGATCACACATACAGAGAAAATGAAAAAAAAACTAAATTAGTTCTATTTCACTTCTTACATCTCTCTCTCATCTTTAGCTTCTTTTTTATTGTATAGAAATTCGACCTCTACAGTTTTATTATATACTAGCGGTACCGG
This sequence comes from Dendrolimus pini, assembly GCA_949752895.1. Taxonomy (NCBI): domain Eukaryota; kingdom Metazoa; phylum Arthropoda; class Insecta; order Lepidoptera; family Lasiocampidae; genus Dendrolimus; species Dendrolimus pini. The sequence continues at coordinate 3,429,307 of OX457130.1, read as the reverse complement.
CAGACGACGTCCTGCCTTGAAAAAAAAATTAGAAACCGATTGCAATGCCACCTACCGGGTCCAATTGTGAATCTAAACCATCCTCGAACCCACTTGAACCCACACAAAAAAAATCATTCAAATCGGTCCAGCCGTGGAGGAGGAGTTCACTGTCAACACACGTACAGAACAATTATATATATACTATATAAAGATGTATAGATAACATTAAAATATAGTTATTAATGGGAGTTTTTGGCGGTAACTGAAAGGAGATGTTGTGCTATGCAGTTTTATTTTCTAAAAATGTGTAAAATTATAATATTTTCTTAAGTTTTCGCGACTTGTACACATAATAAAACTACGTTTTAACGGTTTTAAGCGCGGTAATTTATTTGATTTAGGTTTATCCGACGTTTCGGCCGCTTTTCAGTGGCCGTGGTCACGGAAGACAAAGATGACATTTGTCAAACGTGTATTGTCAAAGTTTTTATTCAGCCTACCGCCAACTTGTTCATTTTAATTATTTAGTTTTAAATTTTGTTTATGGATATTATTTACTCTATTCCCATAGAGTAAATAATATCCATAAACAAAATTTAAAACTAAATAATATTATTTACTCTATTCCCATAGAGTAAATAATATCCATAAACAAAATTTAAAACTAAATAATATTATTTACTCTATTCCCATAGAGTAAATAATATCCATAAACAAAATTTAAAACTAAATAATATTATTTACTCTATTCCCATAGAGTAAATAATATCCATAAACAAAATTTAAAACTAAATAATTAAAATGAACAAGTTGGCGGTAGGCTGAATAAAAACTTTGACAATACACGTTTGACAAATGTCATCTTTGTCTTCCGTGACCACGGCCACTGAAAAGCGGCCGAAACGTCGGATAAACCTAAATCAAATAAATTACCGCGCTTAAAACCGTTAAAACGTAGTTTTATTATCTGTAAAATTACTCTAAAATGAACAATAGTTGTAGGATACTGATAATTTTTGAGTAGTAATTATGTGTTTTGTGAGAAATGTGAACTGTATAGCCAAATGTGGCCTTTTGAGTTGTCACAAGAACTCTGTTGAATGGCACTAGCTGATTAGCTACAGTTCAGCTGTGCTACACATAGGCTTAAGAAAATGAAGAAACTATATTGTAAACTAAGATCTGGCTTAAAGGCCTAGATGCCAAGCCATAAACCTAAATAAATAAAATAAGTCATTAATGCTAGAGATTCGTATTCGTTACACACTAAGCCATGGCTTCTTTAATTCCGTTATCTTTTAGAGAAATATAAAGTTTTCAACTCAACAAGTTGTTTTAAAATATATACGGAACCACATGTTTCCTTAACAAATGCTCTATTATAAAAATAATATTTTCACAATTATAATAAAATCAAGAATTTACAGGGTAATGAGCACACACAAAACTACGTGAATTTATAAGTATTTATTAAAATCAGCGGGTGGTGTTTACATGTTAATTTCTAAGATGTCGTGATAGCATCATATTTCAGTTTACTACACGACTAAACAAATTGCGCGATTATTCATTGTTTGTATTTTGCATTAGATAACCCAAAAAAGTATGTATGAAGTTCATGGTTTCATATATTGTTTAGGCAATGTGAAATAATTTATGAGTGTTTCGCATTTTTACGTTATCCTGTAGCAGGGTACCGTTTTGCCAAATGAAAATGTTAATTTCTTAATATGCAGGAGTTTTGCAAAAGAGTTGAGTCACATAGAGATTATCTTCTAAGTCACAGAGGTGTTTGCCGATAATCCGATAATTACACGGTTCATTTTATCTTTCCAATTTGAATAATTGAATTCTAATTCGTCGATATTCAATGACATTGAATAATTTTATGTCACTGGATACCGACGTGGCCTTTCAGTGACTTTCAATTAGATTTATTTATTTGGACAACACAACAGATAGCAGTCAATAATTCATTAAAATTATCTATATATAGTTAAAATATTTTATATTCAAATTCTAAGCATGCCATGTCCGTACATTGAAGCTAATATTTTTATTTCTTTATTGCAGGAGTTAAGCAGACAGGCTGACGGCCCACTTGATGGAAAGCGGTTACCATCGCCTATGGACATTTGCAACACCAAAGGTGCTACAAATGCGCTGCTGCTCTCTTAAGGAAGACTGGAACCTAGTCACTAATGCCGGAACACAACCCAAGGTTGTTATGGCGACATACTTTAGACCAGGGGTGGTAAGTCAGTTCAGTCGGGCAAATATCCTACCACCTGGCTGTGGATTGTTTTGTCGCCTCTTACGACAGGCCACCCGCCGCAGGACATTGTATTCTTTCTCCGTTCCTGCACGGATAAATTTCATATACAAAATTAAATGTTACTAATTCAATAAATACTTAAAATAAAGAAAAAGTTATAATAGTAATACATTATATATTAGGACAAGAAATAAGAAGAAACCAAAACATTACAGAAATTACTAAAAAGTTGCCGTTAAAGGGGACTCCCCCTTGATTTCTCAATATGTAATTAACCGAATTTTTAAAAGATAATTTTTGCATTAAATATATTCAGTTTATCGTATTTTGTAGACAATTCTTTTTAGATACGGTACGTTCTTGTCAACGAACTACAGGAAGATGTTTTGTATTTAGATTCACTTTATTATGTGGGGCACAAATGTCTAGCCATGCCGCCAGGCCAGGTACCGCTCGAAGGGGAAGACCCAAGAAATGCTAACTTGACGTTAAGGATGATATGCGTACCAATGGTCTCAAAACGGGGGATGCCGAAGACCGCGCGAAGTGGAGTAGAAAAAGTAGGAAAGTGGACCCTTAGCGTCGGAGTGAACGCTCCGATCGCAACCGAGAGTTAACGCTCGGATGATGATTATGTATTGTTTTACTAAGGTGAATCTTCTATCAGGTACACTTTTATTACGTTTTCTGTTAAGAGTCAGTACACCTAACAAATAGGGAATCTAATTAACTATGAAGTAAATTATGCAAATAGACGAATCGTTCAGCATAGCTGGCTAAAGGGCGCCCAAAACCACTTTTATAACTATCCGTGTAGGAATGGAGAAAAAATACACTTTCCTGCGGCCGGGCGACCTATCTTAAGGGGCTAAAAAATAACCCGCAGCCAGATGGTAGGGTATGTTTATCCTCTGTCACACCAGAAATCATCATGTCATCTTTCACACAATCTATCTATCTCTTTTTTGGTCTACCTACACATTTGTACCCATATTTTTTTGTTTATTGCATGAGTTTAGCAGACAGGCAGACGATCCACCTGATGGAAAGCGGTTACCATGACCTATAGACATTAGCAACACCAAAAATGCTACAAATGCGCTGCTCTTATTGCTCTTGGTGGAGACTGGAACCTGGCCACTAATACCGAAACACAAGTCAAGGTTGTTATGGCGGCATACTCTTAACCGGGGGCTAGCCATCCAGACGAGCAAATACCGTTCTACCTGGCTGTGGCTTGTTTTGTCACCACTTACGACAAGCCACAGGAAGATATATTCTTTCTCTGTTCTTGTACGGTTAAAACTTTCCAGTTTAACACCTTCTCATCTCAACTTCTTCATCCCGATTTTTCAATAAGCAAATGCAAATAATTAAAACGCACAGAACACTCAGATCTCTTCCATTACATTTGTTTTCCCATTTTATTTCACGTACACAGGAAAAGTGCGAGTGGCGTACAGCGCGCGGCACAAGTTTATGACACCAACTTGTCGGTTCGCTCTAATTTATTGCGGTAGACTTGAAACTGACTCTCTCGCTATTAGCTGGATTGTACGTTTTATACAAGGAATAGACTGAGACTAAATTACTGACGGACATACCTAATCTGGGATACACTTATGTGAGAATTGTTTCGCGTGAAGAGCAACATGTATTTGTATTATTGATTAGTCTCCCAACGCCTACGAAATATTTTTGATCCTTCGTGCCGGATTATTATATGCTGCTTTACGGTTGAAACGCAAAGCAAAGTTGGGGCACTTTACGTATAATTACAATCCATTAAGTCAGCTAAAGTCACTTTTGTTCAATGGCTAAGGCACCTGTATCTCATCCAAATGATATGAGATCGAATTATAGTCAGAGCATGCATACTTTGGCAGTTTCTCTGACCAAAGAAATAAATCATGATGAAATTAAATAACCTATCTATAAGGCTAGAAATCTGCCTTAATCAAAAGTAAATAAAACAGGTACATTTTTTGTTCTCTAAAACTGGGAAAGCCTAAGTCCAACAGTAGTACGTTAAAGAGCTGTTGTCGTTTTTACGCTGTTTTAATATGAAACTGAAGTATAACTAATTTCAATAGAACTTTCGATATTATCATAATTTATCTTAAAAATCGTGTTTTAAATAATAATACATCAAAAAGCTGAAAAAAATCTATGAAGCGTACGTAAAGTCCTATAAAATATAAAAAACTTTTCAGTTTTACAAAACAAATGGCTATCCATGCCGCCTTGCCAGGTCCCGGCCGAAGGGGAAGGCCCAAGAAATATTGGCTTGACGTTGTAAGGATGACATGCGTACCAAAGATGAGTACGACTGAGTACGATGTTACGACAGAGTGAACGCTCCGAACGCAAACGGGATTTGATGATGATGATGATGAATCATTACTGTCATCAGCCTGTGTTCTTTATGGAATACACTAAGTATAAAATTTACTTATGAGCATAGTGTTAATATTGAGGCAGCAAGAACAAAGGGCACATAATAATATTCATACATCTGAAAAAACTACTTTCTTTGTTTCAAACCGACAATTAGAGACATATCACTACAAAACCATCACGTGAATGCAGTGAGCAATTGAGTTGTTACTTATATCTTTACAATTTTCTACGATACTCAAGCTAAGTCAGTTTCAGTCTTAATAGAAAGGAAGTAAGTTCATTTCGTAGATCTAAGTATATTGGACATGGTGGAAATATAAGGGGGCTAGTACACGCGAAGTGCTCATATTAACTGATGTAGTATATCCATAGATCTTGCAAAGGGAGATTCTAAACTAGGTTTTTAGGACATGTAGATCTATCTTCTATATGTAATTGTATAATCCACACGGAAACAAATGCTTTGTTTGCGCATTTATGCACGTGTATCCTGATATTACAGTATTCAGTTTAACATGCAGTTGAAGAGGTTGATTTATCATTATACGTGGAGCAGAAACTATGTACCCTACCCCTTTTTACGAAAATTTAGACGTAGTATGAAATTTCGCATAGTTTATATGAAGGAGTGCAGAAGGCTAATATTTTTTAAATTATGCATAAAAAACATTAAACAATAAAAAAAATACACACACTACCATGTATTTGAAACACACGCATATATACACTTTTGTTTATTGTTAAAGTCAAATTAACAGTGTAGCCTTGGCGAAATCTGTGGTTATAAAAGTATAGTCCTTGACATTAATTATTGTGGTCGAATTTCGACCACGGGCGACCACTGGCTGTTATAATTATTTATATTTATAACAATCAGTTTTAGATTAATACAAAAATATAACAAAAATTAGAGTTATATATATATATATATATATATATATATATATATATATATATATATATATATATATATATATTAAAGCGGCCTAGCTCACTGGAACGCAGGGTTCCGTGTAAGATTCTTATTTACTATGGTCTGGTGTCCGGGATTAACCACAGAGTACTCATAACACTGACGAATTTTGCTTAACTTAGAAATACACAACGTGTGTCTGTCAATCGGTTTTTTTCCTTTTATGAAATTCTATCGAAACCATTACAATTTTTCAAAAGTGGATGTTCTCATTAAAATTCGTTTCAAAAATCCCTTGCCATAAATAAAATCTTTTACCTATTCGAATATTGAAAAGTGTATTATAAAAGCTGAAACGAATCGGGTCACTTCACTCCATTAGCTTGTGAATCAATACTATAGGTAGAAAAAACGTTAGGCATTCATGCTACCGAAATTATTTGCTTTGGTAAGTGCCTTTTTAATAAGCATTCTTATTCAAGACTTCACCAATAGACTATACAAATTATATCACATGTAGGTTGAGGAAAATGTATACATTTACTGGAACGTCAATAAAAAGGCGTAAGTGGACGACTGACTGATTTATTCACAAACTAGTGGTCGCCTGTGGTCGAAACTCGACCATAATAATTTGATTTCAAAGACAAAGACTACTTCTATAATCACAGATTTTGCCAAGGCAACAATACACAAAATAGTATATAGGCGTGAGTGTGTCAAATACATGGTAGTGTGTAAAGGTTTTTTTATTGATTTTATGTATTTTTTTTTGCATAATTTAAAAAAAAATTGCATTCGTCGCTTCTTCTCTATATAAACAATAAGGGCCGCTTGCATAATGATCGCCTTCAAATAAAGTTAGTTAATTATATTAAGCTGCCTAAATACGTTTTACACAAAATTTATTGACAGTTCTTTAAACATATTTAGCGACAATTTTTGCCTTGTGGAAGACGCTAATCGTATTTAAGGGTGTTAAATGCGTTTAGTGTTTCTTAAATAAATTTAAGGAACGTTATGCAAGCGGCCCTATGTGTGCGAAATTTTATACTCCTCCATCCGCGCAATTTTTGTAATAAAGAGTACAAAGTTTTTGTTTCGTATATGCATATTATAAGTCGCGACTGATGGATGCGGCTGAGGGGCGTAGCTCAAAAGGATAAGGAAAATCCATTAAAGTGTGCACTTTATAAGTCGTAAGTCACGGACGTGACCTTGAACGTTCGGACGTTCTAAAGCAATCTGGAGGGTGTTAAGGTTCTGGTGTGCACATGGCTGACGGACGCATCCCGTAATGTGTGGGCACCTTAGACGGATCTTGATGGTAACGGGGGGGGGGGAGGTTCCCTGTTTGCTTGTTCAGGAATGGTACGTGCTATACAGTATTTTTCTTATAATCCAAACCAGTTAACTCTATAGATCACGTGGAGAAATCATCCGAATCTCCTACATTCACTGACAGGAGGGCGCGACGTGGGCCGAGTGCATTCATCTCTCCTCCCGTGGGGCGAGACATTGAAGCTTAAGGTCCAACGCCGGGGGCTACCATCCCTCGGCAGTGGAAGTGGCCTTAGGAACCCTCGTCTGCTAAGACATGCGGAGTTGATTGAGCTTCTGCTTCTTCATCTGAAAGCACATCTAGGGATTTTAGTGGGTATCTCTAACTCGGATGCCCATTGTACTTCTTCAGGGGTACTAGTGCCATACCAACTTCGCTAATCCCAGACACCCCGCCGCGTTTCTCTGAGTTTGTTAGTCCTAATTGAATTAATTCTCTTCGAAAAAAAAGTTCCACAATCACGCTTGTCGTTCTGTTCTCGCGAGAATGTAGAGCGCCGTTCCTTATTCAAAGTGCTCTGAGAACACTGCTGATAGAAGCCTGCTAACCGCTCCCAATCAGTTGAGCCTCATGAAGTAGTAGCAGTACGGTACGGAGCTATGGGTGCGCGCTGCCGACTGGCAGTGTGCCTTCCGCTTGCAAAAAAGGGCCGTACGCGCAATAGTGCGGGTGCGGAGATGAGAGTCAGCAAGACCGCATTTAAAAAATACTGGTTATACCACACTACCCAGTATTCTAATATATTGTTACAAATTGGGCCACCTACACCTATTGTTATATACCGGCAAAGAAATGCCGCGCACCGGGTTTATTGCCCCTCCCTGCATTCAGAGTTCTTTTATGATCGTCGTAATTAAAATTTGCAATTAGACAATAGGCTATTGTTATTGTTTTCGACTTTGTTGGCCATTCGCAGGAATAATCAGCCAGGTTACTATTTCTCGGAAATTCACTGATGTTTTCGAGTGCCGAGCAGTGCACTGGCACGCGGTCGATATTTTTTTGTACTGTATAGTTAGTATAAATGCCCGAACGGACGGGTGGGGCAGTTATTCGACGACCACGATACGATTAAGACGTGTAGTACTTACGATTAGCGACATAGTGACGGTCTTTGCGCATGTGGAATTGCATTGAATCGTGAAGTGTGAACTGGTTGCATCCAGTTTTCTTTTGTACTTGTTTTATACGTGTTTGTACAGGTCTAATAAATTATATAGTCATTCCAACGGCATTTATTTTAATTGGAGTCCTGTAGCTCTTAAAAATATCAAATTGCGTTGTATGTGCGACTTAACATGCATACGCACTTCACTCGCCATAGGAATGACATGAATCATACAAAACACAAACCTGAGAAATCGGGATGATTGACGCATGTCAAGGGACCGCTAATATACAATAAACTACCGAGATGATCCATCTCGGTAGTTTATTGTATATTAACAGAGTCACCATCCGTCGACTCATTTAAAACACGGCTCAGGAAATATTAGTCAAGCACACCTTCTATAGTCATGAGATGTTTATGTCCTAAAGTATGACATAATTTTAATTTTATTTGTGAGCTGTGTATTTAATTGATGTAGAAATTGACGTGTAATTTCTGAAGTTACGTATGGACTAGTATAACTATTTAATTTTTCAGCTAAATATCGCATTGGAAATTCTGAATGACGTTTTTCCATTCTCTCCCCACAAGGGATCATCCTGTTACGTTATTCATGCGACGCCACGCGTAAATGTTTGCAATACAACGCTGCATGTTTATTTTGATCCGACTATAGCATAAAAGGGTGCATTTTATATTGGTACTCCGAAATTATATTGCTATTTAGTTGTACATTATCATATTGGTCAATATGCTTTGGATAATATCTAGCGAGGTTCGAAAAATAAAATGAAAAGCTTTTATTCAAATTTATGTATTTAAACTTTATCTGTAACTAGCTTCTTCCCGCGACTTCGTCCACGTGGAATAGTAAAAAAAGTAAGTTAAAAAAACCCCCCCGATTTTGAAACATTCTTCATTGGTGCTCCGCTCCTATTGGTCTTAGCGTAATGATAGCCTATAGCCTTCTTCAATAAATGGGCTATTTAACACTGAAAGAATTATTCAAATCAGACCAGTAGTTCCTAATATTAGCGCGTTCATGTAAACAAACCAAGAAACAAACCCTTCAGCGTTATATATTAGTATAAGATGAGCGTCGATTTTGTACAAAGAACAATATTATAATAACAGCCCATAAATGTCCTACTGCTGGGCTCGGGCCTCCCACTATAGGGAAACGGACTGTATACCCGCCATGCTTGTCCAAGGCAGCTTGGCAGGTTTGAGACATCGATTATCTCGATGTGCAGGTATCATCGCGATATTTTCCTTCGCCGTTGTTAGCACGTGGTAATTATAACAATATGCATATTAGGTCAGAAAACTGCCTACATGGTGCATGCATTCTGGACAGGAATCGAACCCGCGCCTTTGGTGCTTGGAACGTGTTCCCTAGCCATTACGCTACTACGACTTTTGACCATGAACTTACGAATAATAAAATGTCAGGGAGGCTTATTCGGATCACCAGATTCCAAAATTTAATCATTTTTAGCGGCTCTTCTGATATTTTTTCCTTTTTAAATTTATTGTACTATTTCTTTGTGTATTCTCTTTTAAATTCAACTCTACTACTAATTTACGTAGTATTTATTGTATATATAGATAATGATTTGTTGAAAATTCGTTCAATGAAAGTGTGACATAGGTGAACACACTGGTATAACATTGCTTATTAAACATGTATGTGGGAGTGTATGAATATGTGGGTTTTATCAGCTAGAAGAAAATTTGTATGACAGCCGTGGGTTTTATTTTGTACACTGCATTTTCAAAGAAATAAAGAAAGAGATTTATTGACTTCGTAAAAAAGCACAATATACATAAAAATACGTAACATAGATTCACAAAAACATTTTAATTAAATACAAGGAAGAATTTAACTGATTTTTTTTATTTTATACATGGTAAAATGCGTACTTACCTTACCTTACCTTACTTAAAGCCAATTTAATCTAATGATTGTTACACTTTAAAATCTTACTGATTAATATATAGAAATTTACATAGTGTGGTTTAGAACTATAAATCTTTAAACATTTTATGCGTCTAGTAACCAGGTCTACGGATTTTGAACTTAGAATATTAAATGAAATACGTGACTAAAATGATGCACATAGCCCAAACTCTGAAAAATGGAATTTAATGTTATCATATTTTCTACTTTTGTCTTGTAATGAGAAATCAAACATTTTATACATAAAATCCCGGACATTGTGTTCGGTGTGGTGTTGCCTTTGAACCACCCAGAACCAGTAGAAGGAACCTTAGTTTAATGTGTTCAAAATTCATAAAATCCTATATTTGCGAGATTACAAGTAAAATCGTCACTCTAATAAACAAATTATATCGCCTCTACACATAATCTTTTAATTGATTGTGGTATTTTGACACAAATAATACTAATTGAATGTGGTTATCAATGGAATTGATTGCGTATTATAATATTAAATCTCTAATGTGTTTTAGTTAATTGCTAATTAATTATGGGGTTTAAAACGTTTTTGCATACTACGAGTTGATATTATTTTTACTGGTTGTCAGTGCATTCTTATCATTCTTATAGATATATTCATATAAGAGAAAATATTTCTTAAAGTTTCCAAACCTTAGTATTTCTAGATAACTAATATCGATTCGAGCTTGACGTTCTTCTGTCAAAGTAATACATTGCTATATAAAGAATTCTGTTTTTAGTGTCCCTTTTATATCACCTTCTCCTATTTATTTTGGGTCGGCACAATATGTCTTTTTTTTCATTCTTCTATATTCTGTGAAGGTGTGTCGTATCACAAATCATTATGCCATCCTTCACATAATCCATCCATCTCTTTTGTGCTCTCCTATACGTATGATCCGTTAATCTTCCAGTTTAAAAGATCTTTTTGACATGTGACTTTCATCCCATTCATCACAAAATATGCCCATACCGCCGTCGTAACTTAAATAACTTTACTTACTTAATTATTTAATTAACTTAAATAATTTTACTAAACAGGTTGCATTTAGCGATAAAGCTGCCTATTGTTTCGCCTATAAGATTATTCGGCTGTTAATTTAAATTTTAAACACTAACGAAAATTTATTTATTGTGATATTCTAATGGTGGGATCGCAATTGCGATAATGTTACAGTTACAGGCCGTTTCACATAAATATGACGATGGGTGTAATGCATTTGTGAAACGATATTGTTTTTAATGGTTATAATATTGTTACGTGCGAGCGGGGTTACGCACTTATGGATTGGAAGAAAACACCAGTTTTTAATTTAAAAGCTTTTATTGACTTACTTAGCCGCACGTAGTACCTCTCTGCAGGGTTGCCCCTATACGCACGACCAACGATGCACAGTCCCGATGGTAAGTTTTCACACCCTCAATACCGTCGCCGATATCGCGTGGACCACCTCCGATATTATCGCGGGTAGTTCGCTTCCGGTTCCTCTCTCGAACTACGCTACACACCTCCTTCACGTATCTGTCCACCAAACTTGTCACTAAATTCACTACTTAATTCGTCTCTGTCCTCTATTATCACTCTTTAGTATCGCACTTGTCGTTTCACCGTCTTGGACTGAACTCAACTTTAAACTTCAACTCTCAACTTAAAAACTGCTCGGTAGGCGCGCCTTACGCTGTTTATATACCCGGAAGAATTTTCTAGAACCCCTCTATCTATCTCTGTCTTTTCTTTCCCGAACCTTCTGTTCGGGAACTTTCGTTTATACATCTATCCCTTTCTAACATCTATCTATCTCTTTCTTTCGTCGTCTATCTCTGTCTAACATCTATCTATCTCTTTCTTTCATTTATCGTCTATCCTTTTCTAAATATATCCGTCCTTGTCTTTTTGTTCTAGATTTTTCTAGATTGTTCCAAAAGTTCTAAAACTAACAAGATGGTTCCACCATCATTCGCCACAATATTATATACTGACAGATAACGTACGTGTAACAGATACACTAACGTGGATATTCGTTAACGGCGTTATTTTTAACGCATTTGGCACGGATAACCAACATTAACATTATCTCAGATAAAACCCCCACCTTAAAAGTAAGATTATATATTCACTTAATACAATTCTATACGACACTACTACTACTTCCCTAGCGCAGAAGGTTTACCGATAGCCTTATGATGTCACGCGTATATGGTCAGTAGGGTTGATAGTAAACATATATAATAATAATAAACTAGTCATTTTTAATGTACATTCTGTTGCTAAGATGACTACGAAATTCTGCGAAATATTTCTGTACACAAATGTTTTGTATCCACGTCCAAAATTCTCATTTACCTAAAAACTGGTTGTAAACGACAACAGTACTAAAAAGATACAAATCATTCCCGTAATATGATATCTGGTTTCACTCTGTGGCCAACCAAACAAAATCCTTTAAAACAAATATTCCTTTATGGTATTGCATACAGCGTAGATTTACGTATATAAACAGTAAGAAGTAACAAAAATTTGGAATCAGAGCAGAACAGTAAGTCACGGTGACTGGTGTACCAACTTTTAGAATACACACGTGGCCATGCATCTTAATTTTATAAATTTTGTATAGAATATTAATTTTATAAGTTTAGTACAAAGAAAATACAACACTACTGTTTTATTAACTTACAAAATACTCTGATATTTTATTCCAGTGAATAAGCTAATTTTTTTATAAATGATTTTCTATACTTTTTTCTAAAGTAATAAACTTTTGTATAACTGATACAACTTGTTTTTATTTTACATTTGTTAATGTTTATCTCCTGTTATGTCTGTTTTGTAACAAAACCAATGATGTTAGCAAAATAATATAGTGCTGGGATTTACTTACAAATTGTTAACTTTATAAAATATAAAAAACACCAATATGAGTTTTAGGATTTGATACCATATTGAAATGTAACTAATTTATATAAACTACTGAGATTTTGTTTTCAAAACTATATAATGTGATAAAAAAATATAATATTTCATCGAATATATCCGTATATTGAATATCACGATAGTAGTTTTATTAAGCATAGTTAAGTATACTTTAAACCCTTTTATTACTCAAATGATCAAAAATTCCTATATAAAGTGAATTAGACAATTATCCTCGATTTCGAACATATACTAATCTCGAATCAATGCAATAAATGATGATTTGATTTGATCAATTATTATTAAAATTATAAATAATAAATAAACAACCACTCGAATAAAATCACTTTTACATTCATACTTTTCATTTATTCTGGTCTGGGTGTCAGAGATTCTGTCTCAGAGTAATATATTACCCAAGATATAATATAATTTACCTAGCTAGGAAATTTAAACGTGTTTTGTTTGTCTATTAAAAACATTGTTAATAAATAGAAAGTTATCTATCTGAAAACATCACTATTATATAGTAATTATATATACTTGTACGTAACGATATACACCTACAATATTATTCATGGACATTGTGTTTACGATTTTACATATTAAATACCCACAAGTGACACATAATTCCATATCAGATATGACAGCACAATTATCTTAATTGCTGTTGTTACTAATTCCAATACATAATATATCACTGATAGTTGTGATAAAATTAAACAATAAAACCATGTTTATGAAGGAATCATAAAACGATGGCAATATTATTAAAAATTGTATTTAAAATCAATAAAAATATATTAAAGGCAGGATTTGTTATTTACCTAATTATGTCAATATTATATTATACTTATAGATTATTATCAGGTCTACTTTATCTAATACATTTAAACAATATATAAATTCAAGAGTTAATATATCTCCATGTTTGCACATTGTTAAGTTACTTCTGTTGTCATAGTTTTTTTAGTGCCCTTAGTAAACTAATATTATTATATTTACACGCCGAAAAAGTGAATGCACACCTGTAGTTTATCACCTTTCTCGCATTTAGACTTCTTTTGTTTACTTTGTGTTTAAAATGTGTTAAAAAAAGAAAAACATCCTATTGTTATTGTACTCGTTTATGGCCGCAGATGTGCAGATTACGTTTTCTTGAAAACTTTAGTCTACGCGGTCGATCGTTGTATTGTACAGTTTAGTATAAAACGATGCCCGAACGGGGTGTAGGAGAGGCAGTCAAGCGACGATTACGATACGAACAGGACGTGTGCATTCTATAAGCTATATAGTAACGGCTTTGCGCGTGTTATTGAATCGTGCAGTTTTTAATAATGGCTGTGTCCAGTTATATTTGTACCTGTGTTATACGTGTTTGTATAGTTCTAATAAATTCTATAGTAATTCCAACGGCAGTTTGATTCGAGTCCTATAACATTGTAACATTATGTGTACATGTATATTATATTATTATGTGCTTGTAACATTATGATAAAAATGAACCTCTTATCTCCTGTATCTAAATAATTTGTTTAAAGTATTATATAAACAACATCAATTTCATTGAGTTTTCAACTTTTAAAACATCGATTTAAAAATTCTAGCTCAATTGAAACTACATTAGTATTCCTGTTCAAACACTGAGATTTCAATAGCAATTTCTATAAAAGAGTGCCGTAACTTTATTGTTGGAGAACAGTTTGTGGCAATAAAAGTTAAAATTATATTGGACTCAAGTGTAACTTTATATTCAGTTCAATGCAACGAATGTCCAATGGTTTAAATGTTCGAATAATATTAGAAAAGAAGTTTTGTTATCAAACTTTTAGAATAAAACGAACCAGTTATGATTTCTTTTATTTTAAATATACTAACTGCGATTGTCAGAAATTTAAGAGAACTATTATATTACATTATATTAAAGCTAAAAATTTGTTACTACATTTTTATACTCAAAATATTGATATTTTAATTGTGTACAATACGTATGCATGGTTAAAAACTTGTATAGGAAAGTGACTTAAACAAAAGAGACTTGTAAACGTTATTATGTAAGGTTAAACACAACTATCTAAATTTGAGAGCAGTAGACAAACGTTGGATTATCTTGCGATCTTGTCTTCTACGGGAAGCCTTCTATTTTTCGGGATGAAACATTCCACATTTACATCCTAATCGCAACTACTCGTATTCAACAACATGAGAATAATCGATTAATATCCTAAGCTGTTAAAAAAGAAAGAAAATTTACATTTAATTTAAATATTAATTTTACATTTTCTAACAGATATCTTTGAACGTAATAAACCTACGTATTTACTATTAAAACGTAATGTTATCATTTGTAATTTATTTTAAATTGCCAAAAGGCAAGGGCGTTCCCGTGGTCCAAGCCGTTATTGCAAGTGGAATAAACGTTCCACAGAACCGTTGCGTAGTTGAGCGTGGTAGTTCAAGGAAATGAGGGTGAGCATCGCAACAATCACAACTAGACTTGAAACCAAACGAAAATACTACCTTTGAACAGTTACTATAAAAAGGAATCAAACTTAAATACAAATAGAAATCGCTTTATTAATACCTAGTTTTATTATTTAGTAGCCGTGAGTTCTTAATTAAATAATAATTTTATAATGATACAATATTCATGCCTTACACTGTAAAAGTATGTGTTTACGCACAATGTGTGCATCGAAAGGAAAGCGTGACCGAAGTACCTTAAACGTTACTTCATAATGTTAATGTTATATAGCTTCTGCCCGCGACTTCGCCTGCGTGGAATAGTTTAAAAAAAACCAATTCTGAAACATTCTTCATCATTGGCGCTCTACTTCTATTGGTCTTAGCGTGATGATATATAGCCTATAGCCTTCCACGATAAATGGGCTATCTAGCGCTGAAATAATTTTTCAAATCATACCAGTAGTTCCTGAGATTAGCGTGTTCAAGCAAACAAATTTTTATAATACACATAAAGAGTATATCTAAAAAAACATAACTTTAATCCCCTATATTACTCCCTTCAGGTAACATTTCTTGTTATGTATGTGTGATTCGCTTAGCATTAGGCTATATTCTAAAAATAAACCAGAGATTTACAATCCCGAGTTTGATTCACACGCTCCCGCACCGTAGCTGTCAGAGGACGATTTACGTACGTCAAAAAATCAGTTTTTAACATTTTTGTCTGTCTGTTTGTTCAGGCTAATCTCTGAAGTGGCTGAACCGATTTTAACGGGACTTTCACTGACAGATAGCTGATATTATAACTAGTAGGAGTAACTTAATGTACTATTATTTTTGAAAAAAAAAACTGAAAGGTCACGCGCACACCGCCGCCGTCGCCACACTGGAAGGCAAATAAAATAAAATAACTTTGATTTCTCGAAGACGAAGTCGCGGGTAACAGCTAGTTTATGAATTAAAATGTAGGTACCAACTTTCTAACTTGTAAGCATTATGTCCATTATTGTTCTCTTATGCGGGTGTTAAAGATCAATAATATAGCACAGTATAAATCGATCGAATAATCAAAGCACTAGAATATGGTATTTATTCTGCTTGAGGGCAATGACTTGATTAATAGAAAAGTAATTTGATCAACCTCAAAAAGATTTGACTAGTTTCTGTATTATGATAGGTGAAAACTGGACATATAACTAA
Source organism: Dendrolimus pini (assembly GCA_949752895.1). NCBI lineage: Eukaryota > Metazoa > Arthropoda > Insecta > Lepidoptera > Lasiocampidae > Dendrolimus > Dendrolimus pini. The sequence goes on along the minus strand of OX457130.1, from coordinate 3,412,747 downwards.
GTTATATACAAACCACGTTATTCTGGTATTTAGAAACTAAGAAATCCTTATGACGTGCATATTGTTTGTATATAAATTCAGTAAGTTCAGTTAGTCCGTCATCAGCCAATCGTGATTGCTGGCCGTAAGCTCTTCAGGTTTGCACACCACATACTTTAATCTTCTGTTCTCCCCGTCTAGCCCGCAATAATAGCCTAATATAATAAAAACACCCATTCACTGAACCAAAAGCCTTTGACATTAGTTGAAAATAAGACGCGGCCTTTATTCCAGAATTCCTTTCTGTCTTTGGACATCAGTCTTGTGACAATCTTAAAATAGTCAGTTTCATAGATTTGTATTACGAATATCACAAGAATTGAAATGTGTGTCTGTAGTGGATCTTCACGCTATACCTTACATGATCCAGTATACCTAGACACGTGTGAATTTCACTAACAATTCTCTAAAAGCAGCCGATTTAGACCTCTTGATGCAACTAAGAGAAGGATCAGAATGGCATTTCAACTCGTTAACCTTCCATTTCTTCGTTTAGTTTGATCAACATTAAAATTACATTATGTATTATTAAAATAGAATAGATTACATTTTATTTTACAATAACATTTACGAAACAATACACAAAAACAGCTTAAAATTAAATACAAATGACGGTTTTATTGCTGGCAGCGATAATTTGCAGACAAACTTGAGAGAGAAAATGGGATAAAAGCTAGGGTAGGGTTTAGTTGGACAATATTGTAAAAATGTATTAAAAATGCATATTAATATTATATATTATATACCTATAATATTATTATTACCTATATATATGTACACATCTATTAAAAACATAAGCAAAAAAATAGACGTGTCTGGTAAATGGGATGCGGCCAACGTTTGTTAATTAATATATATCTAAACCCTATTAGTACAGTCATCTAGTGTAGGGTTTATACCTTTGTTGTATTTTGTATTTCTGCTACAGCCGAAAGTTGTCAAAGTCGACTGCAAGTTACCGGTTCAATTCTACTCCAAACTGATATTTTATAAAAATTACTATTATTAAGAAGGGCTACGGGGAATCTCTTTAATGTCGCTCTACGAAGGAAGGGCCCTGACGGACGTAACTTGCTAGACCCATAAATATTAATCAAATATCCGTAATGTCGTGTATGGTCGCGAGCCATCACAATTGACTGAGATGTTTTTTATTTATTCTTTGCACATATAGGGCTTTTGGTGTAATGCTTTCTACTTTTGAAGATTTTTTTCTCTAAAGAAGATATCCACATGATACTTTTCCTCTCAAATTATGGGATAGTTAATTAGTAAGCGAAATTAAATGAAAAATCACCTTCGACAAAGAAAATTAATATACATATATTTAACAGGCAAAACTTGCGGGTACTTGCCTGGCATAATATTTACAAATGTAAATATTATGCCTTCGAAACAGTGAAGAAAACAATTTATTTCTTCACTAGACTTCCCCGCAGCTAAGGCTATGTTATTAGTTCTATGTTATTTACATAAAGACTTAATTTACTTTCTCTAGTTAAATTCACTATATTAACAAAGGAACTAAATCCATACATTATTAAGGATTTAATGTCAAAGATTTCTATAATCCCAGATTTCGCCAAGGCTGTACTATTAATTTGACTTTAACAACAAATATACGTATGTGTGTCAATTACATGTTAGTGTGTGCGATGTTTTTTTTAATGATTTAATATATTTTAATGCATAATTTTAAAAGAATAGTAAACATTCTGCACTCCTCTATATAAAATATATGTGCGAAATTTCATACTCCTCCGTCCGCGCAATATTCGTAAAAAGGGGTACAAACTTTCTACAAATGGATACAACAGTAGGTGTCATCAAATCAATGCCCTATGAGCAAAATTTGCTAAAACAGCTAGTCCATAAAATACTAAACAATACACATGTATTATTCGATCTAAATACCTTGGAAAACATCGAAAAACACATTGTCAGTAGGGATCTGCGAATGCTTAAATAAAAAGCTTTCAATTTGTCCCAATCCTAACGTTGGTGGACATTTTGTGCCTATATCGGTACATTTGTATGGGGACATACTATGCCTATCTCTCTGAAAATAGTGCTTATAAGTTGTTAGCAAATTAAAATTATCGATGAATTCTAATTTTAATTTATTTTAATTTACAGCATAAAATTACATATCGATTTTTATCTACAATCTACATCTAGACCAAGTTAGACATACTTAGGAGAACACTTTTATCAATATTTAAAAAACAAGTCAAACGTAAAATGTTTTTCTTAAATCTTGTTATAACTGAGATATTTACACCTCTGACGTGTTAATAGATAATGCTTGGAATAATCTCTCGCCGTTACATATGATTGGTTAGAAATTATTTTCGTCTCTTAGTTTCTTTTTGAAAAAATACCTACCTAAGTTGTTTCTAGTAAAATCAGTAAATTGACCTATTTTATTGTTTATACATTATTTGCTCCATTGTAGTACTCGTAACGCCAAACAAACAGGGCTGTTTAATTTTAAATTAAGTTACTAGTAAGTTTATTGCTTAAGTACGTATTGTAAAGCACTATTCCGCCTTAAGTTAAAATATGAATTTTAACCAGTTCTCTAGGTGCTATTTACATTCATAACGAATTTTAAATACTGCGACTCGTTCGAACACAAATTTACAGTTAAGTAATGTTTTAAAATCTTTTTTTTTTAAGTCAACTAAGAAAGAAAAAAAGAAAGAAGAAATGTATGTACACACGGAAAAGAAAAAAAATATATTTAAAAACTATACATTGAACATTTAAGGCATGAATACATAATAATTTAAGAAAAAACGTACACCACATTTACGGCAACAAGGCCAGAGCTTAGCGTTATGCTGCGACAAAAGATGACGCAGCGTTGATTTTCAGTCCCAGCCTTTATTAACTTATGAATGATTGACCCAAACACTTTCATGTAACTTCTTACAGAAATATATACACAGATAATTAATTAACTTTAAAGTGCATACATACATACTTAGGTACATACTTATATAATAAAAAACATATCATAAATATAAATTTCTTAATAAGTGTGAAATAACTGATATTATCCATACGTGTACCTTTAGATTAAAAGAGAAGATATCCACTATCCCTATTTAATATATTATAAATGTGAATGTAACTTTGTTTGTTACGCTTTCACCCGATAACTACTCAACCGATCATAATGAAACTTTGTACACATATTTTTGGAGGTATTATAAGTAACATAGGATACTTTTTATGAAAAAAAAACTCAGACATAGGTAAGCTATCAATCAGGCCACAATTTTTTTATGACACCTGTACACACATTGCAGTCATAGTATAAATAGTGCTCCCAACTCAGCGTACATTAGTATAATAGGAGATCCCAACTTGGATGTGAAATGAAGAGTTTAACTGTGATCTCTACTGTGTTGACTAACAATCTATGAAAAAAACATCAAAAACATTTGAATATTGATATATTAATCTAAGATAATCATATATTATATACTGTAGTAGTTATTTATTATGTCGGATGTTATTCCGTTTTTTTACTAGCTTTTATTTAACTTGCACTAGATGCACCTATGTATGTATGTAAGTTCGGATGGAATCTTGCAAGTTAAATTTGACTAACTTTCCGATTTCTGATTGAGTTGAAATTTAGCACGCACATGTATATCGCATAACAATAGAATAATATGGTACCATGTAGCTGATCTGATGATGGAGTCGGAAGGTGGCCATAGGAACTCCTGTACTAAACAAGATAGATCCCTCGTGTTTGGGCTTGTTTTACTTGTCTTGACTAGCATGCTGCTGCTACATGATATCCAGGATCTCAAAAGCTTGTATTTATAAACCTTTTTTTAAAAAAAGTTATGCTATTTCGCAGATTTTGTTGGTATATAGCTACGATGATGAAATAAATATACTATTTTGATACAATCGATATCAGGAAACTATCGACAACGCCACACCACTAACCACGACCCTTGTAAAAAGCTCAAGTGCCGTTTGGTGGGCCGCAACCCGCTGGCGTGACCGAACGGAAGCGGTCCGTGTGTGCCGGACTTCCGGACCGTTCGTCCGGAACGTTACGCGCATTCCGATAGCGCTTACACTTTTTTGTAAACATTCCCGCCTATCATTACAGGGGACTTAAGTTTTATTATTATTGTTTCAATTATATTTTTGATAAGCGCTCTTTGGGGGTTAACGATTTCCTGTAAGCGAGTTATATAAACCGATTTTGTTGAAATAAAACAGACGTATTTTATATGTTTTGATAAAAAATTAAGCCATTGTTTTTGTTTTTTAAAATAATGGTGTAGGCGATGAGATTATTAAATACTCATATAATACGGTACAATTTCTGAACATATCATTCATAACATTGTAAGAGACAAATTAAAAGTACAATAAGTGTGTAAAACTATTATAAACAAACACAACTTAGATTGAACATAATAAGGACTATCAAATATAATAATGTTTTTGTTCTTAGTAAGTATTTTATTAACTTTAAACTTAATTCATTATCTGTATTGTTCTGTAAGTTAAGTAAAAGCTTTTGTTTAAGTCATTTTTGCTTTAAAAACTGAAACTAAAAATAAGCACTGCGTCATCTCTTGTCGCAGCATAATGCTGAGTTGTGATGTATCATGTAAGTTGTTTTTTTTATAATTATGTAATCAAGCATCACATGTACAATGTATTATTATTTCATCCCATGCTTTATAGGTGGCCAAGCCTGTGACGAACCCAACGCGTAACTAGCTTTTAAGATAAGATAGCCTCGTCAGACAAGCGTCTGAACGTCACAGATGCAATACTTATTGGTCTAGTTCCTATGGCGTCCCAAAAAGTGTGTAAGATAGCGGCGCAGATTTAGGTTTAGTGGGTAGTTTGACCGCCAACATCCCTGCTCCGCTCAGAGGTTACATTTGCATACGGCCGTTCAAGAGTCCCACACATCCCTCGGTGTAAAGCCTCCCAGGCCCGAGGATGATGTCACATGAAAAGACATTACCCTGCGTCAAAGGCAAAAACTGCATCAAATAAAAGGGGGATAAGAAAGAAGCATCGTATACTAGAAATAGGATAGAGGAATGGAATAGTCGAATGGGATAGGCACAATACGATAAGCGAAAGAAATTTAGCTTTAGCCATCCGTTTCACGCCGATATTCTGTGAGAGCATGGTGTCACTAATCGAGCCGGCCATAATAACTGTAATCAATATATGGCCTTATTTATAATCGTTTGTTAAATTTTAAGAAACTGCTCAGCAACTGATTATCGAAAATCTTACCCATAAACTCCTCTTAAGGATAAGAGGTGGTGGTAAAGTAACTCATAAATTACTGTCAAAAATAACCAACATCGTATGGTAGTTTAAGTGACTGCTAAGAGGTAAGATGGCAAGTTTTATTTGAAACAGCCATTGATTAGGGACTTAAGAGTCTCTTATTTAAGAGATGGCTAATCCTTTCTTAATGAGATTATTATAAGTAAGGCCCCTAATGATTACAGCATGGCTCTACCAAGTCGTCTTGCTGTCACCTATAATATTGGGCCCACCCACCAGCTCTAATGTGTTTGTTCATAATGGCATAATAAAACCCGATGCAAACGAAGTTTCGCTGGCACCACCAGTCAAATGATAAAGCAAACTGGCCGTAATACCTACGCAATAGCGGATCTTATGGACAATATTCGCATATTAAGGGACAATATGCAAATTAATGTAGGCCGTGTATGGCTAATCGCGGATGAGCGCTGTCGCCGGAAGATTGGAACGTGTGCCTTAATCGATAGCTTAAATATTATTGTTTAGCGTAAAGAGCGGATATCAAATTGATTTTATCAATTTTATTGATTAATTGGTGTAATAGACTAAAACAGTGGTTTTCAATCTTTTTGAATACGCGACCCCTTTACGGGTTGAAATTTGTCACCATTACCATTGTTCATTATTAAGACCTATACTTTACAAGCTGTTGACCGTAGAAAGTACCTAAGTACGAGGTATAAATTTAAATAACCTTTTCCCTTTTGCCGGCGACCCCCCTAGGGGTCGCAACCCACAGGTTGAAAAACACTGGACTAAAGTGACAGATCTCAAACGTCTCCAGTTGATGTGTGGCGGATTTGTGGTGTTGCGAGAATGGATAAGGTGAGAAATGTGCACATAAGGGTCCATCTTTACAACTTGCACCCATGACTAAGAAATTGAGGTGAAGAATATTAAGGTGGTATGGGCATTTACTAATGATGGATGAAAGTCACGTAAATAAATAATTTTATACATTGAATGATTCAAGTTTGTGTTTATGCGATCAGCATAAACACAAACTAGAATCATTCATTCATCAAGTGATCAACTTTGACTGATTCATTCAAATTGAATGATAGAAATCAACCAATTCTAACATCGGTTATTATGTTTTTTATCTATGGCGAGCGTATTTTGGACGGCCTCTGTGGTTGAGCGGGCGTGTGGCTGAGCCTTTGCAGGCCTACCTCACTTCAACACAGAGGCTCCGGGTTCGATTCCTGGGATAGTGAAGTTCGGAAACGTATTTTCTCCGTTATATACTATGGTCTGGGTGTCTAGGATCGGCCCCAGAATAGTCCGTTGTATATTACCCATAACACAAAATCTCTTAATTTTGGGATGTACAATATGTGTGTTTGTCTGCTGATTATTATTATTATTATTATATTTTATAAAAAGCCTTTAAAAAGTAGCGGATATTTGCCACCTTAGCAAAACCGCTCATTGTACATAGATTGACAAGCACTTACCCCAATCAATTTCTTTTTGTCTAATTTGTGAGCCCATTTATTACAATGGTACGAAATATAAATATAATGTATGCAAGAACAAACTTTTTATTCATAAGTGAAGTTGAGAATAAATTATCCAATAAGTGCACAATGGCGATATGGTCCGCTGGTGCCGGACGTCAGTTGGCTTCTCCGTTTAGTTACTTGTCCGGGTTCGAACCCCACACACGTTAGTTCATAACAAAAGATATCGTTATTTTAATTCGTACTCAAAAAAAACGTTGCAACCAAAAGTTTTGGCTGTGGCGCTTTTTTATTTTTTATTCTATTTCCAAATATGACTTTGTATAGTGTGTGAAGCGTGGTAGTGATAAAAATTGGAAAAGTACAGTGGTGTGATGAATCTCTTTGTAAATTGATAAAACATTGATAAAAAAATATCTTACTGTAATATTCGAATATTTTTTATTTAAATAACGATTACAAAATTATCTTGATTGCTTAGAAAAATTATAACAGTATAACAAGCTGTCAAACTTTATAAACTGTCTCGCCTAATGTCAAATTTAAAAATAGTGACATGTGTCTAGAACTCTAACTTCACGACGTACATTCAGTAAAACTGTTTACTAATAAGAACAAAATTAATTTAATAATTTAAACCATATTTTAGTGAAGCTTTGCTTAATTTTAGACATTTGCAATTTATGTTTTCTAATTATTAGTTTTGGAGGGAACTTGAGTTCGAGAAAGTTCGTTTATCTTCGTAATTAATCGGTGTTGGCGCGAATTGTTGGTGAATGTTTGAACAAATATTGGATTGACCTCAAGCGAAGGATGTGGTGGTTATTGAAGATATCCATTGTGTTGCAATGTGAGTTATTGTACTACCCGTTTAACTAGTTCATTTGATAGAAGAATACTGCATTATGATAATATACTTAAGATTACTATTGCAAACTTCCCTAGCTTAAAGAAAAGATACCGTAGGTATTTTTCCAAACGGAACTCTTATACAATCGTCATGTTTGTCTGTCCGTTTGTAATCTATCCGTCTGTCTTTGTATGACATAGGTATTTTCCTCAGAAACTACTGTCTCGTTAAAAAAATTAGAAAGAAAGACAACAAGGGAGCAAGCAATCAAGATCAAATGATACTTTATCATTTTACGACTGCAACTTATGACGTCATTCATGTAGGTACGAGTAAAAAGAGTCAAATTAATTTCAATTATTTCTATTATACGAGATGTTACTTATCTTCATGCCTGTTCTTTTATACTATATAAATGTTAAAATTGTATTTTCTTAACTTTTCATGACCTTTACACATAATTAAAATTACTCTTTAACGGTTTTAAATGCGGCATTTTATTTGATTTTCATTTCGACGTTTCGGCTACTTTTCGGGTAAATTATATTAGTCAGAATAAATAATAACCAATAAATTAAATTAAATAAATAAAATGAACAAATTGGGCAAAGGGCAAATAATAGCTTTAGCATTACTCATTGGCACGTGACATATCAGTCTTCCGTGATAACGGCTACTGAAAAGTGGACGAAACGTTGAAATACAAATATAATAAAATTCCGCGCTTAAAACATAAAATTATTAATAATCGGCAGACAAGTTCACACATTTTGTATATCCCCAAATTAAGCTAGTTACGCTTGTGTTACGGGTAATATACAATGGACTACTCTGGGGCCGATCCCAGACACCCAGACCATACTAAGTATTGGAGAAAATTTGTCTCCAAAATTTGCCATGCCAGAAATCGTTGCAGTGAAGTTGACCGGCAAAGGCTTAGCCCGCTCAACCTCAGAGGCTGTCTCTTAACCGTTAAAACGAAGTTTTAATTAAATCCTATAAATTATTGTAAATTTGTCCGCATCCTTGTACAATGGTCTGAAGACAACGCACTGGTATTAAATCCATCAAAATCTAAATTTATGATACTAGGTAGTCGCCAACAAGTTAGTACAATAAAAAATGGTAGTCCCATAATCAATATTCAAAATGAACAAATTGAAATGGTTGATACTGCTTGTAGCCTAGGTCTCACTCTTGACTCAGAACTGCATTTTGAAAAATATATCAGTAATATCATGAAGAACTGTTTTTATAGATTAAAAATATTATATACAATTAGGGCTTACATTAATGTAGAAGTAAGAAAAAGATTAATAGAGAGTCTTGTGCTGTCTAAATTAAATTACTGTGACATAGTATATGGGCCCTGCCTATTATCACGAACAGACCGTCTAATACAGCGAATACAAAATGCTTGTGCCCGTTACTGTTATGACATACCAAGAAGAAGCCATGTTACCCCACATTTAAATAAAAATAATGTGTTAAAGATGGCAGCTAGGAGGAAGTTACACTTAGCTTGTATGCTGTTTGGTGTAATTTCATCGCAGTACCCTAAATATCTATACAATAAGATGGATTGGAGATGGGATAGGTCACACCATTTTACTGTACGGTCTGTTACAAAACCTTTAATAACAGCGAAGCACAAGACAGCTGCTTTCAAAGGCTGTTTCAAATATGCTGCCACTCATTGCTGGAACGATATTCCTCCTCCATTTAGAGACCTAAAAACAATAAATTCATTTAAATTACACTATAAAAGACATCTTCTCACTTTACAAAAAGAAGATCATACATATGCATTGATAAAGCTTTAGATAATTACAACACAGACAGGCAAATTAAAGTGCATATGTAGCGGGGACGAGTTCTCACCCAAAATCATCTTTCTGAAAATGACAATTTATATAGGTAACTTAAACAAGAAACCCGTATGCAGTAAACGCACATCATGGTCTGACAACTTACCTGTAACTCGAGGCAGCACGGCATATTTATTATACAGAGTGGGAAAATAAAATATATTTCATATTTTAACAGCAAAATAACACATTCAATATTTTTATAGGTTATGAAGTAAAATGTCATTTGTTTTTTTTTTATATTTATGGCTCGGCAACTAGGCAATGTCATTTGTTGCATGATGCATGTCAGTGACGTGGCACACGGAATGTGGAATACTCGGCAAGCACGGTAGCGAATAGTATTCGAATAAATTATTCGATATAAGTTGTTACAGGAGTATTTATTTTAATTTTAAAGTAACGTATTTATAGTATTTATTAAAATTTATTTTATATATCACGTATTAAAGTATTATTATTAAGTATTTTATAAGTAGAATTAGTTTTATTAATTATTATTTTAATAACCAATTTGGGTCGTTTTTCGTTTTACGTCAAAGGGAGGGTTTGCACTGAAAATCAGCGTTGTGTCGGATATAGTTCCGGCACAGCAATATGCTGAGTGCAAACCTTGTTTGCTGAAGATGCGGCGTACAGATTTTCAAAATATGCTCTGTGTGTAAAAATGTAATTGCGTCGCTATTTTTTTGCAAATAAAGTTTCTTTCTTTCTTTCTTTCTTTCTTTCTATCCCTATTGGATTTATTTACGGTACAGCCATATTGCTTTCCGTAATAGAATAGAGGTTCAAATCGATTCCAAAGTATTATATTATTATATCCACTTCTCACAATTTACGCTCAGATACAAAACGTAGACTCCTGATACCTGCACACACTTAATCCTTTTATGATAACTCTTTAACAGTGCAGGCTGTCAAACTCTGGAATGCGTTACCTCTTACTGTCAGAGGCCAAAACATTACCTACATTTCGAAACCCCCTTAGAAGGTAATATCTGTCTTTAAATAAATATTTGTAATATATTAGACATTTACTTATTTATCTATTGAAATATATGTTAATATATTGCTTGTCAAATATAATGTTAATAAATAAATTTATTTAGATTGTTTTGTATATACGTTTATATATTTATGTGCGTATTAAATTTATAAATTAGTATAAGTATGTGTATTTCAATTGTATAGTCCTATTTTGTTTCTGCTCCACCTACATCGTCAGATTAGTTAAGAATTTCTTTTAAGCTAAGTTGCCTGGAAGAGATCGCTTTTAGCGATAAGGCCGCCTGTTGTTTTGCCAATAAGTACTGTAGTTATGCATTTTGTTTTTGTATTTGTTTATTTTGGTGAGCAATAAAGTGTTATCTATTTATCTAACTATATTAATTATCCATAGACCAACAATTACAGACGTAAGTATAGTATAATGTAACAAGAAACTCCGAATAGAAGGCATTATACTTTCATGTTGCAATTAAAATTTAATAAAATTTTAAGTTAAATGAAACTCGGTTGAAACTCGAATATACACGTAACACGTGATAAACAAACGCTGCAATTATAACTGGTATTGTAAAATAAACTTCGTTGTTGCTTGTTGAGCCCTAGAGTATATTGGTGTTGCACAAATATTTATTCAGCTTCGGCTTTAAGACGAAAGACGTATTTTCGCAATAAATGTTTTTAAATGAATGTGAAGTTCTATAAACGGTTGTAGTCGAACAACATGTAATGTGAAACACATAATTTAATTAAATATAATCATCGTCATACGAGCATAAAATCCCGGTTGCGTTCGGTGCGATTACTTCGACGCACAGGGTCCGCTTTCCTACATTTTCTTCTTCACTTCGCGCGCTCTTCGGCACCCCTTGTATTGACACCTGGCGGAGGCGGCATGGCTGGATATTTGTTCCCCACCTAATTGACTTGTTTTCGTAAAACGTGGCCCTACCAACGTAAGCGATTCTCTTGCCGTTTATCTGCTATTTAATCAATATAATATATACAATTAATAAAAATCGGTCCAGCGAAACGAAATCAGTGTCGTATGGAAGTGTACCAAGAAAAATATACAATTCATTAAATATAATAATTATACACTTTTGAAAAAATCTATCAAGCCCTACTAAACTGCTGTCATAGGGCACCTAGAAGGCTAGGAGCATTACCTCTTTAAATACAAACAATAATTCTTTGAGCGAAGTAATCTTCTCCAGCCTTCAAGTCGCCTGTGGCTTCGACCAAGTGTTTTTTTATGTAATATTGTAAGACTTTTTTATTTTTATTGTACTTATCATACATCAAAATAACCAATGTGAATTTTTTTCACAGTTTTATAAGCAATCGTTCAAAATACTTTTGTTTTTTTATGTTCACAATTTGACTATGCCATACTCTTATTCCACTATATACATTTATGTTCCTTCTTTTCAGCCTATTTAGTCGCTATTACATAGAGAGATAAACTGGTAAACGATCGGACATCACAAAATCAATATTTTCTGTTTTAATAATTAAAAAAGTTAGTGAATTGAAAAAAACTGCAGTTAATTGTTCTTTAAGTTTATTTTTCACTTGTATGTATGAAGAGATTAATGAAAATAAATGAAGAAAAAAGTGTTCGTCAAAACGTATTAGGTGGAGATCTATCGACACTGCCTACTCTAATGAGAAACAGGCGTGACAATAATTCATAGTTCAATTAAAAATACAATTCAAAAGTTTTTATTCTAATTTCCGCTAACATACTGCGTGTACATATATATATTCCAGAGTTTGTGATCGATAATTGGATGCCGAAAGACGAAAATCGCGCCCATCTCTAATATTATAAATACTACATGAACTCGAAAACTATTCCCTACAGGACTGGCTAGAAAATTGCACTATGTCGTACAAGGAAGGAACATAATTGTTGGAAACCTCTTTTAAATTCAACTGGCGGTTGGAAGCGCTTATTATTGAATTAAAAATTCAAGTTTGATATCAATGGCCATTGGCGATAGGTGGTTTGCATTAATATTAGGTATTAGGCTTTTCGCTATGAATAGATATATGGAAAAAGTTAATGTCTTTATCGTAAATATAAGGGAACTTAATATTGTAGTTAATGCGAAAGTTGTTTGTTTGTTGTAGGGTATCTTTCATCCCCATAAATTAGGTCGTTTCGGTGGCTAAGATGAATATAGTTGAGAATATTGCTTCAGTCACCCTATTTTGGTGAAAAAAAGCCCATAAATAACCCACTGCTGGGCTGAATCCTCCCATATTTTTTTATAAGGGTACAGACATATCTGCTACGCTTGTCGAACGTTGGCGGAATTGACACATCTGTTATCTCCATGTGCATGTGTCATCACGATGTTTTCCTTCGCCATTAGCACGTTGTAACTGTAACAATGTGCACTTTAAGTCAGAAAACTGCCTTAATGATGCGTATGATTTCACACAGGATTCGAACTCGTGACCTTTGAGTTTAGGACGCGTACAATAACCACTAAGCTACCACGGCTGGAGGTGCTGATACGAATCTCTCCAACAGTCACATCGACATGCCAACGCGAATGATTTTATGCTGATACAACTCTAGTCCTAAGTAATTATATTCTTCTTCCTACTAATATTGTAAATGCAAATATGAGTATTTTAAATAATAATCAGTAGGCAAACACATATTGTATATACAACGGATTAGAAACAAAGAAAGGAAAACTTCATTTGAAGCAATAGCGACGTTACATTCTTTATACATTATTATACGCAGAGCATAATTTGAGAATTTGTACGCCGCATTTTCACTAAACAAGGTTCGCACTCAGCATATCGCTGTGCCGGTATTATATTCGACACAACGCTGATTTTCAGTGCAAACCTTCCTTTTGGCGTAAGATCAAAACAACCTAATTTTGTTAATTAAAATAATAATAAAATAATTCTACTTATGTAATATTTAATTAGTAAAACAAATAAATAAATTTTAATAAAACTAGCAATAAAATACTTTATTACTTCAATATTAAAATAAATATTCTTGGAACAACTTGTATCGAATCATCTATTCGAATACAATTCGATAGAGTGCTTGCCGAGTATTACCACTGGGGTTATTTTGGGATTACTCTGGGGTCGATCTCAGACACCCAGACAATAGTGAATAACGGAGAAAATTCCTTTCCAAAATTTACCATGCCAGCAATTGAATCCGGAACCTCTGCGCTGTAGTAAGATAAGCCGGCAAAGGCCTAGCCCGCTCACCCAAGAAGGCGCCTGAGAATTTGTTTATTTGTGATGTTCTCAAGCCTTGATTACGCAACAAATCGTTATGACATTTTACATTCACGATGTCAGGGATATAGAAAAGGGCATAAGGTGGAACCATTCATCCAAAAATGTACTGTAAAAGATGTCGCCCCGATCGCGCTATATTGGCGCCACCATAGCAATTCACTAAGAATTACATCGTCATGGCAACGAAAGTGACAACGCGATTTTAATGTTTTTCTCTCATTGTCAGTTCCACCTTCGCCAGATTGCGTTACGGGTATTTTGTATTGAAAATTAAATTTGACATTTCTAAAGAGGGCGTGTTGCACTCCCAACGGTCGGTCCCTTCACCTTGTCTAAAAATCTACAATAACGCAAGCGAAGCCACGAGCAAAAGCTAGTTTGATTATAAATACGTTAGACTTTAATAAGCTTATAAAATAATTAGCTAAAGGATATTATTACGCCATCAAAGATATTATAGATTGTACACGTAATATTTCACCGTTCTTATTATTTTAATGCTTCCACATTTAGAATAGAACAATAGGTAATTTAATATCGTATTATATTTATGATGGATATGATGTTTAATTATTAATTAACTTAGACAATTAATAGAAAGACGGAGTCTCGGAACTATCAAAGTGAAGCCGGATAAAGGATGCCGAACGCGTCGCAGTGTTACGAGAACTCTTTATTTAAAATTAATGCAGATCAAGATGTAATAGTTTCCAATAGATACATCACTATTAATCACACTGGCTAATACCACTTGTTTTATACCTTTTTTAAAGAGGGGAAACTCGATTGATGGCCATCAGCTACACATAAGGGGAGCATTTTCCCGTATAGATGGCTACCTATGGTCTTGCAACCGGTATAACAACCTTGACTTGTAATTCGACATTAGTGGCCAGGTTCCAGTCCACCTTTAGTGTTGCAAATGTCTATAGGCGATGCTAATCGCTTTCCAACAGGTGGACCGTCTGCCTGTCTGCTAAACTCATGCAATAAAAAAATATTTACGGTCTGGTTTCGAACCCGCGTCATTTAAGTTTAGGACACAAGTGTGTCAACTTATAAGCTACTATAGCATAGAAGAGAATTATAACTAGGATAAACTAAATGCTTCACTTATGGCCATTTCCTATATTTTACCGACTATTCATTTAACTTACTATGTACTTACTATGTATGTCAAAATTTAACCGATGGTAAATGATGATTTATTTAAAGATAAATTGAAGTACTATTAGACTACTAAACTACAGAGAGCGTGAATACACAAAGTTATTCAATTTTTTAAATTTATTTATTTATTTGAAACTTATACATTGATTAGACAGATTTTTTTATCTATTAGCCCCTAATTTAATTAATTTATAATTAGCCCCTACTAATATTTTCTTAAGTTTTCGCGACTTGTACACATAATAAAACTACGTTTTAACGGTTTTAAGCGCGGTAATTTATTTAATTTAGGTTTATCCGACGTTTCGGCCGCTTTTCAGTGGCCGTGGTCACGGAAGACAAAGATGACATTTGTCAAACGTGTATTGTCAAAGTTTTTATTCAGCCTACCGCCAACTTGTTCATTTTAATTATTTAGTTTTAAATTTTGTTTATGGATATTATTTACTCTATGGGAGCCTAATCTAATTTACCACCGCTTCACAACATGTTGTGGCTTGAAGAGAAGAAGCGGCGCAAGAAACTCTTCAGCAAACATGCCTAGTTCTAAATTTTTTTTAATATAATATTAAAATGAGTGGAAGGACGTTGGTGTGGAGTCTTCAGCTGATTGCGTTGTAAGACTCGCTTGACATGCTGAAGCTCTCCAGCCACGTGGTTCCCGTCACAGATTTTATGTTTGGGATCCAATCATCAAAACTATTAAGACCCAAACCCAGCAAAAACCAACTGCCAGACCTCAAGACACTGTGAGCTCTTTCTGCGTGCAACGAAACAAACCAACTTGACTGATAATTTCTTTTATTTTTTCCTTCCACTCATTTTAATATTATATAAAAAAAAAATTAGAACTAGGCATGTTTGCTGAAGAGTTTCTTGCGCCGCTTCTTCTCTTCAAGCCACAACATGTTGTGAAGCGGTGGTAAATAAGATTAGGCTCCCATAGAGTAAATAATATCCATAAACAAAATTTAAAACTAAATAATTAAAATGAACAAGTTGGCGGTAGGCTGAATAAAAACTTTGACAATACACGTTTGACAAATGTCATCTTTGTCTTCCGTGACCACGGCCACTGAAAAGCGGCCGAAACGTCGGATAAACCTAAATCAAATAAATTACCGCGCTTAAAACCGTTAAAACGTAGTTTTATTATTAGCCCCTACTAATTTTTTTTTTTTATCTTTTAGCCCCTAAACAAGTTTGCACTGTATTATAGCAGTTAGTGTCTTCTCCCTTAATGTAAACACAAAAATATAAGAGTTTGTGTGTTTGTGTGTGTGTGTGTGTGTGTGTGTGTGTGTGTGTGTGTGTGTGTGTGTGTGTGTGTGTGTGTGTGTGTGTGTGTGTGTGTGTGTGTGTGTGTGTGTGTGTGTGTGTGTGTGTGTGTGTGTGTGTGTGTGTGTGTGTGTGTGTGTGTGTGTGTGTGTGTGTGTGTAACTGTTGTTTGTTTGCCTATAAGTATGAAGTTATATTAATATCTTGAATAGTATTATATGCCTATTTTTAGAAATTGTTCTATATTCTTATATAAATCCACTGTTGAATATATTTTCTATAATATAATTCGTATTCGTAATAATTTGAGTGCCTACAAGCAGTATAAGGATGTTCACAATTTCAACACCAGGCATTGTAATAAACTGATATTTCCATCTTTTTAACCGACTTCGAAAAAAGGAGGAGGTTCCGTCAAGTGCCCCAACTTTTCACAGATATTCATAAAATTTGACTTTGTCGTGAAATAATAATTAATATATTGACTCTTTGTAGATTATTTGAATATCATAAGGTAAAAAAGAAACTAGAATTTTATTATTTTCAATTAATTTAGACATTATACTTAAATCAACAATATTTTTGAATAATTAAAAAATCAGGCAAAGTTACGTCTCATATTCCTAACATTGCCTAATGCGTTTACACCAAAATGAACATAGGCTTTGAATTTTCGGACAATCTAAAATGTAGCTTAGTAACGAAAGAATATAAATCAATTTCGAATAACATATTTTGATGTATTTTAGTACGATAGGTCTTAATTTTTTACAACCTCCATACATTAATAATCAATGAGTAGTGGTGGCGCCGAGGAACACCTCCTTGTAAATTCTTCCTCCCCACCCTCGCCATCAAGAAAAGAATAATACTTTAAATGAAGAATGCGCATAACAAGACACAAAAGGCAGAACTGTCACGTCTGTCATCGCTATAAATTACGGAACATATATATAATTTGTTGGACACGAAATAAAGGAAATAATACTACATTTAACTAATCAAAGCCATATCCTAGTGAGAGTGTGAACCCCCGGGGGACGTGGCGGCGGACTGGTGACGAGGTGAGTATTCCTTCCTTGCTTCTTCTTCCCGTCCCTTTGCCTTCTCCCGGCCATCGCATCGCGCCCGCAAGTAGGGTTGTCTCTATAAAATTAAAAATCAAACAAAAAAGAAAAAATAATATCACACACACACAATACTAGCATTCATTCACTGTGAGCAATAATAATTAAAATTATAAAATCAGTCCAAAAAAAAAATATATTAGGCAAAATTAATTAATAAAATAATTTATAGTGGGAATATGCATGAAATTCAAATATGAGTAAATTTTTTATATGATTTCTTTATTGCTCTAGAATTATATGTCCAAGGTTATCGTTTTATTTAATTCCTTTAATTTATAGATTTTAATTAATAAAAATAGTTAAATGCGCGGAATATGTAAAATCGCAAAACGCAACGCTATTGATCAAATGGAAACGTTAAGTCATTTTACATTGCGACATTGGGAATGTCGCAATTGAATCACATTGAATTTCCATTTCAACAACAAAATCCTAATCGGTTCATAAGTGACGGAGTTTTGCGGTAACACACATTCATTTCATTTTATTGCAGGAGTTCAGCAGACAGGCAGACGGCTCACTTGATGGAAAGCGGTACACACATAAACAAAAGAACATCAACCGAATTGAGAGATAACTTCCTCCTTT
This sequence comes from Dendrolimus pini, assembly GCA_949752895.1. Lineage (NCBI taxonomy): Eukaryota > Metazoa > Arthropoda > Insecta > Lepidoptera > Lasiocampidae > Dendrolimus > Dendrolimus pini. The sequence goes on along the minus strand of OX457130.1, from coordinate 3,394,734 downwards.
TAGAAAGTCGGTTAAAAATAGTGACAAGGCCGTCAACCCTAGACTCGGCAAAGTTTGGTACATTTCTTTGTAAAACGTGCCAAACTTTGCCTAAATTAGTATTTTAGAGTTAATATTACTTTATTTTCATGTTTAAGTATTAAAACTGATATAATATTCAAAATATATAGAATGAGATTCAAAATATATGGATGATTGAATATTTTATAGAATGAGTTAAATAGAATTAAAAATAAAACTTATTTCATAGACTTATTAGAAAAGTTTTTCCACAACTCTTTTAGCCGCCTTCATATACGTTGGTTTAACGGTGAACTGTCAAAAATGTATGCTTTTTGCCAGCATAATGACACTTATTTTGTGTTGACATATAATAAGTGTAAAGATTACTAAAATTTACATTTCCAGACTTATTAATTTAAAAAAGATATAGCTTATTTTTCAATATCGGCAAACATAGGACGTGAGGCAAAGTTAAGAAGTTTGACGGTTCTCAATTCGAAGGGATCTTTTTTTTTTGTTGCTTTTTTATGTATGTTCGCCGATTACTCCGTCATTTATGATCCGATTTACGTGATTCTTTTTTTGTTTGACGCGCAATAGCTGCCATGTGGTCCCCTAAATAATAAATAATTTGACACAGTTTAGCCCAGTAATTTTCATTTTACGAACATTTTTTTGTTCTCGTTTCTTGGGACCTATATTTTTTAAGAAGCGCGGCACCATTCGTAAGTGCACCCATACATAGCTAGACACTAAAAAGTAACAAATAAAAAATAAAAACTTCGTTTAAAAAAACCGACTTCAAAAACTAAAAAAACTAAAATGTATAAAATAACTTATTTCTAAAGCTATTATTATTAATATATATTATCTAAAACATCTTGAAGTCGGTGCAAAGTAAAACATAATAAAAATTACTATATTTTGCAAATTACTAAGCACCGACTTTAAGATGTTTTAGATAATATATATTAATAATAATAGCTTTAGAAATAAGTTATTTTATACATTTTAGTTTTTGAAGTCGGTTTTTTTAAACGAAGTTTTTATAGGTTACAAAAAGTATTGTCTTCTTTCTTGGGGGTTGGTATACGCTTCTTCAATAAGATTCCGAGTGAAATGTTAGATCTGCCCTTCAATAAATTCAAAACCAAATTAAAAAGTATCTTGCTTAAAAAGGGATACTACACTATTGAAGAATATTTAAATGACAAAACTTCATTTACATAACAGCTCGCTCCAACCTCTTATACTGTGTTTTGTACGAGTGTAACGTTTTTGTCTTGCCGTACTTGTAAGGAATGTATGGAGATTTGCAGCAAAAAAAAATTTAGTACGTTATGTCTTTATATTTATAACTATAATTATTTTCTATCCTTTTATTGCGCTCTGTCTTATTGAATATGCACTGTTTGCTACACCTCCATTAATTCTTCAAAAGTCATTCTGTAACAGAATTCTGTACAAAATCTTAAAAAAAAGTACTTAAATATAAATAGAACAACAAATATAAAGAAAAGCAATTTTTAGCTAGACGTGTTGCTGGGAAGTTTCTTCCCGCTTCTTCTCCTTAACAGCAATAACACGTTGCGAAGCGGTGTACATAGACTAGGAAGTAAAATTAAATTTTAACCTATATGTATGACCTTCAAAAAGTGTTCTCCAGTGGAACTTATTTTGAATAAAAACTTTTGAATTTGAATTTGATGTTGGTATGGTAAGTACAACATCACTACTACATACAATTAAAATAATACAATATATCTATGAAATACTATGCACATTTCTTTTTTTTTAATGTATTTAGGTACACATTTTAATTCATATTTAAATGAAAGGATATTGTAGCTTTGAAGTTCTTGTAATTAACTCATACAAGAGAAATTATAATGAATACGGTTTATTAAGTTATTCTTAAAGTTCATACAGCACGACAAGGGAATTGCTTTGTGAATATAAAGATACCATAATTTTACTTGCTATTATACCCGATGACAAGTATGATAGATAAATACCGCTTGTCATTTTGACAGATCTAAAAGAGCCATTTGCATGTTAATAATTATTCATATTTTAATAATCGTGGTGGTTTAACGACTGAAGCTAAGTTTAGACTACGATAGATATTGCGACACAAATCTCAGACATTCATTTCTGTGTTGCTTACACTTCTCGGCATTTTTGTGTCTATAAACATATGTACCCAATTTGTGGCCAAACTTATCTGACATAAAAATTAGTTAGTTTTTAAAACTTTTGGTAGTACTTTAGCTAAATGTGAGACTAATACTAGTGTTTGAACAATGTCGAACTTGTTTAAAAATTCGGTTTCCACAGAGGTTCTTTGGTACAGTATGTACAGAGCCGCAAATCCGGCACTAAATGCCGTGACACAATAAATGTCACAACGATAGACTCTGACAACTAACACCGACACTCGACACAGTGTCTACGGTGGATATAGTTCGCGGCCGAATACACTTAGGCATTTTTCTGACCTAAAACCCTAAGTAAAAATTTGTCAAAATGTTATATTATTTCTGTACTCGTTAAGTATCATCTGAATGATTAATAAGCAGATGTTGAAAAACGGTTTTCTTAAAAAACATTAGGGGAAATACATCAAATATAATGTTAAATTTAATAGATAGATCCCACAGTGCTTGAAAATTACATATCTATAAAGAAATTTCATGATATTAAACTACTCTGAAGTCCCTGTATAATTATGTATTCTTTAATGTATAAAAAAATATTTACAATACTACAAATTATAAAGCATACAAAGCTATAATCGTCTCCTTTGTGGTTCTGGGAAAAGTTCATTCTCAGAAAATTAGAAATGAAAGCACATGTGTTCACGGAAAAGTCTTTATTAACCTACTTTAATTGGTAATTATTATGAATAAAACCTTAAGGTACATTCAATTATTAAAATATCGGTAAAATATAAGACACGCTATTCAAGTTTCTATAATAATGTTTGATGTATTTGTAATTTCAATATGAAAGTAATAAGAAATACAACCGAATATATTCTTTATACTTCAATAAAATCTCAATTTTTCGAACGAATACTTAAAAAGCACTTTTTAACGAAAATATAAATTTTCAGAAGTTTTTCATTTAGTAATAGTTCTAATTTAAATTCGATCAAATAAGGCCCGTTTTTTCAATCTCCAGATAAAGTTAATATAAATGGCAAAGTTAAGAAATGCAGTCGAAAATGAAATGAATAAAACAATTAAATGATTTTGCTTTTAATTCATTCAGGTTATAATCTATTCGACTGATAAGTTTTATCTGAAAATCAGCCTTTAGAATAGAATAGAATAGAATATTCTTTATTGCACACAACAAAATAATAGTACACATGAATTAACAATCTTATAACTAGTACAATCGGCGGTCTTATCGCTAACAGCGATTTCTTCCAGACAACCTTCTGGAGATCATTTTACATTTTTAATAATGGGTCGGTATTTAGTGCGCATAATTTAAAATATATACAATCATATATACATATGTTACAAGTAAGTAAAAAATAAATAAATAGACATACATATTTGTATAAAAAAATATGTACATAGATAGAGTCACATACATAAATTACTGTTTACAAATTTAAATAGTGATCTTTGAGCAGTTTATTAAAAGATGTAAGCGACTTTACACTTCTGATACTCATCGGTAATGCATTCCACAACCTTAGTCCATCGTTGAACGTCCCTGAGCTTAACGCATACAGTTCTTGTCTGCCAACATTCGCAGATTATCTAATATGCGTTCTTCACTCAAGAAATACCTAAGAATACTGTGAGCGATCAAATAATATTTCGTATTTGTGTCAGTCCGTGGCAAAATACGCGATACGTGTAAACGCACATGGTCATAGTGCACGGTGCAGGGCTTGGTGCGCGCGAGACGTACTGCGGCCATCTTGTTTTGCCTCTTTCCTTATTACATGTCATCGCTCGCGGCATCATCCACATTCCACATGTTGCCAGATTAAATGTAGTAAATTTCATTCTAATATAGTAATTTAATATAGTAATTCTTTCATATAGTAATAATAGTTAGTACAAGAAATTCCCTAGATGCATGTCTAGCAACATTTATGGACTCCAAGGGCTCAATATGTATACTCGTATATATGCATATATCTCTTTTCTTTTGCCATATTACGATTAATTAAAGTCGACTAATATGTCTTTTACTTCCACACTCCTCTATTCTGACATACATCTTCTGTCAGACCACAAATCATCATATCATCCTTGACACAATCCATACATCCTTTTTGGTCTGCCTTTACATTTGAACCCATCCATCTTGTAGTTTATTTACACCAAATTACACACACACACACACACACACACACACACACGCACACATACGAGTATATAAATATTACGTCGCATAAAGGTAAGTACAATAATAACAACATATTCTATTATACTTTGATAATACAATAAACCCTAATGAAATCGTTTAAAACATGTAACGAAGCACCAAGGTGCAGTGCATAATATGTTTGTATTACTCGAACAAAGAGCAGTGGAGCGTGCACTTCAGCACTCAAGGCGAGTGCTGCACGCCATGTTGACGTCGAGGGCGTCTACCCAAATGCCAAGTTAAAAAGCACAATTATTATATTTAATAAAGAATTTTAAAGGGATAGATAACATGCCGTTGGTTTAATTAAATCGACCATATAGATTTAAGGACATCATAGAGACGACCAATGTCTAGTATTCCCCTATTTTCTATCGAACTACAAAAAATACGATTATCTGTTCAGGAACGAAGAATGAGTAGTTCCTACGTCCGGAAGTCTGTGCATTTGCCTGGTTTGATGGTGGTCATCTCTGGTTTGGAAAAATCCACCATAACAATCTGGAGCTGTTTTCCCGAAACAAGGGCTAGGTTTCAGTTCTCCCTTTCGAAGCCGAGAGCACATTTTTAACCTATATACCTTCGAAGTTGTAAATATCCATAGATGACGATAATTATTTCGGATTCGGGGATCCGTATGTAATACAGTAAAAAAAACAACTCGATCTCTCAAAAACTACTTCAAACCAATCTTATTTTCAATAATTATTTAAGCTGTAGTTCCTATTTTTTAAATTATTCTACTTCATTAGTTTCAGGGTCTGGCACTCAACAATAATATCAAAAAGTTCAATAAGGACTACACTAATCGATTTTCAATGATATACTAAAAATCCCCACACGACTGAAACTGTAATAAAATATCTTCAGTTAAATGTTACTTATCCGTGCAGGAACGGAGAAAGAATACAACTTCTTGCGGCCGGGCGGCCTGTCGTAGGATCCGACAAAACAACCCACAGCCAAGTATTAGGGCACTTGCCGGACTGGATGGCCACCCCTGATCTAGAGTATGCCGCCGTAACAACCTTGAGTTGTGTTCCGGCATTAAAGACCAGGTTCTAGTCTCTTTTAATAGAGCAGCAACGCATTTGTAGCATCTTTGGTGTTGCAAATGTCCATAGGCGCTGGTAACCGCTTTCCATCAAGTGGGCCGTCTGCCTGTCTGCTGAACTCATGCAATAAAAAAACATGTATGGCGTCCTCCCCGAATCTTTTTACTCTCGCTCTGTGGCTACAGGTTTATGTAGCCTACATATAGAATTTTTCGAGATTACTGGTGTTGCCGAATAGGGCCATCACATGTCTCGTTTATCTACGGCGCCCGGAGGTCATTAGACGCCCTGCGCCACTGAGTCGAGTGGAGATCTAACCTTCAACATCTTTAGCGTAAAAATTCTGTCTCATAGGAGCGATTTAGTCTCATCTTCGTTGACTCTCAAATCAATGTTGGCTAAATTATATCCACATATTTTTTCAAACATAACTTTTCTTGCAATTCCATGACAAAGTTCAATTTCAAATACACATAATAATATCATACAAAATTAAATTATATCAACATCAACAAAGTTTTCTCTTTGAACGCGTAGAATATTACTGTAAGAAAACTCCAGAATGATTTATCATTTGCGTACACTTACTCGGATCAGCGACAAATATTCGTATGGTATTTGAAATCCAATTATATAGAGGATACCGCGCTCACCTTCGCGTGATTTCGGTGATTTTTCGGTGAATCAACAGGATAAATCGTTATTTAACGAAAATTCTTGGCATAATGTCAAATATTAACTTTCACTTACTCACTCACTGGAGTGTGATTGAAATTAAAATATATTTCTGTATATAATACTAGCGGCCCCGACAGACGTTATCCTGCTCTGAAAAAATAAAAATCTAGGATCCGATCCTAGCGCTACCTACCGGTTCCAATTCTAGATTTAAACCATCCAGGGACACCCTCAAACACACAAAAACATAATCACCAAAGTCGCTCCAGGTGATTAGGAAGATTCTAGAACCCGATCTTAGCGCCACTTACCGATTCCAAGGGGATAAAAGTATCCTATGTCCGTCTCCTGGTTCTAAGCTGCTTCCCCACCAATTTTCAGCCAAATCGGTACAGCCTTGAGTTATAAATAGTGTAACTAACACGACTTTCTTTTATATATATAAGATTGCAAAACATGCCTGCATCTTTTAACCCCTTAAAACGAGGGATATATTCATTACTCTTATCGAAACCACTTTTATTCACAGACATAGAAATTTACAGACCTCCATGAAATTTAATATGTATGTTTCTTACATATACATGTATGATTAGACAGTCAGAATAGTCTCGTACCCGGTACGTATTCCAGGAAAGTCCCAATGAAAAAACTGAATGTAACAATGGTTTACCTTTGTCATTTCAATTTTTCCTAAACATTTGGTGCTATACAATATGTCTTTTGCGTCATTTTGTCAAAAGTCCTTTATCGCACCAGTACACACAATCCCCGGATATCTTTTTTGTTTACCTTTACTATTCTATCCAATAATCATCCAGATTAACATTGTTTTAGTCACGCGATTTCCATCTCTACTAGTGAGTAGTAGTAACATGCCTATACCTTAATCTTCTATCAATTTGTTAGTCACTTGTGCAACTGAAATAATTACTGTCTACTTTAAATCAAATATTAAGTAACCCGTATCAAATTATCAGGTATATTTCATCTCGAAAATTAATAAGCAGTTGCTAAACTATTCATTGTCTTTACGCTCCGGATAGCGCCTCAATGGGGCGATTTCAATGAACTAGATGGAAATTAAAAAAGTTTCGTTAATAGACCAAGAAGATTGTTGTCTAGAAAATATTGTATTCATGTAATATTGGCGAAAGAGCTATCAAATGAAATCTTAAATTAATTATTGGATAAAGTAAATATATTCAGAATGTTAATAAAGGTACATGGATGGAAGATATAAGTAAAAGTAGATGAGCTATAGGTTGGTGCCAAGATACAACTCATAGCAAGTGAAGACATATATTGTCTGTACTGTTGGTCTAAATTCTAAAACAAATATTTAGGAATATAATACATTCATGTATTTGTAACATTTTGATATATCCTTTGTGGTGTTGTAGTATAAGCGTTAGACCAACTAATTCACTGGAATACAGAGATCTCTGAGTTTATTTTTCTGTAGGTAGATTTTTGTGTCTGTTGTTTACTCTTTAGAATACCAGAATATAACAATCATTCAACTAGTACAGTCAGAGGTCTTATCGCTAATAGCGATTTCTTTCAGACACCTTCTGGAAATAATTGCATTTTGTATGTATATCTAATAGTAGATCGATATTCAGTTCTTTATCTGTTATATATTTTTTATCACCCATAACACACGCACGAATTGCTTAGCTTAAAAATATAATTTACGATGGATGTCTACAAATTTACTTGGAATTATTGAAGCGAATGGATAGTTTTGGTCATACATCAAAGATGTTCGACAGACTTTGACGAGTAAAAAGGAAAGAAGAAACCAAAATATCTTAAGCGGATATTAGACCGTTTATTTCGGTCTTCAATTCCGAATTCATATAAACATAAACTTAAGCCATTTAATGCAATTAAATACCGTCATGTCCTTTCAGTACCGCGCCTCTTAAACCAAATTGATTCAATTTGGGTGATCCGTTTCATATCAGCATTATATCGTCAGTTTAAGAATCTCCAGTCACTTGCTCAGCTTACTTTGTAAGTAAATTTAAAACAAAGTATCATCGCATTATCTCAGAAAACTAGCGCTTTAAAACAATGCTGTTTAAAAACTTTCAACAATATCAGCTTAGTCCTAAGTTTGTTCCTAAAAGAGCAAATGCTACGTTATTGCTTAGTGTTTTGAATAAAATGTTTTAGGAATTTCAGTCAATATTTTAAACTACTATTTGCTTGTATTTTGTTAGGGTTTAAAGGCTGTTACTCACATAAATAAGGTTCCAATACTTAAAGACGGAAAGTAATTTGTAGCATTAATGTAATATCTGTTTATCTGACTATGATTCACAGCTCAGGATCTACTATGGCTATAGATACTTAATTTTGCACTCATGTACACGTTTCCTGTGCCTATAAAAACGTAATTTCAAATTTTGAAATTTTTGCAAAAAGTAAACTAATACCAATGGGGGCAGAACGAAAATTTAATACTTAAGGGTTAAGCAAAATCATCGATTAAAGTAACCAAATTACAGGGCTCCAATAGCACTCAATAAAATAATATTTTATTAATATACTTATTTTTCGAACTATAATCAAAGACGAGAAAAAATTGATATATAATCATTGGCATTCATCCGTTCATTTGGCAGGGCATTGATTTCTTGGATTGGATGATGAAGGACATGAAGGAGGAACTAGCAAACATCCTACACAATCCACTGCTGGACGTAGGCCTCCCCAAGTTGACGCCACTCATCCCTATCCTCTGACTTCCTCATCCGGCGAACTTGCTTGCACAGGTGGTCGGTCCATCGAGCTGGAGGACGTCCGACGCTACGTTTACCGAGACGCGGTCTCTACTCCAGGACTCACCAGCTATCGGACCTGCGGCAGACGTGACCGGCTGACGGACTGACACTTCAAATTGCTAATTTTGCGAGCTATGTCGGTCACATTGGTATATAGTTATATTTTGATTATTTCATTTATTATTATTTCTGCAATTAACATCACCAATGTATTATCAAATTTCGCATTGAAAGCTCCCAAAAGTGCAAAAGTCGTCAGTGTATTCATAGGTTGGCTATAATTTGTCGAAATTTCGAGACACTCCCTAAACTCAAGGGGTAGATAAAACTCGTATCAAAGAGATTGAAGACGGTGTTACGTGTTATGCAAATAACTGAAGATACCTCGTAAGTTTCTTCAAACGCGCCTGGAGGAGTCGTTTTTCACACAGCTGTGTACTGTAGGTAAACTTTACAACAAATATATCTGCGAGTATATTCTATATACCAACAAAATATAATGTATGTGTTTTTTTTTAAATTGCTGAAGCACTGTCTGCCTAACGGCCCAACTGTGATGGAAAGTGGTTACCATCGCCTATGGACATTAGCAATACTAGAGGTTCTGCCAATGTGCTGCCGGCCTTGAAGGGGAAACTGGAACCTGGCTACTGATGCCGGAACACAACTCATGTTGTTATGGCGGCATACTCTTATGCCCTAACACCTGGTTGTGGGTTGTTTTGTCGCCTCTTACGAAAGGCCACCCGGCTGCAGTAATTAGTATTATTTTCCGTTCCTGCATGGAGAATAAAATAAATGCTAAAAATTAAACGAAAACTGATACCGACCGATTTTAAATTGCCTCTAAGTATGCCTTCATTATCTCACAAGTTTATTTAGCTTCTTTTTCGGAAATTTAATAATCTGAAGATTCAGAAGATAATTGTGAAAGTATGAACATATTTATTCTCTATATATTTTAAATTATTTCTATTTACATCATTAACATTTACAGACATATTTTGCAATATGATTCCTAAAACTCCAAACGTAACTCACATAATATTCATAGCAAGAAACTCAACATTTTCGTTGAATTTTTAAAGACTTGTCTCGAGAGTTAGGAGTTTCCCATTACGAAAGGAAAAGTTTCCGAATCACGAACCGATGGACTTCCTAATGTATGGTAAAGTTTTAACTCAGAACGTTGAGTTTAAAAATTCAGCGACTGAAGTGACACCTGCACAGTGTTGCCAGTGGCCTAAATTACGATAAGTTTTGATTGTTAGGATATAGTGATTTTTTCATCAGCTCTAGCAACGATACGTTTTTATTATAATTATAAGATATTCATTATTATAGTAAAAAATATCTTGCTTTCCTAAACAAGATTTACTTTTTCAATATTGAGTTAAGAACAGCCTGAATGTAAATTAAAAAGAAAACTATTATATAGTAAAAGGTTTTTTTTTATAAATATAAAAATAATAACAGCCCTCTTCTGGGCTCGGACCTCCCACTGTAGGAGAATGGCACAGTATACCCATCACGCTTATCGAAGGCGGCTTGGCAGGTTTGACACAGCGGTTACCTCAATGCGCAGGTTGCATCATGATGATTTCCTTCACCATTGTTAGTACAAGATAATTTTAATATGCACTGACCTAATGTCAGCAAACTGCCTAAGTAGTGCATGTGTTCTGGTTAAGATTGTACACACGCCCTTGGAGTGTAGGAAGCGTGCGCTAGCCATTACGATACCAGGAATTTGTTATTAAGACGTTGTTATATTGTTAAATATACAACATAGAACCCAGAATAACACAAAAAGTGGCAAAGATTATATTTTTGTAATTGAGCTTAAGAAGAATACCAATTCTAGTTTTTTTTTAAAGAAAAATATAAGTATGTCGCCGTAATTTGATAAGTAAAAGTAACTAATATTAAAAATAGACTTTAAAAATTAAAACATTTCTTCGTAAATATATTCTAAAACTGTTATGAATTATAAAACTTCGCCTTTTGTAATTATGATTTGTCTTGGCTTGTTTTTATCACAAGTTTTTAAATCTATTTTTATTTTATTATTTCTTTAATCCATTTAGGTGACACTGGCAACATTATTTTGCGAGTATCTCTCCTATTAGCATAGAGAAAGTCACCCTAGCGAGTTACGCTAAAGTTGGCATTATAATGTTGAATCTGTCATTAAAGAGTTAAGATTCATATTATGAGTGATATTTAGTTATTAAATGCGAACAGATCTTCCTCGACATCTGGAAGTCATCCACTTTATATGGCGTGACGTGTACGTCTCTACGGGGGTTCCCAGAGCGCTACAACATGGATACATGCTACTCTCTATCCTTGCAGGAACGGAGAAAGAATACAATTTCCTGCGGCCAGGCGGCCTGTTGTAAGAGACGACAAAACAGCCCACACCCAGGTGGTAGGGTATTTACTCGATTGGATGGCGACCACCCCTAGTCTAAAGTATGGCGCCATAACAACCTTGAGTTGTGTTCAGGCATAAGTGACCAGGTTCCAGTCTCCTTTAAGAGAGCAGCAGCGCATTTGTAGCACCTTTGGTGTTGCAAATGTCCATAGGCGATAGTAACCGTTTGTCATCGAGGGAGCCGTCGGGCTGTCTGCTGAACTCCTGCAATAAAAAAAATGAGACAGTACTTCACGTCGGAAGAATTGCTGAACTTATACCAAGCGCAAGCTCGGTACTCCATGAAGTTACTGTTCTCATCTTTGAGACGGCTCAGCCAAATATCAGTTGGAGGCGTTGGAATCAATTGAGAAAAGAGACAGGAAGCTGATTGACAATGACCGTCTTTCTTATGCTCGACTTCACAGTCTAAAGCATAGACTCACGGTCACGGGGCTAACTGTCTTCTATCGGATACACTTCGGGGAGTGTTCCTTAGAACTGCACGAGCTGATTCCTCCATACCCATTTTACCGTCGGACAACCAGACTCACCGATTTGCGCCACCGTTACATGGTGGACACACCACCAATCAGAACCAAGCGTTTTGCTTCATCTTTTCTAGTGTGCACTGTCAAAGAGTGGAATAGTTTGCCGGAGTCTGTTTTTCCTGACAAATCTTGAAGTCTTCAGTCACCAGTGAATAGGTTTTTGAAGTGAAACTTTTATATAGACGGGGTCTTACGATTTCGCTCACGAAAAAAAAAGCGTTACGGCGTGACAAAATGAATCGCAACAAAATTTTAACTTGAAGTTTTACGGGCAGGTTTTCAAATTGGACAAGTACATTAACAATCTGCCCGTAAAACTTCAAGTTAAAATTTTGTTGCGATTCATTTTATCACTTGTCAGTTGCGATTCGTTTTTCCACATGTCCCTTGCGATTCGTTTTTACACTTGTCCGTTTTTTTATTGGTCTCCAAAATTGAATATAGATTATAAACATTTGTTTTTTATCTTCATTAAACCATTTCATAGCTTAAACTGTATTCTGTTTATGCAAACATGCCTAATATAATTGGTTATCTACAGACTATGAATGTATGCTTTTACAGTGGTAAAAACAAAATATAGTAAAGGTAAAAGAAAGTACAATGTTAAGAAGAGAATTGAAACAAAGCATTGAGTCGTTTTTAATAGATGAAGCAGAGTCGGCGAATATGTCGACCTTTGTTCGTACGGAATTACTATAGTTCATCATTCTGTATAGGGGAGAATGTTGACATATATTAATTAGTTCTTACTTGTGGTAAATTAAAAGTTTTGCGATAGATACCTAGAGGTAACTTCTATGTGAGACAGTGGTGAAACCTATACATACCAAAAAAAACTTAATATAATAATAGTACGACTAGACAAAATTAAGCCACATGAACACGAAAACAAAGTACCATAAGTTAGCGTTCATGAGTCGGTTTTCTGTCATTCCCAACGCATATTACTGTCACGGTCTACAACTAAGTTAATATTCGAGCGGCTTTGTGCTGGTGTATGAAAACTTTCCGCCAACTATAACTATCGTACAACTGGACGACCAACCGCCGGTGCCGCGTTGATTGTTGTCCCTACTTAGTATGAATTTTATACTAGTAATAAATGAAGTTCTTATCTCATAGTATGATTAACTTAATATGATGTATTTTAGCTTCAGACAAATAAAATAGGGGTGTGGTATAAATATATCCCCGTGTTATTATAAGTAATGAAGGGTGAGGGGGGAGGGAGGAATACTTACCCCTTCTCCAATCACTATGTCAAGAAAATGTATATATATTTCTTGAGATATTAATGTTTTTGTAAAAATAGCCTCACTTATGTTTTTCATTAATATTGCACTTACATCATAGGTTCAAAGTTAAAAATTCGAATAGTTGACATAAAAAGATTCAAAATAGTCCAAGAACACAAGAAAGTTGTTGAAAAATTAAGTAAACACGACTAAGCAATTCACGTAAATAGCAAAAATAAGAATCATGAAAATCATAGATTTTTATGAAGTTTATGGTTAGCAACTACACTATAATTGATGTGTTGCTACTATTTTGTCTTTTTGTATGTATAAATAAACTTTGTTTTTCTATCTAAATTTTCTTCAAAATCAACATTGTTGCAAGCCGATACTAATCCTATGCAGGTGTCTTACTACCTCTTTGAATTTGAGTGGTTAATTATTCGCGGCAATCTCTTTGTTCAAGCCGCCGTAATATGAGAGAAAACCTTCGTTCCTCTGTTGGTATTTCATGCGAATTCTTGAAAGCCATTAAATTAAACATTTAACTATTTCAAGAACCACTGGGTGACATGTTGCTAGGAGTCCATGTCTAATTTACAAATCAATGAGGGTCGGTCAGTTGGGGAATGTGCCAGTTGTGCTCTGACTGCGAACGAGGCTTTACCTAGTGCACTTTCGGAGCTAGTATCTTACAACGGTGAACTTTGCGCGATGTGATAATGATTTTCTGACTTACGGTTTGTTTTTTTTTGTATTCGGCTATAATAGTAAGAACTGGGAATTATGTGTGTGTACTTCTAATAAACTTTCTGATAATCCCAACGGCATTTTCAAATTTACGTCCTAGAAATTCGTAACAATATAATACCCGATTTGTATATTGTTCTAACGATTCTTCTGCCTTAGCATTAGTAGAAAATTAAGAGCACTCGTATGAAGTTTGCCTTTAACTACCAGTTAGGTGTATAAATGGAGCAATTAAAGTATAGTGTTTAATAATAAAAAAATCTAGGGTAAATAAAATTCCAAGGTTTACAAAGTCGCGAACAATCTACTCACGTATAAAATCGACTATATTTTACAATTTAAAATATTTCAATTAAACGTGTTCACGGTATTTAAACAAACTAATGACATTTAAAGTTAAGCATATGCTCAAAATAAAAGTGGCAGCACGTGTCGATAGCCACCGTAAGGTATGGCAAGAGAAAGAAAGAGAAAGCTATATCAAATTTCGTGTTAACAACTCAAGAGTGAAGAAAATAGATATATTTTAATAATATGTATCGAAACCCACAAGCGTGACTGCAAAGAACGCGTGGGCATCGTTCCGAAGCGGTATTTTTCTAAGGAGTGAAAGAAAGGTATAACGTAACCATAACACCTAGAACATGAACTAATTTTTGCCTTCTGGCAATATTATGAATTGTAAAGAAGTGACTTTATTAATGTTATTTTAATTTTAACGCTAATCCAAGCCTAAAATCCACTAAAAATAACTAAATCGGGATATAACAGAGGAAATCAGAGGACAGGGATGAGGGACAGTGGACTGCGAATGATTGACGATGGATATAACAATACTAAGTTCCACGCGAACAATGTTTTTTAAGTTTACAAAGATATGATAATGAATTTAAATCATAATTCGTCGATTTTACCAAATAAACGGCGAAATGACAGATTTCTTGGGCCTAGATTATAAAAAATAACAATTTTAAGTTTTATTCTTATTATTTTGATATTTTACTTACAGTGGCATTAGTTACTTTAAATGAATTGATTGTGTGCTGTAAGTGATTTCATATTATTAATTATTTATATTCAGTCACATAAACCCATTATTATATATCTTACCTACCTTTTATTTCTCGTCTTCCAGATATAATTTAGGGCTGATTGCTTTCAATTTTGAATAAAAAAATAGAACTTTTTTAAGCTATATCTCAACTCATATCATTTCTTTGTCCCAAAAGTCCCCATCTCCATTCTGTCCAAATTATTGGTAAGTTGACTAAGTACTTTAAAAAATGCAAATCAAGCTCTATCGAGACCGACTCGTACACGACCATTTATTTTCTTATTAATTCGATACACCCTTAAGACACGCGACCAAGATACGTGGTTAAGGTTCGATGAGCACGCGCGTGCTACTCAAATGTGCACAAAAAACAGGATCTTCGCTCTCATAAACTTTCATTTTATTTTGTTGCTGTTATTCTTAGGATGTTTATAATTTATAGTTTATGAGTATGCAGCCGACATAAATTGTGTAAAAAGAAATCTATGTAAATATAATATTTGTTTTTATTGCTTGTTAAGTAAATATCTATACTATTATAATATTGTTACATGCCGACAAAGTGAACGCACACCTGGTTTATTACCTTTACCGCATTTGGACTTCTTTTGTTTACATTGTCTTTAAAATTCGCAATTAGACAATAGCCTCTTGTTATTGTACTCGTTTATGGCCGCACGGGTGCAGATTATGTTTTCTTGGAAAAATCCAGTCCACGCGGTCGAGTGTTGTATTGTATAGTTAGTATAAAACAATGCCCAAATGCCCGAAAGGCACTCAAGCGACGATTACGATACTAGTAAGACGTGTGTTCATTCAACAAGCTATATAGTGAAGGACTTTGCGCCTGTTATTGAATCGTGCAGTTTGTACTGGTTGCGTCCAGTTATATTTGTACCTGTGTTATACGTGTTTGTATAGTTCTAACAAATTCTATAATAATTGCAACGGAATTTTAATTCGAGTTCTGCAACTCGTAACATTATTATTTTACGTACAGTTTTGGAATGAAATATTTTATTTGTTTATTTGTATGAATCATGGATATAAGGTCTTATTTGATGTTGATAACGTATTTCGCCATTTTCTGGTATTATTTTTTAAACTACATAATATAGTTACGTATTATTTAATCCAATTATTTAAACATTAGTACTTTAATTATTATTATAATGTTACCTACAATTTTATTACCACATTTAAGTCGAAGTATGCTAAGCTGACTGCGAGTATTAAGGCTAATAAAAAATGCAATAAAATGTTTTTATTATTCTTCAACTGACTCCTTAATCAAATTGGACATACCGAAGCAGCCCAAAAATTAATAAAACAAGAAAAAATCTAATATTAGCCAGTAGGGTATTGTCCGTAAAAGGGAAGGTTTGGGCTCAAAGGAATCCTCCGAATTTATAGGAAACCACGAAACAATATCCCTTTGGATTCCTCCTTCGATAATATGATGTTTCCGGGAGAATAAACGCCTAATACCTTCCACTGAATTCAAACAATTTTGTATCAGATTCTTTTTTGTCCGTGGATTTTTAGGTATATTTTGATCAAAATGTATGTAATGTTGTTAAAAACTACTGGGTATACATGAATGAACTTTAGTCAGAATATGCTTGTAAAAATTAGTTTAGTGTTTTTAGTGAGAGAGAGAGAGATAACTCTTTATTGCACACCAAAACATACAATTACAAAAACACACCATATTTACAATATTTTGTAGACGATACAATAGGTGGCCTTATCGCTCAAAGCGATCTCTTCCAGGCAACCTAAATCAAAAACAAATTTGAATCAGGCGATGTAGTTCGTGCAGGAAAAAGGCAATGGACACATTAATACTCAAACTAATCTAACAAATAAATATACAAATACATACATATATACATAGGTAGTCATAAATAAAGTATACAATAACATACGTATAAAATAATATATTACAAAATACATATGTTTTTTATAATAAATGTATTAGCATGATTATATTGTGTTAATCAGACATAGCTGTTTATGGATAGTGTTTTCTGAGTAAACTTCTAAATGTTGATAAGGATTTGACCTCTCTGACAGTAAGAGGCAGCATATTCCAAAGTTTGACAGCCTGCAATGTAAAAGAATTATCATTTTAGTGAAACTTCGTTTATATGAAATATTAGAAATGTCATCCGGGGACTACCCCCGGCACGATTCTGCTATCTTTTTATTATTATTATGAACAGGTTCACGTTTGTCTGACATCGCGCCTGATGTCAGGCGGAAATGCAGTCTAAGGTGGAGCACACTTACCTAGTAGGTACCTGTTCACGTGAGACTTAAAGACACCTGGATTGTATTCTTCAGGAAAGACAGAGGACGGTAAAGACTTCCACTCTTCAGCGGTGCGTATGATGAAAGTGGAAGCATAGCGTTTCGTCTGCTTTGTTGGTATTTCCACCATATATCGGTGGTGTGAGTGCGTACGTCTGCTTGTTCGGAAGTAGAACGGTGAGGGAGGAACCAATTCAAGTATTTCCGTAGCACTCTCCCCGAAGTGTATCCTATAGAATACCGACAAACTAGCGACTTTACGGCGATGATTTAAGCTCTGAAGCCTCTCGTCAAATAGTCAGTTATTTCCTACCAGCTTCCTAGCTCTTTTCTCTATTGACTCGAGTGTCTCTAATGGCATTTAGCTGAGCCATCCCATCTTGGTTTACGCACAGCGTTATTTTAATTTTTCAAAGTACAGTCACGGTTCCCTTCGTTCCCTCATCATACATACTATTGATATTATCTTTGCTCCTATTTTGCCGAGAGCTCAAGATTGGGAAGTATAGGATGCATTGCTCGAAGAATTTCGACTTCAACACTGGAGAACGCTTCAGTGCACAATTCTCTTATCAGACATATGTGTAATGCTAACCGTCTGCGTACACCTTGCGAGTGCTAATATCGCACCGGGCCGTTGCTCCCGCGCATCGCTTCGTTGCACACCCTTGTTTCTACGCCTGTTACGGTATTGCACATCGCGTTATTCTTGTTATTGTTTTTTCTAGAATTTATGAATCATATTCGAAGTAGGAAACTGGATTCTTTCCGTCCATTGCTCATTGCAAAGATCTATATTAATACATTAAAGTGTGTATAAATTCAGAATCAGCCGCAAAACCCAATGGCCTCTCTAGATTACTTGCATCTATTGAGTATATATCATTTACTTATTACATTCAGAAACATTTATGCGAATTGCTTTTAAATAAGTACATGGTACTGATATATTATAGCCTGATAGCAAAATATTAAAGCATACTCAAATTTTGTCTCAACAAATTCGCATAAAAAATATTATACTATTACATTTTTTATTTAATTGTTTTCAGTTAGATAAATAGATAAATCAATTTTACAGTGAATTCCAACGTAGTACGGAGTCCAAACGTAATGGACGATTCAATAACACGCACAAAGTCCGTCACTAAATAGATTATCGAATGTACACAAGTCTTGCCTCGCGGCTGGTTATCGCTCGACCCCCATCCCTCCATTGGGGCATTGCTTTATACTGCACAAATACAATATGTCTCTCGGCCGCGTGGACTGAATTTCTTAGAATCACACCTGGCTAATTACTACCATGAAAGATTAGGCTGTTTTTCTAATTACAAATTTTAAACACAAACAAAAGAAGTCCAAATGCCGAAAAGGTAATAAAATGTCTGTCTTTTGTCGGTATATGAGACGTGACGTCGCGAAATTTAGAATCTCTCCCACCCCTTGTCACACTTCGTTCACTTCTACTGCGTATTAACTGCAAATAAACACACACATTTAAAAAAATGTAAGATTGCTTTTATAATTATTTTTTATTTTTTTATATAAGTCACCTATTATGTTTTCAAAAAAGGATTTTGACTATGCATTTTTAGGTGAGCAATCAATTGTTTGGTTACCAAATCCTAAAACTTAATATTATTTATGTAGAGTTATAAAATGGCCTTTAAACAAAACATAATGTATTTTAGGGTTCAGAAGTAGTTTTAGGGATAATATTTTTGAAATTTGATAACACTTTGGGATTTCAGTGTATCTATTTATATACGGGGCGCAATATTAACAATTTGTCTTTTTTATTGCAGGTGTTAATTCAGTACGCATAATCAATATGAGGGTCCCAGAAGTTATACAATACGGCACCCGCGACAAGGTGACCTTGGATTGTGACTTCATAACCAGCAACGTGACGGGTTTGGTCCTCAAGTGGTTCTATATGGACAAGTCGAATCCAGTCTACCAGTGGATACCACCACAGAAACCCCAAGCTCTTGGCTTGTTGAAAAATAAGGTTAGTTTCTGTATTCTACTAGATTAGAGTCATGGTCTATTGCTTAGTGGCTAACGTTTATGCGTCATAATGTGAAATAAAATTTTGACCAGAATGCAATTAGCGACGGGCGTGGCAACCAGCGCCGCAACGGAGGTTGGCGCTAAGCGCGATATCTCTTCCCATGCTACATACATCTTAAGCACGTGATTATATTATGAAATAGATAATATGAAATTAAAAAAAAAAGTATTTGTCGTTCTAAGACACATTGCGATGTTGAATTGAGGGTACTTTTGTTTTTTAAGAATATCTACACTTAATTTATTAAGAAAGTAGCGTGTTTTACTTTAATAAAAACTAGGTTATCTATATGATAACATTAACATTGCTAGTTACTTGATATTTTTTTTTTGATTTTGAAAGACAAACTTTATTTGAACTAATAGTGATGTAATTAAATTATACACAGATCATATTTTGAGGATTTGTATGCCGCATTTGCAAACAAGGATTGCACTCAGCATATTGCTGATTGTTTTTAATAACCTTTGTAATAAGTTTTAAATTACAAGATAGTTACAATGTGAACGCGGTGTTATTATTTCGACAATATGGCCACCCCGTGCACTATTTTTAAAATACAAAAAATTGTATTAGAGCTATTTGTGGAGCATCGTATTTTGATAGCTGTAAGCCCTTATTTAAAAAATTTGAAATTCTTCCTTTACCTTGTTTGTACATTCTGGAAATTTGTATTTTTGTAAAAAAAACACTTTTATTTATTTAAATCAAAATATGAGGTGGAAGGTAGTAGAACCAGACATAAAGAAAAACTATGTTTCCCATCGATTAGATTATCATTGTTTAAGAAAAACGCATTTTGTATGGCAATAACAATATTTAATAAATTACCCACCAATATTAGCGGGCTACCATTGAATCGGTTCAAACCCTATATGACAACTTTTTTACTTAATAGATTATACTATAGCGTAGATGAATATATTAATGACAATACAATAAAATAAGATAATAATGTTGACATTTTTAAGTTTAATATTTTCACTAATTTAAATTTTGTTTTTAAAATGTTTAACAGTTCATTTTTATTTTTTTGACATGTATATTTAATTAAATTAATTTGTAAACATTCGTTTAAGGTTATGCGAGTGTATTTGCACGTCATGTAAATGACAAAACATACTGGAAACTTTATATTATGTAACACCTATTCATGTACCTATGTTTTTGCAAATAAAGACTGATTGATTGATTGATAGGAAGCTTGGCTGTGGTGGCCAAGCTGTGGAAGCTAGTCTACAATATGATGAAGTATGAGAGCTCGCGCAAAAAGCAGCCTCAAGCTTTGCTCAGATGCTTCGGCCGCCGCAAATTGCAGCCAGACTTCTTAGTGCGCGGTGGCTTTTTTAGGGCTTTGTCTAGGGAGGAGAAATCGCCAAATAAGTTCGTTCGTCTGTCGAACAGAACGAGAGCTCTGTGCAATATAATCAAGCACTAACAATGATCGGCAACCAAATCCTCCTTTAAAAAATCCTATAAATATATAGAATTTGACCTGGTGAATTTTGATCTATTCACCTATAGCTATTGTCATAATAATTAAATATACGTTTTGTATGTAAAGCAAAACAAAAGCGCTTAATTTAATCAATTTAAAAAAAATGAAAGTGATAGAAAACTTTTAATACTATATTTTTATATTTATTGTTCATAAGTGTCGAAATTACAAAAAAAAAACAGAATAGTTAGGAGTGAATTTTTATATTTTTTTCCGACCAGTGTAATTGCTGGTATCAGCAAGCAACGAAAGTTATGTATAGAAAATTCTTGTCATGTTATTATTAGCGTAGATAGTTTTCATGTTATACTTGAAAGAAATGATGACATCGAAAATAATGACCCAGTGCGGAAATGCGGCCAGCATTTTGGCCACGCTCCCCGCCGACAGCGATTTGGAGTAAATTTTTTATTTATAGATTTATGTTATTTTATAAGTATAGCTTTATTTATAGTTTATTTACTTTTAAGGTTTTATTTGTAAGTATGTTAGAAAATAATTAATTTTTATTTCAGCTAGATCTCACCTTCAAAGTTTCACACAACCCCTACACTCAGCATCGGGCGTTGAGGGTAATGTCACCAGTTCCCGAACTCACTGGCAACTATACATGCGTTGTGTCTACTTTCCTGGCAGAAGCTGAGAGAACAAAACCTATGACTATATTTGGTAAGTACCTAAAATCTCCCAATTTTAATACTTTGAAAGAAAGAAAGAAAAGACGTTTATTTAGTAAACACACAACGAGACAGACATGGAATGACTTACACTTTGTTACCCCAAGGGTTCCCAAAGTTTTTCAATTCGCGGCGCACTTACGGGTTACTACGGGGTTAATACTGTCTCGATGCCTTAGCTAGTTAAAATAGGGTACAATTATAATAAGTAGACAGGCACAAAAATTGAAACATCCACAATATGAAGTTGAGTTTTTATATTTATATATAAGAAAACATTTATTATTTAAGAAAAATAGGAAATAAAATATAATGCAACTTAGTCAATGGGACCTGTAAGCTTGGTGATCTCCACACATTTTGTAATCGCGAATGCCTAAGATTACCGGAGAATGGTAAACAGGAACACCTCAAGGCTACCCTGGTGCGCCGTAGAAGAGAGGGGTCTTCTACGACGCACCAGGGTACCGCGGCGAACACTTTGGGAATCCCTACTCTATGGATAGTTTCTTCAACTCTTGCCACAGGTCGCTCGAACGCAGAAATTAGTATTCTTTCTCCGTTCCTACACGGAAAGACGGACTTTAACCATCATGGGTTAAGAATATTTTAACCAAATTCATGTAGATGCACAAATGTAAAAAATACTACGTTCTCATAGTATCTACTTTAAAGTTTTCTTAGACTTATTAATTTGACAATTGACATTTCTATCATCCTTGATCACGGCTACTGAAAACCGGCAGAAACTTCCAAATAAAACGCTCCGCTTATTACCGTTAAAACTAAGTTCTTGTCTTCTCAGTTAAATTATATATTTAAAATGCAAACAATTTCACATTCTAATTATTTAATCAAGGATAATTATGTATACTTAAAACTTACCTACCTTATAACTAACAATGTGAAAATTACCTTTGAACATGAACTCATAAGTTTCACGTCCAAGTTTGTGGTATTTGAAAACCAATTTCTGTAAATTTAAATGTGATCTTTATCGACGTTAAATGAATTTAAATATGGTAAGATTCGCATGCAGAGTTCAGTAACGAATTAACCGACATCAATCACGCAATCGGTAATGGAAGCTTGTTTCATAGATGTTAGTTTTGAACCAAGTTAGAGTTATAAGCTACTAGCGGTCCTGGTAGACGTTGCCCTGCTTTGAAAAGAATTTAGAACCCGAATTTTGTTTCTTTGTTATTATTCCTTTCACATGTACGTTGACTATAATTTTAATTTTGCTTGTGTCTACCGTGGGTTGCATGACTTTTGTGATTAAGGAGGTGGGCACTGAAAATTAGTGCTGTGTCGGCACAGCAAAATACTGAGTGCCTTGGTCCACCGGAGTAAGGTCCGAGGTGTCGCTACTCACCTAAAACTTCACCACAAAGCCCTCTGCGGGTTCTCTTTTTACTTATTGTTAATATTGTCGTACCTCTACCTCTTTCCATCAAGTGGGCCTTCAGTCTGTCTGCTGAACTCCTGAAATAAATAAATAAATTAAATTAAAATAAAAAAAAACCTCTTTTTATTATTAATCTCATAAATGTTTTTTTTGTGGAAAATATCGTTGATTTCAGAATTGTTACTTAACTATAACTTTGCATGTCTCCGAGTATGTCGACAGTTGGCACGAGCAACGAGTTGATCCTTGCTATGGCAGTTGTGGTCACCGTGTTGCGACCCTCGGCAAGTTTGACTGTCCATTTCTATCAGGTGGATCAGCCTGTTTGCTGAATTCCAACAAAAACTACCAAAACGATCAAAATAACCATAATGTCAGATCACAAAAAAATACCTAAGAATTCAGTGTCGCTTTTTAATTTCGCTTTTTCGTTTCATCGAGTTTCAAATCATAACGATTCTGAAGAAGTTTCACTTCAAAAATGAGGCGGACTTTTATCATCTATTATTAAAGAAAGAATTTATTACACGTGAATATACTAATCCTATCTGAAAATTTACTTTAGCGTTAGACGACCCAACTAATGACAAAGGTTGTAAAACATCATGCTGTGGTAAAGTGGAACGGATTAATAAAATGAAAGGCAGGTAAATCCCGACACAGCCAGTAATAAAAAAGCAATAAGCTATTACGAATCCATTAGTCTGTTTTACTTCTTTGTTTTAACTCGCTGGTAGTTTACTTAGACTATCAGTCTATCATTAGATAGACATTACTTAGTCGTTTAATGTTAGGCTGCAACATTAAAGTCAACACAAAACTGTTTATCTAGAAGTCATAACATCAAAGTAGTATTCAATTTGTTAAAAGGAAAATTTTGTTTTAAGAGAAACTGGAGATTATTATTTTGGTAAACAAAGAATCGTTCTTAGAATTTTTGTAATCGTTGTAGCTACGTGTCTTTTTCGTGGAATTAAAAATAAATACTCAGTATCTGTTTGTCGTTACTGTCATGTTTGTCCCTGATGGTACAAATGGGGATTGTTCACTTTTTTTCAATCTGGCTATTTGAAAAACCATTTCGAGGAATAGTGTGCCTAATCATTTCTGTCTAGTTAAAATTCCAAAAAACGTACGATCTTCTTGTATTTTGTAAGAAATGCGTTTGACCTTTATTTGACCTTACTAAATCCAATCAAGTGGGCCGTCTGCCTGTTTGCCTGCTTCAGGTGTAAAAAAATTCTAGCTGTACATTATTTGATTTAAGTTATGTAACATGGATTTTACCTAAAGACCACTTTAAAAAATTTAACGATAACTATAGAAAATAATAATGGTTGAACACGAAAAATTATAAGCCTAGCGACAAAATACACTAAAATGATCACGATACGTAATGAGTAATGACAGTGATATTTAAATAAGTAGCACAGATTACTATGGTTAGGTATAGATAAAACTTGCTTTTATTATTTTTGTTTTCTAGGCAAAGAAATCAATGTAAACTTGTGCCTTATGACGTCATCGGAGAAATAACTTTAAAATCGATTTATAAAAAAACTAACGCTTAAAATACAAAAATATTCAAATTAGTATCTTAAAATACCCTATTTTACGTAATAAAAATATAAAATCAGAGGGTAATTTTTTGTGAACAATCCCCATTACCTATTTGGTAGGTCTTGAGAAAAAATCTTGAAATTTAAATCCGAATATATATAGTAAGTGTTTATTATTTAATGCTGAACAATTGTTTTTGAGTCATGGTAGTCTTGTGGTATCATTTGTTCATACTTCAATACATATTCTTGATGTATGTACGTATGTATATCTATCGCTCAATTATGACTTACTTCACGAGGATGCCGCCATTTAAAAAAAATGGGCAGACAGTCACATACGCTTGTGTTATGGGTAATGTAATAATATACAACGGACTATTCTAGGGTCGATCCCAGACATAGACCATAGTAAATAACGGAGAAAATTCGTTTCCGAAATTTACTATACCAGTAATCGAATCCGGAGCCTTTGCGTTGCAGTGAGGTAAGCCGGCAAAGGCTTAGCCCGCTCAACCACAGAGGCCGTCATTGTGTCGTCGGATTTCGTTTGCGGTGTTAAATAGACAGACATGTAAAAAATAATTAGTTTTTTGGCAAGTGAAACGGGTTGTTGAAACAAATTAAATGGCGGCCGCTCTCAATAGTGATTTTTATTGTTTTAATGATTGATTGAGCTGGTTTCAAGATATGTGGAAGATATATATTTTAATGATGATATACGATGTCCATCGTGGATATGAGGGGGTACCGTTTAGGACCCTTAATTACAGTACCAAGAAAAATAGATACGATTATCTCAAGTTAGTACATCACGTCTACCATCCATGAGATCGAAAAGCAAACCGAATCAAACTTCTTAATAGTGCTGGCTATTATACACTAAAGACGATGGAGTCCGTATGGCTCAAAATTATCTTATCTCTTAGCAAAATTGTTTACAAAACCTTTTTATGTGATCCAATAAACCACAACATGCTCTGCGCTATTAGCATTAAACAAGGTATAAGTGCGTTCGCCGCATGCCCGCAACAGTGCGCGGGAGTCCGTGCTCACAGGAAATTACTTTACGCGAGTTCCACCTGGGGGAGAGGTCGGAATAAGTTAGAGGATTGGTTGCAATAGACGAGCGTTTTATTTTTATTTATTTATTATTTAGAGACAGAATAAGGAAAGTGTTAATGGACACTTTCTTATTTTGTATAATTTTGGTTATATTTATATTTTGTTTTTATAGATTATATCGTTATATATTGTAGGTAATATTTGTGGAGTATTTTTTGAAATAATTCGTTTATGAAATAAATGTAAAAATAAAATTGCTATTTGTGAATTTTTCTTATATATGTTACAAAATAATTCATATTGCCTCCATGATACAAAATGGTAACAGTCGCATATGGACATTTGCGATACCAGAGATGCTTCCAATCTGTTTCTAGCCTCGAAGTGGGGACTGGAACCTAGGCATTAGTCCTATATACATACTCTTTATTGAGAACATATATACCTAATATATATCAAAGTACATGATAATCATAATCACCACCGTCATCATGCTCCTAATCATCAAACTATAAATAAACCCCAGGAGCGTTTAAAGTGATTTAAAGCTTCGATCCGCTTCGAAGCGCGGGGTCCGTTTCCGTACTTTTTCTTCTCCATCTCCGGCCCACCTGATGGAAACGGGTTACAAACCTCTCCTACTAACATTTGTAACACTAAAGGTGCTACCATTGTTCTGCCGCTTACATGTCAAGGTTGTTATAGCGGCATACTCTAGACCGGGGGTGGCAGGCAGTCATTCATACAGGCAAATGCCCTACAACCTGGATGTGGGTTGTTTTATTGCCCTTTACGACTAGCCGCTTGGCCGCAGAAGATTGTATTCTTTCTCCATCTCCACACAGATGATTTTGCACGTTCATGATAATCTGTTTATCTACACTGACGGACTCATAAACTGCATCAAAGTAATAGACGACTTTGAAATAAATATTTTAACCAAGTATGCAAACTTCTATACAGATTTAAATTGAAACCTCTAGATTGGTTCGTGAACTTTAAAACAGCGTAGGGTCATATCCTTAAGTTAAAGTTTGTGTACTGGAAAGGACCTTAAGACTTTTTTTGAAGAAAAAACAGGAATTTAAGGAAAATTGGTTTAATAAAAAAATTGGTTTTAACAATAGACACAAACTTTATACAAGGGTTTATTTATGTTTTAATAAGGTGTATTACCTTCACGTGCCCTTATTACGGATTGTAATCGGTCCCATTCTTCTGAAAGTGCTGTTCTTAGTGCTGCCACTGTCGTGGGCAAAGGGTTTCTCGCAAATAAAGCTCTTTTTAAATTGTCCCAAACATGCTCAATGGGATTAAGATCCGGGCTGCGTGCTGGCCAATTCATTGTACGTATCCCAACCTCTTCGCAATATTGTCGAACTTGTGCAGCAGTGTGCGGCCGGGCATTATCCTGCATTAAAGTAAAATTTTCGCCTATGAATCACATGTAAGGCACCACGTGATCTTCTAAGATCTCTGT
Source organism: Dendrolimus pini (assembly GCA_949752895.1). Lineage (NCBI taxonomy): Eukaryota > Metazoa > Arthropoda > Insecta > Lepidoptera > Lasiocampidae > Dendrolimus > Dendrolimus pini. The sequence goes on along the minus strand of OX457130.1, from coordinate 3,367,725 downwards.
TATGTAGCGATGTGCAGTCAAACCCCCTCTATTACCGTTTTGACGGACCATGTCTATGAACACAAGTTCTGTTCGCCCGTTCATCGATATGCCACCCCAGACCATACACGAACCGCCTCCAAAAGGAACACGCTCCTCAATGCAACTTTGAGCATATCGCTCCCCACGTCGACGATAGACTCTTCTGCGACCATCTGCATCATATAAACATGTCCTACACTCGTCCGTGAACAATACGGAGGTCCATTGCTCTTCTGTCCAAATCAGGTGATCACGCGCAAATCTTAAGCGAGGTTGTCTGTGAGCTACAGACAACTTTGGACCATTTGCTGGTCTAAAAGGGGTGATATCCGCTTCCTTTAACCTTCTTCTTATTGTTCGTGCACTCACGTTTACTCCACGCACTTCATTAAGCTCTGTTTTGATGTTAACAGACGTGAGGAAACGATGTCGCAGGCAAGTTGTAACAATAAATCGGTCATCACGACCGGTGGTTGCTCGAGTCCTGCCTGTACCACGTCTTCTTCTGTAAGAACCTGTCTCCACAAACCTTCTGTATGTTCTAGAAACCGTAGACTGGTTTAAATTTAAATTTCTACCAATCGTTCGTTGATCCAAGCCCTCCCGCACCAATGCTACAACTTGAGCCGTTTGTTCGGACGAAGTATCCATATTATGGTTCAAAAACTCTCGATGAGGTAAAAAACTAACCCAACAATTCTGCTGGTAACAATAATTCAATTGACAAAAGAATAAAAAATCAATGAGAATCAATTTAAAACTTTGCTATAAATAACACGCAAATCTGATACTACGAGTAAATTTTCTTTTCCCAGCTATATTTTTTTTTTTACTGCAGTTCTATTTTTAAATTTTCCTTTTTTTTGAGATTAAGAGCCAGTCTCTCCATATTTATATAATGTAATCTAAAAAGTTTGCAAACTTATTTTAAAAAATCATTTCAAAGTAATCCTGAACTTTGATGCAGTTTATGAGTCCGTCAGTTTATTTTATGAGTTCTATGTATTTATTCTATCTTTTAACTTTTTTTACTGAGTACGTCAAGATATGGAAACTAGCTTTTTACTACTGCGACATATATTACACTTGAGGCACCACATGAATTTTCAATATTCTAGTTCTTTTATACTTCTGAGCCATGCCTAAAAACTAACGATTAATATAACACTTATTTTGTATTCGTGTACCGCAATAGTTCGCTATAAAAACATTTGAGAGTGTTAAAGTTTAACATTATTCTATTGTATACATTTTCTTTTGTTCTAATTTATTAAAAATTTATTAACAATAACTCAAGATAATAAAACTACGTTTTAACGAACTGTTTTAAGCGCGGTAATTTATTTGATTTTTATTATACGGAAGACAAAGATTTCAAGTACTAGTCGCGAAAACTTAAGAAAATATTATAACTAAGGATGACGATTTTCGTACTAAATTTTTTTTAACCTTTTGATTTTCCGCTATAAGCCCACCTTGTGTATACCCTTTGTAGGTTTTATAATGCAGGTACATAGTGTTACTATATAAGCGTAATAACGAAGATTCTGTATTAATAAAATAACTATCTCCTGTTGCAGTACCTGAAAGAAGATTTGACATGTTATTGGACAGATTGAATGATGGATTCTTAAACATTATTTGCTCAGTCGAAGGTGTGTTTCCAAGACCTGAACTTATCATATTAGCTGGCAATAGGTAAGTTATCCATTTTGAACAATTCTGTTTGTTTTCTTTGGACTTTTGTTCCCTCTTCAAGGTTTGTGTTTTGTACGTTAAGGGCTTAGTAACATTTATTTTGTATGTCTCAGAGACCACGGGCCATAGAAATGGCCCGGACTTTTGCGAGAATTTGCGTGGGGCCATACTAAGGACGTGGAGGCCCCTTAACTCCGTTGGCTCAACGACCCAAAGTGAGCCCTGGCCTCCGAAACAAGAGCACGCCATTTCCCTCTGTCCTGCGCAGAGTCCTGCCAATTGTGGGCTTGCAGTACGGTCAGGTCAGCTTCCACTCTATCCCTCAAGCGATACTTGGGACGACCAACCGGGCGCCGACCGATTGGTTGTCCCAAGTATGCTTTCTTCACTCCCCAATCCTCTTCCATCCGCTCTACATGATCGAGCCAGCGGAGACGGTGAGATTTTATCACCCCAATTATGTTAAACGTGGAGGCCCCTTGACGAATTTAATCTAAATGAGGCGTGACACTGACTGGGAATTGTCTCTGCCTATATACCATATAAAGCCACCCAAGGACAAGCCCCGGTAAGTGTAGGACTATTGTAGGGCATGAGAACCAAAGGTACTGGGCTATTGGAATGAACTGCTAGTGGAGTTACAGATCAGGGACTATAGGGACTATGGCGTCTGCCCGTCGCAATGTTCAAGGAACATAGAAAAATGAGCAAACAGTCACTCGCCACTCACTGCATGGGCCCATATAAATGCCAAGATTGGCGAGGGGCAACATGGGTGTAAGTGGCTAAGGGGTGTCAAGATGTGGGCTGCAAGTTCACCGAAGCTACTTCCGACATTATGGCATCTATCACTTCCACCCCTGGAGCTTGAGTCTTAGCTCTAGTGATCTCCACTCCGTGCCGGCTAGCTCAGCCATGCACGGAGGGAGGGGGGAGCTTGCCTTGGCTCCCAGAGTCAGGTCCGAGGTGTCGCTACTCACTACTACTAAGGCTTCGCCACAAAAGGCCCCTGCGGGTTTATTGTTCATATTATTACGCTTAACGCAAAAGTGTAAGTGAACTACTTAATAATTCAGTTTCAAAACAATTTTCTAAAATTATGCTATATTTATAAGTTATTGCTATTATATAATTATCAGTTATTATCAATGTAGTGCTAAGTCCCGATTTCATTATCAATCTTTACTTCTACCTTATACGATCTTTAGATAGAAATACATGCATTTATGTTCTGTGCGATTTTCTCTACGTTATGAAAACAAGTTAGAACGTCTTTAGATTTCTCCACCCAAGCCTAGCAGTGGGACCTTTATGGGCTGATATTACATTTTTAATTTTAAGTCCGATTTTAGTACTTAGATTGTCCTTATTTTCCTCTCCTTAATTTAAGAACTTGTTTTGTTTCTCAAAATAAATATATTTCTGTCTTTCCAAAGCATAAGCTTAGCTCTGAAATTATATATTAAAAGCAATTACGATTTATTACATAAATCATAATAAGGGAAGCAACTCTAAGTTAACTTGTGCACTGTCAAAGAAACTATATCTAATATACAAATTTCTCGTGTCGCAGTGTTTGTTACCAAACTCCTCCAAAACGGCTGAGCCGATTTGTTTAAAAGTGTGTGCATATCGGGTAGGTTTGACAATCGGCCAACATCTTTTTTTGATACCGGTAAATGATAAGGGTGACTCACCCCTAATTTTTTGGTTTCTTTTTGCCAAAAATTTCTTATCTTTATTTTATTATGATTTAACATTGAAAAACACGTGCAACCCTAAATTTTCGTCCTTCCACCACCAACCCCTATTTTTTAATAGCGATATAAGTACTTTAATAATTATCTACTCTGTTTGTTCAAGTTGATTCAGGTTTAGATTAACATTTGGTCCCGGTAGATGGCGCTGTAATCGGGTTCTAGCTTTTAATTTCTTAAAGGCAAGACAACGTCTGCCGGATACAGCTAGTTATACATAAATATATATTGCAGCAATGTATTGTTACATACCGACAAAGAAATTTCTTAGTACACTTTGTACAGCCAGTTGGCTCTCGTAAACCGCAGTTTATTACCTTTCCTGTATTCGGAGTTCTTTTGTTTACTCCATGTTTACAATTTGCAAGTAAGAAACACATCCTATTGTTATCGTACTTGTTTTATGGCGGTCATTAGTGTTGAAATAATCCCTGTTTTTATTGCATTGCGTCGAAGCATCCGCACATCTGGCAAGATGTGCGGATTAACTCAGTGAACGCGGCCCTTTGTCAGTATTATACAGTTTAGTATAAAACAATGCCCGAACGGAGGGGTGGGGCAGTCAAGCGACGATTACGATACTAGCAAGACGTGTGTAGTACTTTCAATTAGCAATATAGTGACGGACTTTGCGCGCGTTGTTGAATCGTGCAGTGTGAACTGGTTGCATCCAGTTTTATTTGTAACTGTTTTATACGTGTTTGTACAGTTCTATTAAACTCTGTAGTAGTTCCAACGGCATTTTAATTCGAACCCTGTAGCTCATAACAGTATGTATTGAACACAATCCAAATACGTCGTTGTCTGAGAGACGCCATGATGTTACCGGTTGCCACTTTGAGCATTACTCAAAGCTTTGATCTCCCACTGATTACAAGGGACGTGTATTCAAATGACATCATGCGTATTTGTTCAATTTTCTTACGTTACACTTGCTTTGTCAACGATTATATTCGCGTTGTTATAACTTGGTCGTTCTGTCGATCGTTATTCATTGTTGAGTTGCTTTTTTTCAATTTATTCTGTATTATGCCTATTGTTTAAATTATGTCTGTTCTTTCATTCGTTGTTCCTTATAACTCAAATATTTTACTTTTAAAAAGCTATCGCTCGTGTAGTACACAGAAATTTTTAAGAATTCTTTTGTGGCTTTTAGATATTTGTAATGGTCTCCATCTGTCCGGATATGCGGTAGAATGACTTTACAGTGTTATTAAAGTTTCTGCTATGACATGTGTGAATAAAGTACAATCGTTAAAATAATATAGATGTAATGTAGACGTGTTTACAACGGTGAAACGCCATTTCCTTATTTGTCCCGTTCAAAACTAGTTTGGAAATGTTCGTTATGAATCGGATGTGCTCGGCCTCGGTCACCTCATTTTCCTAACAGTCGTACTATGACATTGTCATATTGTCCCTCTTTGTCATGCCAATATCCGTAAGTAAGGGCGCTCCGTCCTTCCCCTTAATTTTGAGCAGTAGTGCGACTAAAATTTTGAAGTGGTACATTTCAAATTTTGAGCCGTATCAGTAAAGATGTATTTTTTACGGGATAAATGTACTGGCTCACACGTGTACTGTATCGCTAATGATGTCCCTATAAAGCAATACCAAGGACTCACTGCTGGCCTAAGCGTCGGTATCGACATATCGTACGAGGAGCGGGATGGCTAAAGAGCGGCACAGAGGCGCCTCCTGTTTTATATTAAGCACACAGCAAGATTGTTATCACTTTTGCAACCTCTCTGATGTCACCAAGAACATATAAATATAAATAAATACATATAAATGATGGTAATCACTTTCCATCGGGCGGGCTGTTAATTTGTCTTGTAATAAATATATTATTTAAAAAAACAATCAGTTCGACTGCTACTACCCAATATCGTTGCGATTCGTTAAATTTTATACTCTTATTGTTTTGGTTACTTTTAGCTCAACTACAATTGTTAAATATTTTGCACTGAATAAACATTTCATAATAAATACTAGATAAATTGACTTTATCACTCAATTCTGTTTCAATATGAGATTTATAAAAGCTACTAGTATTTACATAGAATCTAATTGTCCTGACATTACATTGAAACTTCCCAGCTTTCGTATTGGCTCGTGAATAATACCGAATATTCACTTCCACGTACTTCAATCTGTAAATATACGGAGAAGAATCAAATGCGGTGCCGCTTTGTTTATTTAGAGCGGTTAATAAGCTGTATAACATTAGTACAATATATTATAATATTTAATTATTAAGGCATTTTAATAAAAATAACACAAGCCGGTCAAAGTTTTAATTAGGATTCGTAAATTTTGGTTTGTTTGATAGCTATTTACGAAACTAATTAACTTTCATTAGTCTATTAACAATTATTAAAAATTTAAGAACATAAAGTAAATAAATTCAATAACAGACCTATCGTACGTTTTCATGGTAAGTAAGTAATGTACAGTCGTGGTATGAAAATGTTCGCCAGTTTTCAAACGTTCCGCGAGCATATATTAGCTTCTTAAACTAAGCCTCAGAACAGACCGTTCCACAGAAAATTATGTTTAACAGTTTGGTAATAAAATTAAAATTGCATAGGAAATTAGTTTAGACATGTAAGCCTTTTTATTGGTTCAAATATTTATGTTAAGCTTAGTAATTATATCCTCTTTGTTCTTATTCTTGTTTTATTGTATTAAAATGCTGTATGGTTTCTTGTAAGCAAAAGTCGACTTTAGGTGACGAACATTTTAATTCTGCAACTGTACAACATACCCATAGTTACATTATAAAAAAATATGTAAAGAATTCGTTTCCAAGACCATTAGTGCCCAGCTTTAGTTGAGTTTTACTAATAGCTGTTTTCGATAGGAAATACTAGGTGGATAGGTTATTGAAAAGCAAGAAAGGACAAAAGGATAGATTTGTTTATCTTTAGTTACTTAAATGATGGATAGATAGCTTATTGAAAACGGCCGTTAAACATAGACTACTCGACAACAGAAGCCGTCAGAAAGTATAAACGTAAATAATATCGCCACGAGTGTTGAATTGAAGCAGGGTCTCGTCAAATTCTCAACCCGTATGCACCCGCGTATCAGAGTTTCAGACTAAATAATTCGAATGTTCGAAGAAGTTGGCCAACAAGCGAACCTGCTGCGCATACCGGCCGGCAGTTTACGTCCTCTATTATCTGTGATATCATATCGAACATTCCTCCTAAGTAAATATATGACCGGTTCGTGTATCTTACTATTCACTCACCTTAGCATCGGTAGAAATTTGACATAACATGGATGGAGTTTGTGTGTCCTAATTAACTGATATATATTGTTAGAACCTAGGCCACGACAAATACAAATTCCACGTACAGATCTGTAAAAGCACATTTTATTACTTGTCGGCAATTGAACTAATCGTAATCCTTTTATGACCGTCTTCTTTTGTTCACTTATTTATTGGCATGCATTTCTAGTTATTGTGGAGAACAGCCTATTGTTCTCGTTGACAGCCGCTTGCAGGCTGCATCATTAGCCAGATGTTGCGGATAACAATTACAAGCAAATTCTAGGAAATCGTGTCGACGTTGCCGGGCGGGCACATTTGCATTTTCGAAGTATAAAACGACACCCTGATTGAGAGGGTAGTCATTGAGTTACAAATACGATACGGGCGTGACGTGTGTACATTCGGGAATCTAATAGTGAAGGACTTTGCACGTTTTATTCAATTACGACCAAAAAAAAGTTGGAATATGAATCGCATGTACTTATTATCTATGGCTCGCATACTTAAAAAAAATGACTGCATGGAAAATCGTTTTCCAGGGACGAAAAGTATTGCTTTCAGGTCAGATCAGGCAACTTCTAGAAGTATTTTTAGTGCAACTTTAAAAATGAATTTAGTTTACTTTTCGTTCAAAATATAGATCAAGTTATCTTGATTTTTTTTCCTTAATTTTCGACTGCTTATTGTGGGCTTCTTTCACCTTGATTATTATAATTCTCTAAATTAAGAATAAATGAAATTTATTTTATGTGCAAGAAGAGCTTTTTTTATTTTTCAATTAAAAAAATCCACTGTGTCGCGATATTTATTTAGACATTGGAGTCTTCTATTTATATGCCACAGTTCATGTCTTTTAGTACTAATAATCACTAAGATAATGAGATGTGACACACAGACAGACAGACTACGGAGTGAGACAATGAAGCTTCTTTATATATCTTTAAGTTTCGAAACCCTAAAAAAGAACATTCATTCTACTTGATCAAATTTAAATGTTAGGTCCTACAGATTAATTTCCTGGAACATATTGAAGATCTAGATTCGCCGGGAATAGGCTCTACCCGGGACAAGATTGGTTTCTGAGATGTTATCTGAATGAAGTTTTTCGTATTGCAAACCGATTTATGTCTTGGGCGATCTAGATTAGACTAATTCTTTTTATTTTGTATAAATTTGTAGGTCTTTCTGCCTCCTTATGTATTTTTAAAAATTGTGCTTACTTATTGCTGTGGAAATGAGTTTATTAGGATTTATTGTTGTATATTTGTCTGTTTCGTTTTTATTTATAGCTTAACGAATAATATATTTGTCTTGCAATCTGACATTTTTTTAATTGCACGAGTTCAGCAGACGCCTATAGACATTTGCTGCTGATGCTGCTGCTCTCTTAGGGAAATCCGGATCCTGGCCACTAATTCCGGAACACAACTCAAGTTGTTATGGCGGTATACTCTACTAGGTTTTAGAACACTAGCGAAACCTGCATCAAAATGTTAGTTGATTGACACCAGACTGACAGACCAGACAGGCATAATGAGGCAAAGGTCATTATGCACTTGAGATTTTCTTTACTAAAACATAATTCTTTGTAAAAAAAAAACATCCTTTTTTATTGCATGAGTTCAGCAAATGGGCAGACGGTCGATCTCATGGAAAGCGCTTACGATTGGGCACTAAAGCCGAAACACAATTCAAGGTTGTTAGGATGGCATAGTCTAGATCAGTGGTGGTAGCCGTCAAGACGGGTAAATACACTACCACCTGGCTATGTTTTTTTTTAATAGCTTCAATGTACATGCACAGCATTTTTAATATTATACATGTTTATCCATGAGATTACAAACTTCTTTAACATATTTTAATTAATTGTTTAATAACAACAGCCCATAATATTGTATATACTGTTAGGCTCGAGTTTCTCCATTTATTAGGGGAACGGGCAGTAAAACCGCCACGTTTGTTCAAGGCTGTTTAACGGGTTTAATAAATCTGTTATCTCGATGTGCAGGTTTCATACCGTTGTTTTTCTTAACAGTCAGTGCGTAATAATTGTAACAATATACAACACATTAGGTTACAAAGTTTTCTAAGTGGTGATTGCTTCCCTGCCAGGATTCAAACCTGGTGACATGAAAGCGTTACCAATTAAGCTACCACGGTTTTTTTAAGGAAGTCCTGAGTAGAGATGAGCAGTACACGTTTGAGGCAGTACATTTGTCCCGTACAAAATAGATTGTTAGTGTTACAGCTCAAAATTGAATTTTGATCTACTTCCAAAATTTTGTGCCGCTACTACTCACGCGTCAAAACTAAGAGTAAATACAGAACGAGAACAACAGTATTATTATACTAATAATAACGCCTATACGGATATTCACATGGCAAAGAGGAACAACATGGCATGTACGACTGCTAGTAAAATGAGGTGACCTATACCGATCACATCCGATTCTTAACGAACATTTCCGGACTAGAAGTTTTGTACGGGACAAATGAGGTAATGACGCTCACCGCCTCATCGGCCTCATCGCTTTAAATGTACTGCCGCGGTATCAACCATACAAATGTCCTCGCCTCATTTGAAGTGGTACATTGTACTGGTTCAGTACAAAATGTCATGTTACTTTTACGAACTCATTTTAAAATCATGTCCTACCCGATTCTAGATGGAATACCCCTCCTTCTGAAAGCGAGATCTTCCAGCGAGGCTATTGTTATACCTCGAAGGCCTAGGCCCATCTATTATTGTTGGAAATTTGTATATATTTTTTATACGTTTAATCGTTTGCGACCTCGATTATTGTATAGTGCCATCTATTAGCTTGTAAGTGTTCCACTACAGTTTTGTTATAATCTAACTGTCTAATGCATCTTTCTTTTTCAAGCAGGCCTCTTAACGCAAAATCGACAGTCAAACTCAGCGAGGGTCGGTACACGGCGATCACTACTGCAATAGTGAGGGTCGACTCCTTGCCACCAACTGTTGAAATACTCTGCGATATGCAAGTACCGCTAGCAAATTACTTCAGTCGCAAGAGAGATATATTTTATAGAGGTTAGTATTGACGAACAAACGAGTGAAGTGATGGGGCATTTTTTTATTATATAAGTCAGCTGCCAGGCAGCCGGCCCACCTGGGGCCCAATATCACTATCACTATCTCGACAAAATCGCCAGACACTATCGTCTTAATCGTAGTACTATTATTCCACCGTGAACGTGTCGAGAGGATATTGTGGATTTAGTAGAATACAAGTTTTAGGCACTATCGCATTGGAATGGTACTTTGTATATCTTCGCAACGCCAAGATATAGAATAGCAGAATTGGGGCCCTGATGTAAAGCGGTTACCATCGCCTATGTATAAGCCGCGCGCAGGTTTGCCGACGACTACTTATTATTATTGTATATACTTATGTAAAGTATATACAATAATAAATTAAAATAATTTATTGCAACAACTACGCGTGTAAACTTTTTTGTCAACCATACTGACCATTGACGCGTGACATCACGAGGTTATCGGCAAACCTTTTGCGCACAGGTAGTACAATGTTAACACCAACTGCCACTATCTAAAAAAATAAAACTTCGTTTAAAAAAACCGACTTCAAAAACGAAAAAACTAAAATGTATAAAATATCTTATTTCTAAAGCTATTATTATTAATATATATTATCTAAAACATCTTAAAGTCGGTGCTTAGTAATTTTCAAAATATAGTAATTTTTATGTTTTGCTTTGCACCGACTTCAAGATGTTTTAGATAATATATATTAATAATAATAGCTTTAGAAATAAGTTATTTTATACATTTTAGTTTTTTAGTTTTTGAAGTCGGTTTTTTAAACGAAGTTTTATTTTTTATTTGTTTGTATTTGTATGGGAACAAAAAAATGATCGTAAAATGAAAACTACTGGGCCAAACTATGTCAAATTTTTAGGGGACTACATGGCAGCTATTCCGCGTTGAACAAAAAAAGAATCACGTAAATCGAATCATAAATCTCAGAGTAATCGGTGTACATATGGAACGGAGTGAAAATTATTTTCATGAAAAATGTTCATAAAATGAAAACTACTGGGCCAAACTATGTAAAAATTTTAGGGGACCAATTAGAAGCTATTCTGCGTCGAACAAAAAAAAATCACGTAAATCGGATCATAAATGACGGAGTAATCGGCGAACATACATAAAAAAAGCAAAAAAAAAAAAAAGATCCCGACGAATTGAGAACCTCCTCCTTTTTTCGAAGTCGGTTAAAAAGGAGGCTGGCACCGGGCCACTAATGCCAGAACACAATACAAGGTTGTTATGGCGGCATACTCTAGACGTGGTGGCCATCCAGGCAGGCAAATACCCTATCACCCACCTATGGGGTTTTTGTCGCCTCTTACGACAGGTCACCAGGCCGCAGGAAATTGTATTATTTCTCTGTTCCTGCAGGGACAATAGTTTCAATAAAATTTGAGGTTTGAATTATCAAAATTTTGATAATATTTTTTCATTTATGTTATTATAGATCCTCCGTCGATGCCGCCTGAGACTCGGAACTCTGGGCAGACAAATTCAGAGCCCAACAGAGGTAATATTTAATTATATTGTACGTACTAAGACTTAATAGCAATAAAACCTAGTTTACATGTGCATTAGTCTAGTAGTTCACTTGCGAAACCGGCGAGTTAAGTGTTAAGTTAATCTCTGTTAATTTATAGCCGGCCAAACTCGCTGGAACACAAAGGCTCCGGGTTCGATTCCTGGGATGGTACATTTTGGAAACTAACTTTACGTTATTTAGTATGGTCTGGGTGTCTGGAATCGTCCCCAGGGCGGTTCGTTGTATATTACATAAATATATATACACAAGCCTAATTTTTTTAACTTGAGGATCTATATGTACAATATGTCGCACCCTTAGAATTATAGAGACCTAATTAAAAATATGAAGTTATTCAATTTTGTGCCTTATTTTTTATGTAATGGATATTTAAATCCAATAGCTCAAAATTTTCATTTAGTTAGACTCTATATTTCTAGGATGTGATGTGTTTGTCTGTCCATTTATTATTTATTATACCTTTTTTTTATTATTTAAGCCTTTATCGTCGTTAAGACAGTAATTTTTCACTTCGCATAAAACTCAAGATGGTTTTTATTTTTCCTTTCAGGTCAAAGGTTCTTCCTAGCCGAAAACTTAATAGTCATATCATTAACGTTTAATTTGAGGAGATTCATTTTATGATTCTATATTGAAACTCATAGTCATAAAGAAATATAGTACGTAATATAAATAATTTAAAATTTGTAAATAAATCCTAGACATATACTATAGCCTAAAATAAACTTTATTATTATACTATAATATAAATTTACTTAATTTATATTTTTAAGTCATCTGCTGATTATATTCATACCTATACGTATGCAAGTTTGCAATAGAATTGAAAAAAGATTTTAAAACCGTAGAGTGAGTTATTATATAGAGGTATCGAACGTAAAAAATATAGTTGCAAAACAACAGGGATTTATGTGCATTGTCATTAATTGAAAGAAATAACATATGTATTTTATATTGTGCTCTTAGCGTGGGATTTGGTACACCTTTGGTAACGGCACCAGGTTAATGTCTGGTTCCCATGTCTTCTATTTATTCAGTTGTTTTACCATGTGTTAGATTTTGACACATATGAAGCTTATTTTGAAAATGGTTATCGTCGCTTATAGAGGTTTGTAACGTATTTCCAGCTCCTAGAATGAGATAGAAGGATGGGGTAAGGGGTTGAGTTAGTATATCCGCGTGGGCTCCCGGCGGTATGGCGATTTGGGACTGCGTGCCGTGGTATATTGGATGACCAATTTTAATAATTCTATCTGATAGCTTGATAATTTATATTGGATGTATTTAAGTTTAATATAAAATGGCTATTAGATATTACTATTATCTGGCGTGGTGAATACGTGGTGGATGTGAGAGAATGTAATGGCGTCGCTGTCTCTCTATAAAGATTTCAAGTCGTGTGGTGCCATCTAGCTCTTTTCGCTGGTTTACGATCATTAAAATGTTTTTCGAGAATAACATTAACTAAGAGCTGAATGGCTCTTTAACAGGTAGAATGATAATTATGTTATAATGGAATAAATAGGGTAGTGCAATCCTACCTAACACGAAAAGTTAATCATTGAAATGATTTTCTTGAATTATAGTAAACATGATAAAACATTGTAGTGTTCTTCGACTTTATTGGTTATACACAAATAGCTTCTCTATTTTATACTTCCTCTACGGTTAGCATAGTAATTTAATGAAGATGTTATAAATGGAGTACTGCACTCAAAGTCTGATAATGGTCTCTTTACAATTAATAACAACGATTGATTATATATTTTTTATTTTTTTTCAAGTCTATATTTTGTTATTAGCAAGGTAAAATTTAATTATTATTTTTTAAATTAAGTTGATATACAATAATGTCCAATTATTATTGTTTTATTTCTGGTTATATTTCACATTATACTCAAATTAATAAACATTATTATACATTAAACTACACTAGAAATAAAACTATAAGATAGATAGATAACACTTTATTATATACCAATGCAAAAATGAACTTAAAGACTAAAATTGTATCTAGTTATGTACAAAGGGGTGTCTTATCGCTAAAAAGCAATCTCTTCCAGATAACCCCAGGAATGAATTGAGATGATAATGGCGATGGTGGTATACGAAACATAGTACGAACTCCTAAGCTATTTAAAGATTATGTACCACATCGGTGCCAGAGGGAAGCGTGCCCAAAGGTCAGGCTGCCTGCACGCTGGATAGAGTGAAATAAAACCTGAAATAAGTTACAAAAAAATTGTGTATGTGTGTGCAGTTCACACGCAGTCGAAGTGTAACTTCAGCGAAATAATCATATATAATTCTTGTCTAAATTTTATTAATATAAGTATAGGTCCTTTACCCTACATCAGTCAAATTATTATAATTCAAAAAATCTATCTAAATTACACTTTAAATCACTATAATAAAGTTCAAAATTCAATGCACTGTTACGCACAATTTCCTTTGATCTACGTATCAACGAATATCATAGTAATTATGGATGATATTAATCTCTTTTTCTGTAACCTAAGTAATATTTTAACTAAGATATGTCTTGGTAAAAAGAAAGTGATAATTTGCGGTGACTTTAATATATATATTTTAAATTATAACAAAATAACTAAAGAGTTTAGAAAACTAGTATCATCTTTTAATTTAAAATTTGCTATTAATGAGCCAACAAGGATAAAAAGTGGGACATGTATTGATAACTTTCTATTTAACATTTCAAAGAGTAAAGGCACAGTTTTATATTTTGCTTTATCGGATCACACAGCTCAATTACTTACCTGTCCAGTGAAATTGGCATCATCTATTAGATTTTGGTGTATTGAACGTCGTGACTACTGTCAAGAAAACATCAATAAGTTTTGTCAGTATATAGAATCTTTAAGCTTTAGTGATAGCTTAATTGAAGATGATCCTAATGTTGCATTTTATAATTTTCATGACATTTTTCTTCTGTTTTATAATCTATGCTTTCCTTATATAAAAATAAAAATGACATTAGAACAAAAACCAAGATGGCTTACAAATGGTATTAAAAAATGTTGTAAAAGAAAACGGGAATTACTTTGGCTATACCGAAAAAACAGAAGTAGTATAAATAAACACAATTTCAAAACCTTATCATTCAGACTTAATAAAATTATTAAATTAACTCAAAAATGTCAAAATGACAATTACATAGAAACGGCATACAATAAAAGTAAGGCCACTTGGTCTGTTATAAAAGGTAAAAGCAATAATAGACCAAAAGAAGATACTGTATTAGACATTAATGGAAAACTGATAGATGACCCACAAATAATTGCTGAATCATTTAACAACTTCTATATTGACCAAATCACAAAGCTTACTGTAAATATTCATATTAAAATTGATAATATTTTAAGAGAAAGCAAATCCATTTTTATGAATCCAACCATACCACAAGATATTAACAAAATCATAATGTCACTAAGGAACACCAATAGTACCGGTTATGATGGTATATCTACACGAATAATAAAACAAGTAGACAACGAACTGTCATACGTGTTAAGCCATATTATAAATACATGCATACTCCATGGAATCTTTCCTGAGAAGCTTAAAGTTACTGTTATCAAGCCACTGTTTAAAAAAGATAATAAACATGACATGAGTTGTTATCGTCCAATAGCATTAGTACCGATATTTTTAAAAACAATTTGAGAAAGTTATATACGAGAGTATTTATTACTTTTTTGAAGTCAACAACCTGTTTGCCAGTGAAAAAATAGGTTTCCGGAAAAATAAAACAATAAATGTTGCAATATACGATTTGGTTAACAAGGTATTGACAAGTGTTGATAATAAAACACCAGTTTGCGCGCTCTTTATGGACTTATCTAAAGCATTTGATTCTGTCGATCATGCTCTGCTATTAAAATTTACATTACATGCCTATGGAGTTAGAAGTATTATATATAATCTTGTCCAATCGTATCTTACAAATCGTAAACAAGTAACACAGGTGCAAAACATTTGTGTCCTAAATTTAAAAAATAATTAACATATACATAGACTATAAAACAGTATCTTATGGTGTTCCTCAGGGGAGCGTCCTCGGCCCGTTACTATTTAATATTTATATAAATGATTTTCCTAGAACTATAGATTATCCCACAATTTTGTTTACAGACGATAGCACGATAATTTTTACTGGTAAAGATAACGAATGTGTAGAAAAAGAAATAAATACTACTCTAAATAATACAATAGAATGGCTAACAGAGAATAATTTGAAAATCAATTTAGATAAAACTAAAATTATGACTTTTAAAAATAGAATAAATTTGTTAGACGACATAAAATCAACTGCCATGGACATAATATTGAAAATGTAACGACTACAAACTTTCTAGGATTAAATATTGACTGCAGTTTAAATTGGAAATCCCATTGTGAAAAGTTGTGTCTTAAAGTTAATAGATGTTCTTATGCCTTACACATGCTATCAAAAACTGCTAACAAAAGCACAGTAGTTACAGCCTACCATGAATATGTTGCATCAGTCCTTCGTTACGGTATCATATTCTGGGGTAATAGTAGTGAAAGAGTAACTGTATTCATGGCACAAAAACGATGTATTAGAGCAATTTGTCGATTAAATGACAGGGAGAGCTGTAAACCATACTTTAAAAGTTTAAAAATTTTGACAGTTACTTCGCTTTATATATACGAGATCATAATTTTCCTTCGAAACAATATAAATTTATTCAATACTTTTAAAAGCGAACGCCAAGCACATAAAACAATATGTCCTAAGAGTCGAACAACTCTGGTAAGCAGTAGCGTGTTGTGTATGGCTCCTAGGCTATATAGTCACCTACCAAAATGTATAATTGACATTCGAAACACCAATAATTTTAAGTATAGATTAAAGACATTTCTAATTGACAAATCGTATTACAGTGTTAATGAATATTTTAATGATAGACTTTGATTTACTGAGATAGTATTTTACATTTACAATTTATTATTATACAGACTAATGGATAAATTTTAATTTTTTATGACATTTATTTTAAAGAGTGACTAAATTTAAAGATTATGGTTAATTTATTATTAATATGAATGATTTGTTTTTATTAATATATTTTGTAATAATGACAGAATCAATGAGAATTGTAAAATATAATATGTACAACATTTTGCACGCCCTAGAGGCAAGAACATGTGAAACGATAAAATAATCCTACCATCTTTTTTATGTACCATGTTTTATGCAATAAATGATGATTTGATTTGATTTGATCTGCCTTAATTCAATATACAGATAGTGTTAATAAAAAATGAAATATTTTTAGTTTTATTTAAATTAAAAATTAATACTAAAAGGTAAAGAGACATGTGTTTTATTTAGAATTCTAAATAAAACACATGTCTCTTCAAGTAAGGTTCAAATTTATGTTTGTTGTCGTTTATCTCTTTTTAGTGTCACATTTTCGTTTCATCGATTTTCAAATTAAAACGATTTTAAAGAAGTTTCAATCTAAAATTTAATTTTTCATTGACTAAATTATCCTCAAAACGCTCTGAAAGCGACAAGAAGTAATATTGTTACTATCATCCTGAAACCAAAAACTAAAAATATAGCCAAAGATAGATATGATAAATTATATAGTAGCAAATAGTCGCTGTCTACACATGGTAATTGTAGTTATATAAATAAATTATGAAATGTACCTAAGTTATACATTTTTCCCGGCCAAGATTTGAATGAGAATTGAAAGAGATTTGAAAGATATCTAGTAGTAACGCAGCTGAACGTCCCCCACTTAGAAAGGATAATGAAACGTTACAATGAATACTATACATAAGTTGACATATTTTTTCTAAGCCCTTCTCTGTACAAAAAGAAAATTTTAGAGTTGTCAATAAATGTATCTGTTGCTCATCACTAACAGATATTAGCCAAGTAATGTAGTGAATTTCACATCCATTGACGACTGACCACCAAATCTTATAAAATCAAATTGTAATTCTCTGGATAAATTAACTGACTGACAGACAGACGGGTTTATTCCTTTTTTATTATAGTTGTGAGCTACACCGCTAGTTGCGGCACAAGTAACATTTGCCAATACTTTATATTTTTATTTAATATCATAGTTGTGTAATTGTTCATTGCCCTAAATAAAAAAATGTAACAGGCCTTAGACACATAGTCACTAAACCTTCTATACATACAAATACATCACAAAATTTTCATAGTATAGTATTACTGAATTCAGCTTAAGATTAACCTACGTTACAATAGTAATTAGATACGTTCCAAAGAATTATTTTGTAAATCTAGTCGATATAAGCTAGAAGATGTATTAAAATATTAAATAACCCAAGATGTTTGTTTTTGTTACCTCATCCTACCTCACTGATTGTACTTGAGTACGGTTGTAAGAAGTTAAAACTTAACAGGTAGTTGTGAAGCAATTTTCAAACAGAGCAAACAAATACGTCACAAAAAATGTTCAAGTAATGGGATAGAGGAGATGAGATACAGAAATGGAATAGGGGGAAAGAGAATTGGGCCATCAGAAATCTCGCTCATGGTACGATTAGGTCAAGACTAACAGCTTCACGCCTTATTTTAGCTGTTTATTACCTACCATACAGGAATCCATACAGGATCGGAGAACGAATATAATTTCTTGCAGCCGGACGGACTATCATAAAGATGCTCTTACAGGAGCAACTAAAACTGTTCAATCCCGATCAACTCTTGTCAACTATGACGTCACGACTACATCAAGCAATTTCGGACGATGGCAATGCGTAGTAAACTGTTGCTGAGATACGGTCACTTTTTCTTCTCTTCTTCTTCTGCGAGCGGGCTGTTTCCGCAACTCGACGACAAAGCGCCTATTTTGCGTGCGAGGGTGGATGAGGTTTTACTCCATCCAGCCCAGCTCCTCCAGGAAGTCAACCACCTTCTTGACGTTGCTGAAGAGTTCTCGGAGGCTACCTGGGGCGTCCAGATACTTCGCCCTGTATTGGGCCACCCCTCCGCATTCAAGCAGGACATGGGCGGCTGTTTCTTCTGCCTCCAGGCATACTCTGCACAGGGAGCTGTCGGTGACACCTATATTGAAAAGATGTCTGTTAAAATTGCCATGTCCAGTGGCTGCGCTAATAACTAGTCTCAGCCGGGACCGACTGAGCTTTAAGATATTCCTGGAGAAACGTAGATTTACCCGAGGTATTGCCAGCTTAGCTGGTCTGCAATCCTCCAAGTTGTCCCAAAGATGTTGATACGGCCACACAATACCATGCAATATGGATCAACTTAAAACTCTAGGCACCCCCGTCCCCGCCGCTAGCCCGCGTCTCTCGCGAAAACGAGACGTAGTTATACGTACAAACGAGATAGAAAAGAAATTGCCCAAAAATTTCCAACCCCCATTAGATATTCGGCAACTCATACGGCAACGTTAAGAAATGTGGAATGTATGAAGCAATTAGAAATAATATTCTAGAAACGATTGTCGCGTGTAATTGCAATAACTCCGGATTCATTCATTACTGTTGCCAAGCCGAGGGCTTACCATAGTCACGAGTTTCTATAAAGCAATAACCACACGTGTAGCATACAAGGCTTTTTGACACATTTTCGAGAAAACAGTATAACAGATAATAACAAACATAATAATATCAGTCATGGCGCCACGTACGTGTGTTGAAAATTAGATACACATTTGTCGTCTCACTTTCTCTATAGTATTTAAGTGAGGTAAATGTATGAAAGCGTTTCCAAGGAGGTTCAATTATTCAACTTATTTAATTTCGTAATGTGAAACTCCTTGATGATATTCCAATTTTTAATAAGCTTTTATATTAGCTTCATACGTATGTTAGTATGTATGTAACGGAATCTTTCAAGTTAAATTTGATCGACTTCCCGGTTTCCGATTGAGCTGAAATTTTGCACGTATGTGTACATCGTGTGACAATGCAATAATATGGTACCATGGAGCTGATCTG
This sequence comes from Dendrolimus pini, assembly GCA_949752895.1. Lineage (NCBI taxonomy): Eukaryota > Metazoa > Arthropoda > Insecta > Lepidoptera > Lasiocampidae > Dendrolimus > Dendrolimus pini. The sequence goes on along the minus strand of OX457130.1, from coordinate 3,348,355 downwards.
ATGTTGGAGTCGGAAGGTGGCCATAGGAACTCTTGTACTAAACAAGATAGACCCGTCGTGTTTGGGCTCGTTTAACTTATCTCGGCTAGCACTCTGCTGCTACATGATATGCAGGATCTCAAAATCTTGTATTTAGAAACCTTTTTAAAAAAGCTTATTTTTACATAACGTTCCATTTTATCACAAGAGTGTATTTAATTCTTTTTTCAAAGTTTCCACTGAGAAGGGAATTAAATCACTAAATAATCACTAAAAAATGAAAAATAAGTAATAGTTTAAAAAAACTAAAAAATACGCTTTTATAAAAAGTTCTACTAAAAATGAAAGATAAATGACAGTTTAAAAAATAAAATAAAAAATACGCTTTTATAGAAAATCCAACTAAAAATATTTTTTTTTTATAAATTTGAATTAAAAAATAGTGTAATAAAAAATGATTTTATTGTAAAAAAGCGTAGTAATAGTACGTATTTACCCCACGTTGCATTGGGTGTTGGGTAATTTTTAACTTTCAAAAATTGTAGGTATACAGAATTCGTTTATGCATTTTTGAGCAAATGTGTTGAAAAAACTAATTAGTTTAAGGCTCGATATGCTGTCGTTTACGATGTTTTGCATAACATGCTCGATATGTTAAGAATTTTCTCATTCTGCCGTACCTACGTTAAAATTTTCCACTCAAACAACCGATCCAATCTCGTGGACACGGCCGTGCGAATTGAAAACTGCCACCTGCCCATGTTGTCGTTTACAAAATGAATATTGGTCGCCCAAAAGCGGCACAGTGTTAATTTAAATTTATTTTTTAGAATGATCCTACAAAAGTTTATTATTTTTATGGTCAAAAAGGACACACTTTTTTATATTGCACGAGTTCAGCAGACAGGCAGATAGGCCCATCTGATGGAAAGCGGTTACCATCGCCTATGGACATTTGTAACACCAAAAGTACTACCAATATGCTGTCGCTCTCTACAGGGAAGACCTGGCCACTAATGCCGGAACACAGCTCAAGATTGTTATGGTGGCATACTCTAGATCAGGGGTGGTAGCCATCTAGACGGGCCAATATTCTACCACCTGGCTGTGGGCTATTTTGTCGCCTCTTACGACACGCCAGCTGACCGCTGGAATAAGTATTCTTTCTCCGTTAATTAATAATAACGAAAACTTGTTAATATTGTCACATGCGAGCGGGGGTACGCACTTAAGATAGGAAGAAAACACCAGTTCTTAACTAAACGCTTTTATTAACTTACACAGTCGTACGTGATTACTCTCCGCAAGGTTGCCCCTACATGCACAACTAACGACGTACTGTCCCGACGATAAGATGTCTCACTCTCAATACCGTCGTCGATATTGCGTAGACCACCTGCCACTGCAGTGTTCATCTCTGAATTAACCGCGTGTAGCTCGCTTCTAGATCTTCCCTTAAACTACGCTACACTTCTCCTTCACTGAACTGCCCACTAAACTTTTCACTAAATTCACCACTAAACTCGTCACTATCTTCTTTTAAACTTTTCTTTCAACTTCTTCGTATCGCACTTGTCGCATCGCTGTCTTGAACCGACCTAAAACTGCCCGGTAGACGCGTCTTGCGCTGGTTATATATCCAGAAGAATCTTCTGGAACCCGTAATTTCGATCTTCTTTTATTTGCTATCCATCCCTTTCTATACATCTATCTATCTCTGACTTTTCCTTCCCGAACCATCTTACCTAGAACCTTCGTTTATCGTCTATCCCTTTTGAACATGTATCTGTTCTTGTCTTTTCTTTCCAGAATCTTCTACCTTTTTCTAAAAGTTCTTAAACCAATTAGTTTGTTCCACCACCAAAGTTACATATATAAACACAATACAGCAAAACTAAGAAAAACATCTGTACAAAAATTAATAACATCGGTTTTTTTTTCATTCAATCGCCTTGTAGGTCGTAAGGGGCTTTGTTGACGACTCATAAAACCTGCCGCAAACAAATTTCCCAAGAGGCATGTGTTTTAAGACCACCATCGTATTTTGACGAATGGTAAAAATAAGGAATTAAGGCAACTAAAAATATAAAACAAACTTCTTTTAAAAAAACCGACTTCAAAAATAAAAAGTATAAAATAACTTATTTCTAAAGCTATTATTATTAATATATATTATCTAAAACATCTTAAAGTCGGTGCTTAGTAATTTTCAAAATATAGTTATTTTTATGTTTTACTTTGCACCGATTATTAATATTATATTATCTAAAACATCTTGATGTTTTAGATAATATAATATTAATAATAATAGCTTTAGAAATAAGTTATTTTATACTTTTTACTTTTTGAAGTCGGTTTTTTTTAAACGGTTTTTTTTATTTATTTTTTACTTTTTAGCTCTAGCTATGGGTATGCCTACGAAAGGTGCCGCGCGGAATGGAATTTTTTTCATAAAAAAAATGTTCATAAAATGAAAACTACTGGGCCAAACTATGTCAAATTATTAAGGGACCAAATGGCAGCTATTCCGCGTCGAACAAAAAGAATCACGTAAATCGGATCATAAATCTCGGAGTAATCGGTGAACATACATAAAAAAAAAGATTCCGACGAATTGAGAACCTCCTCCTTTTTTTGAAGTCGGTTAAAAACTGGATCGTCTTGAATCTTTAACCTTCGGAATTTTACCTCTCAATCGAGGAACAGGGCTTCCTTTTATATAATTAGATACATGAATGTAATTATTCGATAACAGATGGCAGTATTTGCTACTTATATTACTGTGAAAGAATCGTTTATATTTATTCCAATAAAACTACAATAAATATAAATTAAAAAAAAAACTACTGTATAAAAACTAAAACTAAATTAAAAAGGGAAAAATACCTAAAGATAAGTTATTGGTCCCAAACCAGTGTCACTTACCGGAAATGTTACCAAAAGGCTGGCGGCGTTGCCACGTTGTATAGCAACGCTTAATCTTTGAGCAAAATAGACGCCAGCCTTCTGGTTGCGTGTGACGTCTACTGATTTAATTTTAATTTAAAAATTAACACTAATTACTGTAACCTTGAACCTTATTATCCACCAAAGTTAAAATGGTTGGAGCAGATTGGCTTAACGACTGGGATATATAGGTGAAATTGAACTGAACTGTCTAACGACTAACGCAACGTTCAGATATGTATATGAGAAACGCAAAAATGGGTGATATCTTTAAATTTGATTCATTCCTACAACTAGCTCATTGACATCTAAGGCTATATCGAATTTACATACAGTACATGTGTGATGAGTAAGGATGCCTTTTTAAAAAAATATACAGTTTTATTTTTGACCCGTAAATAGTACTTTAGGGAGATTTATGTGAATAAAATAATACACGTTTATTTTTCATTATTTATCATATATTTTATATTTGCATTTTCTATGTGTTTTTATTAATAATTTTTGCTTTGGCCAACAAAGATCTATTATTTTTAAATAATCGTAAGTATCTGAACAAAAAGCGCTATAATAGAATTAGTGATGAAAATACATATCGTACATTTCGTACTATATAATTTTTTTATATATATAGTACCAAAATATGCCAATATTTTGGTTGCCAACTAACTAACTAACTAACTTCGTTGGCTCAGTGACCCAAAGTGTATCTTGGCCTCCGAAACGAGAGCACGCCACTTCCCTTTGTCCTGCGCAGTATCTTGCCAATTGTGGGCTTGTTGTGCGGTCAGGTCAGCTTCCACTCTATCCTTCCAGCGATACTTGGGACGACCAACCGATCGCCAACCACTTGGTCGCCCCAAGTATGATTTTTTGGTTGCCATTATAAATAAATGCGAAGGGATTGACCTTGAACTTGATCTACTTTTGTTAATGAGAGAATTACATAATTACTATATTATGAAAGTTTGTAATACGCATGTATAAGCGGATAATTGTGTAAGAAACCCGAATGCGTGGTAACCTGGATCATGGTATATTAAGCAAAGTAAAGAATACAAAAATATCTACAACTATGACCGTGGTAAGTGTATGTGGATACACTATAAACAGATAAAATTATAAGACCTCCATGTTTAGCGGAAATCGTAGTAAAAATCGGCTGTTGCAAAAATATATTGAAACCTCAATCTATATTCAAGGAGATTTTTCAAAAACGGCATAATGTCACCAGTTATCCGATTCGCGATCGCCATGGGACATCGATGGGACATTACGACGAATGAGGGTTCCCCGCAAATAAATTTCCCATGTGGCGCTTATTTCAGACTATTCCGTATAAGGAAGAACGGATATTGTACGAAATATTATTTCCACAACCTTCTTTGAAATGTAAACTTGTGAAACCTTAAGACAGAAATCTAATTTATTCCTTCTGAAAATGTAGTGGATCTCTTTTCTATCACCATATCCCAATTATTTGGGGTCGGCACAATAACATGTCTTTTCCTTCGACACTCCTCTATTCTGGCATACCTCTTCTGTCACACCACATATCATCATATCATCCTTCACACAATCCATCCATCTTTTTTTTGGTCTACCTTTACATTACTCTCGTACGTTATGAATCAATGAATGAAAACTCTTTATTGTTCACCATAACTTAAACCTAGAAATATCTGGGTTTAAGTTATGCTGAACAATACATTTCTGAAAATGTATTTATATTTAATGTAATATAAATACATTCTATATTTATTTATTTTACGAAGTTTTGGAGTGGAGACCGTGCCTTGGCAAACGTAGCGTAGGACACCCGGTGGACTGACTACCTGCGCAAGGTCGCCAGCAGGGGCTGGATGAGAAACATGGGATACCGGGATACGTTGCGCAAACATGAGGAGACCTACGTCCAACAGTGGAAAGGGAATGGCAGAAAAGAAAACTACAGGAGGAGATTCTTCTACACCTTACAGACATATGGCATAAAGGACCAGACATAACATACGCTCGACAAATGACAAGTATCGAAGAAGCGAGGATAAACGTCCAGTCGCAGTCGAAAGGTGCGTAAGCCCCAATTGATGTTTCAATTGATGCTTACGAGAAGCGAGCTGTAAGAACTGTTGTTTTTGAAATCTCTTATCTTCGTTATTCAAACAGTAATTAGAACTGACTTATCTTCTAAGGACTAATGGTTTTAAACCCTTAAAATCGTCGATAATTCGAACGGCGTATTGCTGTAAGTAGTAGAATACAGATCCTTATGAAAAACTTACTAGCTTAATCCAGACATAAACTCCAAAGTACAAATTTGCCTATTAAATTCAATAGCAGTAAATTACCAACATTCTACAATTGTAATATACCCTATATTAGAATATCAGCCTTAAAGCTGCATTTCAGTAAATTTAAAAAGGTAATTTTAAACGCTGCGCAGTCGGCAGCTAATATCGGATTCGGCCAAAGCCTGGGATATATTGAAGCGAAATATCCGCTTCATATTGAACACGGTTTATTTACTAGTTTAGTGCTTTTACCGCTTTGTATTTGGACGATTTCATTTTGAACGTTCGCTTTGACTTGCGCTCGAGAATATCGGGATGTCAGTGAAGAAACTTGAAAACTGTGTATTGGCAATTGGAGAATGATATACCTACTGTTCAACTTGTGTTATTTTTTATTAGTAAAGATAGGATACAACATTTTTATAATATTGTGATTACCTAAAATAAGGCTTTATAAGAAACCGAGGAAAATTAGTATCAACTAAATAGATGATATTGTGACCTGTAAATTTAGTTTTATTTATTTTTTGTAACTCATTCTAAATCGTGCATCCTGGATGTATTTAAAAATATGCAAGCATAGACATATATTTTACGAATATTAAATACCATCTACTTCATCGTCATACATTCGTAGTCCTCTGGAAATAAGCCTCTTCAAACTTGTGCCAGAAGCGAATTCCACTTAAAGACTCGTTAGCTCCATTGGTCTACGCTAATTTCAAATGTCTATAGCCGACAATAAACACTTACCATCAGGTAAACCTGTCTGTCTACTTCAGGCAATAAAAAAAATTAGCTCATAAGTTTTACAAATTATTTTTATCTATGCAGGAACGAAAAAATAATATACTTTCCTGCGGCCGGGCGGTCTGTCTTAACAAGCGACAAAATAATCCCCAGCCAGGTAGTAAGGTATTTGTCTATCTGGTTAGCTACCACCCCTGGTCTGGGGCATGCTACTATAACAACCTTGACTTAGTTTCCAGGATTAGTGGCCAGTTTCCAGTCTCCCTGTAGAGAGCGGCAGCACGTTGGAAACAGAACCTTTGGTATTACCAATGTTCATAGGCGATGGTAAGCGCTTTGCATCAGGTGGGCCGTCTACCTGTCTGGTGACCACATGCATTAAAAAAAGCTACTTTGGTTCTGTTAAAATCTACTTATCTTAAAAGTAGTTTTGTTTATACTAATATTATAAATTGAATAAACTCAAAAACTATTAGACTGATTTCAAAAATTCTTTCCCCATAAGAATACTACATTGTCCCCTAGTAACATAAGCTATATTTAATTTAAATAATCAGGTTCTAAATTTTTTTCAAGCAACGTCTACCGGGTCCGCTAGTAATAAATAAAATAATAATAATTTTGGTTGACCCTTAGTACCACTAGCAGTTCACCCCAATAGCCTGGCACTTTTTGTTCTCATTTCCAGCAATAGTCCTACACTGGCCGGGGCTTGTCCTTGGGTGCATTATTATATGGTGTAGACAGGAATAATCGCCGGTCAATGTCACGCCACATTTCCTTTAAATTTGTCAAGGGGCCTCTACATGTTGGCCTTCCCATGGCCCGCACGCAAGCCCTCCGAAAATCCGGGCCATTTTTATGACCCATGGTCTCCAAAGACGTACAAAAAAATTGGTTGCTCTAAGATCTATCAATCATCCTTTATTCTCTATAGGTGGAGCATTCAGTGAACAATATTAAGCATTGTAACCAAAAACCGAAACAAGGAAGAGAGCTGTTACCAAATAACCGTTTGCAACGATAAAATCTTTAGCAAATTATTAACATCGCGGATCTTCGCGAAGAGAAATAAAATTAAACAAGAACAAACACAATTTTGCCTGCTAGCCCCAAACAACGGTTTGTTTGTAAGAAAACTTGAAGAAAGCGACGCATAGCCAGCCCCTCCCCAACTCAAAGGCTCAGTTAGATTAATTAAAATTAATTAAACATCCCGACTGGAAAATACTTTTGTTGCGTTATATATTGTTAACCTACTTTTGATAGGGGTCGAGAAAGTTTAAACCTAGTAAACTTTCATTAACCTTTCCGTCTTTTCCAGGCTAAAAGTCCATAGTTTAAAATAATGGAAAACGCTTATTTAAACTACGTTTTAACGGTTTTCAGCTTGGCATTTTATTTATTTCGACATTTCAGCCAGTTTTCAGCAGCTGTGATCAGGGCAGAGATCTTTGTCGGTGAAACGGTGTTACGAGTAGCGTTTTTACTAAGCGATTTGTATTCCTTATATTAATATTAGACAGATCCACCAAACTGAATCAATCTGGTTGAAAAACACAGAACTGAAGAGATGGCATTCAATGACAAGTTTATTTTTTATCGTTCACTTTGTTTGATCCATCTAATGATTAGACAAAACTGAATTATTTAATACCGGCTGTAGTATCTTTGTACCATTTTATTAAGGCGATATTACACGAACCAAATTCATTCATTAGATTCAATTTGGTTGAAAGATTGAAAGCAATTGTTGAAAGGATATGGTGGTAACTCATAACATTTTATTGATTAAAGTTTATGTTTATTTATTGCAGACCCCACTTGATGGAAAGCGGGTACCATCGCCTATGGACATTTGCAACACCAAAGGTGCTACAACTACGCTGCAGCTCTCTTAAGGCAAACTGGATCCTGGTCACTAATGCCGGAACACAACACAAGGTTGTTATGGCGACATACTTTAGACCAGGGGTGGTAGCCATCCAGTCGGGCAAATGCCCTACCACCTGGCTGTGGGTTGTTTTGTCGCCTCTTACAACAGGCCGCCCGGCCGTAGGAAATTGTATTCCTTCTCCGTTCCTGCACGGATACTACGGATAACTTTGATTCATCAATCTAACATCGGCTTTATGATCATAAATCCATTAATACCAGGACGTGTGCCTAAATATTGTGACGTGATGTACAACCAGACAGAGAAGCTAACCTAGTTAATTATATACAAGTAACGTTATGACTTAGTTTAGCCGACAACTCCTAAGTTACCGTGTTAGTGTCGTGTGACAGGGCAGTATATCTCAATTTATTTTGATTTAAAGCCCAACCCAACCTCGTGGGAATAGAGATGACTTTGCCATCTAATCTATTTATAACAGCGCTTTATTAGATTTGGTTTCAACCACGTTGTTAGTGCCAATAAGCATTTCTATACAACATGGTAACGCTGCCAGCATTTTGAGAACGTTCGCGATAAGTGACAGTGGTTTGGGGCCAATATTTTATCTTTAATTATACCCCCTATTTTATTTGGATTTTGCTGACGCTGCGGCCTACTTTAGGCTACTTTAATGTAATAACATCACTATAAATAACTCTCACAAATATATTGTGATCGAGTCGCAACTGAGTTGCAACCAGGGATCAGAATCCAAGCCAAACTGAAAGCAACAATGTATATTTTCTTTACCCTACTACAAAAAAGCACCAGCAATCCACCACCAACTGCCAGCATCCACCACTACAAGAAAGAGCAAATGTACAAACCGTACAGTAGCCTAACTTTTTATGATAGTTTAGTACCAATTGAATATAACTATTCTAATATGATAAATGCGAACGTGAGTTTGTTTGTTTGTTACAGTATCAAGCCTTGTACTAAGCCTTCGTGGTTATTTTTTTTATAATCATCCAAAATTATTATATAGTAAAAGTAGCGGTCTCGACAGATATTGTCCTGGCCTTAAAAAATAAAAATATATGTGTATGTATAGTGTTAATAAACTCTATAGTATTTCTAACGGCATTTTAATTCGAGTCCCGCTAAACTCGTAACAATACTAATACAAGGTTTATTATCATAGTAATTTTTATAAATAATTATTGAAAGAGCTTGGTGCCGATCGCATTATTCCCATACGGTGCGGTCGTCTAGAAAATCTTTAGTCGTATAATAAGCTTTCTCATACAAACGCTGCTTTACTAGTTTATTCAACCGTAGGCGAAGTCGAAGTCAAAGTCAAAGTAATTTATTTGTTTGAAACATAAACATTTTTGCAGATGTTATGCTAAGTGGTAAAAATTATATACATTGTTCTTCTTAAAAGATAACTTTGGTATATCACACATGGTTTATTTAATTAATTAATACCCTATTTAATGATGTTTGAATGTCTTGCTTTAAGTTGATTAAAAAATCATCTGAAAAATCATCTAAAGATAAAAATAAAATTTAAATAAAAAATATCTCTTAACAAAAACCAGAGTACTTTTTTTTATTGTAGTATAAGTTAGGTTAGGTTTAGGTTTGCGTTTGACCACAACCTCGCCCTATGTGGAACGAAGATGTGGTTAGGATGGAGCACGTTTACCTATAAGATACCTATTCACACAGGACTTGAAGACACCCAGGTTATAAGTATCGGGAAAGACTGACTCCGGCAATGAGTTCCACTCCTTGGCTTTGCGTATGATGAACCTTCATTATCGCAAAGTGCTTCGTTCCGTGTGCTGGTGCGTCTGGTTGTCCGATGATGGAAGGGAGATGGCGGGATCAGATAGAAGAGCTCAGCTGCACATTGTCCATAGTGAATCCGAAAGAAAACTGATAAGCTGGCAACCCTGCGTCGATGTTCGAGATACTTATAGCTGGAGTACAGCGGACCGGCAGACGGCCCACCTGATGGAAAGCTGTTACCGTCGCTTATGGCCGTTTGCAACACCAGAGATGTCGCCAACTCGCTGCCGGCGTCCAAGATATTTAATGACATCCTTTAAAAAAAAAACATATTTTTGCGCTGTGGGAATACCACGTCTGGGAGCTCATTCCAAATCCCCACTTCTATATCTATGTGTATTCTGAAGTATTTTATTTCTAGAAGGAATGGAACATATAGACGTAAACAATACCTTCAATCCTTACTCGCTTATTACGTGATAATTGCCATATAAAAACACGATATTTTAAATTAAATAGTTGGAAAATAATATCACGTGGAGTTGACCCAAACATAGCACCCTATTTGTTCGTTATCAGCAATTTGGTCGGCCATTACCCGACCTTGTACCGCTATAATTAATTTAACTTTGCCAAATATACTGAACATAACTAGTTACGAACTACTCTTGTTGTTTTTAGGTTACCTGCTACTGTTATTTTGAGTTGCGATAATAAAACGAAAAAAGAAAGAAAAATGTTTTAAATTATTAATTTTAAAAAAAATTGTTTATATACTTTGTAATAAAGTTTGTTTCTATTCAACTGGGAAAATGACTGCATTTCTATTTTTATACCTTGAATTAAGCACACAAGCAAACGACATGCTTCATTGAAACTAGTCAACACATCCTATTGATATAAGCAATATGAGGGCATTGGCGGTCACGAAAAAATAATAATATGACTTCTTTCTTACGTTACTCCAAATCGTAGCGCAGAAAGAAAACCACGGCGGGAAATTCCTTCCAGATCATTTTAAGCCGTGTCCCAATTAGACGAGCAGTGAGCGGCTAACTGTTTGCGCCGAGTTTGTCTCCCTATAATTTTTAAATTAAGTGTCCATACAGCGCGTAATGCTCGCAGTTTGTGACATTTTGCTGGCCGACTCATCCAGTGAACGGCCGATTAGCAGCGAACGATGCGCGCGTCGGCGACGCAGTTTGCTCACTATGCCGGAACGCTACGCGGCGTATCATACTAACCATTTACCTTTCCTCCCAAGAGCTCTGGTGGACTAATTCAACTAAGCCATGTTTTTATATGAAAGAATGCGCGTTTGGATGATCGCGAGTGGTATATAGCTGTGTGCCGAGCAGTGTACTTACATGTAGGCGCACGTTTATCACCGAAATGCGGCGCCTACCACATCTTTATCGCTCTGCTACATAGCTTACCATCAGTGGAAACGGTTACACAGTTTCGTAGCTTAGTTTTTACATTCTCGCAGCATAGTTGCATAGCACATCTCTGGTGGAAAAACACCTTAGAGCTGTCATCAAGATATTGATCACAGCATAGCTCTATCATGTAGTAGTGTTGAAAAGATAACAAACTTTATGATTTTTATTTAGTTATTTATGGAAACCTACAGATAAATACATTGATTGGATAAATATAATTAACAAAAGAAAGCCAATGACAGGTTTTAAGAATAAGCTATTGGTTAAAAGTAACATGCAGACGTAAAAAGGCACCGCGATACTTAGTCACTGTTGAAAAATTTAAGGCTTAGAAACCGCTTAGCTCCTGACTGATTACAAATGGGTCGATGTTCTCGTATTTATTTACATTATTTAAAGAATTACGCACACAAAATTACTTCGACCACTATACACGAGTACGGTACATTTCGATCAATGTAAAGTCGAATCTAGATACGTGCTGTTTTCAGAAATGTCTCCTCGCGTTGGCAAAAATGGCAGAATAGATCACACAATAAATACAGGTAACCATCCATTGACACAGGACACGAAGGAGGACTCACCGATTTTTAGTCTTGATGCCGATGACGGGAGCCAGGAAGCACAACACAGTTTGATTTTACATTATTAATAATTTGCACACCACTTTACTAAGGGTAGCTAGAGGGTGGCGCACGCGCAAGTAAATTGGTCTGCCGTAATAGGTCGATGATTGGGGCATCCGTTAGGTGGCGCGGCATTTTTGATTGGCGAATTATGGAATAAGGAAAGGCTTACTAGATAAACTTGTAAAGGTGTGAAGGAAAGACACATAGAATAATGTATGGCCGATACAACATCGTTCCTGTAAATATACGAAATTTACTCTAACATACACTTTCAGTTATTTTAAAGAGAACTGGATTTACTTAGTTAGTTCTATAGATTATCTCGCGGCAATTTCATATAAAACGTAATTATATATAATCATATATTAATAACCTTTATAAATGGGTGCCGCTAAAGTTTTTAATTGAGTTTGTTTTTTTAATATTGAACCGAGCTATCCTCGTTAACAACATAGAGCAGATAATTTTAAAGTCAAATAGGTTTTGCGAAGTTTAAATAGACATTTCATTTACATTAATTTATCAAGTTTTATTAATTTTTGGTTTTGAATTTATAGCTCAGGTCAAACTGATTTAGGATCCCTAACTGAATCTAGATTCTAATACAGTGTATTACCGCTTAAATGCTTTCCATCCATTTTTTATACCACTGTTTGTGTCTTGTGTGCATAATATTTCATCATTATCATCATCAGTGTTTTGAACATCACAGATTATGTAGTCAAGTAGAGCCCTCAATATAATTAAAAAAACTTATCAAGATTTTAATTTAAGTTTAAAATACTTATACTAATACATAAAGCTGAAGAGTTTGTTTGTTTGCTTGAACGCGGTAATCTTAGGAACTACTGGTCTGATTTCAATTTTTTTTCAGTATTCGATATCCCATTTATTGAGAAAGACTAGACGCTATATAACGTGACTCTAAGACCAATAGAAGCGGAGCACCAATGAAGAATGTTTCAAAATCGGGAGGTTTTCCACTCGGACGAAGTCTTAGGCAAAAGCTGGTTTTAAACAATAAGAAAGCTTTAGATGAGATTTTCTTTAAAAACGTCCTAATGACTAACAGCGCCAACTGTATCGCATTTTGTAGGAAATTCCATTTTTATTTGATGATCATCGTTACCTATAGTCGAGTTCGAAGTGCTGCCACAGACTTCTGTGGCAGCACTTATTTTAAAATACTTATTTTAAGAAATGTCTTCGACTACGCGAGTAGCCGCGGCAGTGACTGAAAGTGATTGAGGACTGACGATAAGTGCGTCGTCTCACGCGTCATCGCACAGTAAAAGTATCGTCCAATTCTAACAAGCCGCTCCGGCGTTGGCCGTTGCAATCTGTATCGGATGCCGGCTTGATTTACATGCATATGGAGTGCGTTGCCTTTATTTGGTTTATTGCAATATCTCTTGAAACAGCGACGGTATGCCCTTTGCGAACTCACTTTGAGTTGCAAACAACGGTGAATACTGCAGTTGATTTTAGATTTACTCAAAGCGTATCTTGTTTCCAATTTTAACTGTATTTGTTTTTTGTGTAGATCTAGAGTGGGGGAAGTATGTAATCAAAAGTTATATAACGCTCATACAAATGAATAAATTTATATTTTTTTGAAAATCGCGTACCTCCCAGTTCACTTAAGTCGAGGTAGTAAAAACTTTACGTAGCACAAATTTAGGCATGCATGGTAGTAGTTATCCCAATTTAACTAAATGATTCATTGATTAGCTATCCCTGCAGGAACGGAGAAAGAATACAATTTCCTGCGGCCGGGGGGCCTATCGCAGTAGGCAACAAAACAACCCACAGACAGGTGGGTATTTGCCCGACTAGATAGTTACCACTCCTAGTCTAGAGTATCCCGCTACAATAACCTTGAAATGTATTCCAATCTTCCTTTAGAGAGTGGCAGAGACGATGGTAACCGATTTCCATTAGGTGGGCCGTCTACCTGTCTGCTGAACCCATACAATAAAAAAACAGCGATTGTTTCCAAAAATAAAATAAATTCCTGTGCATTTTTATTTCAAACAATATATGTACTATACTCGTCATGATGGTGTGTCCCTGAGACCAGAATATCCTGCAGTCATTGATATAACTCACGGGGTCTCCCGACCACTCACAGCAGTTCTATTACGTCAATGGGAGGAGATGAGCGTAGTTGTGCCTTCGACCCACTATCCGCTCGCTCATCCTCCTCGTCACAAAACTACCTATTTTGACCAATGATGACCTCAATACCATACAGGGTTCAGAAGATAATAATAAACACAGAGTTCAAGTCACTGACGAAAAATAGCCCAGGGACTACTATTAAATAAAAAGTAACAAATATTCTCCAAAACTAATTTAGATATCCTCTTTTCAACATAAAACTCTTGTTGACAAAGACTTACTTCTAATTACTCAAACAACACTTAAGCGCAACTTAAATTGTATACACTGAAGATCTCAAAAATAAACACAAAGACAAACAGTGCTCGAAACGCCCGCATGCTCATTATCATTCAGCAATATTCTACAACGATTTTCTTTGAAAGCACCCCTCCCCCCTCTATCCCCTTTGTAAATTGTCTCGCAAGCATTGCCTAAAATTAGGCTCCTTAGAAGATCAAAGATTGAACTTTATAAAGTATCTATAGTAGTATGTAAGTAGTAAGTACAAGGGTCTTGAGATCATCAGCAAATCTGCGAGTAATGACGCCAATACGTTCTACGAAATTTTGTCAGAAATCGTTTACTGTGCAGGCTGCAAGGTTGTGGAATGCATTGCCAATGAGCATCAGAAGTGCAAAGTCACATCTTGTCATCAGTAATTTATGTATGTATATGTAACTCTATGTACATATATTTGTATATATTTTAAAATATGCGCACTGAATGCCGACCGAATTATTAGAAATGTAAATTTATCTGCAGAAGGTTGTCTGGAAGAAATCGCTGTTAGCGATAACACCGCCGATTGTACTAGTTTGTAGCCGATTGTACATGATTGTTAACTCATGTGTATTATTTTCTTGTGTGCCATAAAGAATATTATATTCTATCTATAATTACATATTATAACACACTTTTTAAGGTCCGCGTTGTAGATGATCGCATACTCACAGATGGCTTAAATACGCTTGGCCTTCAGATAGACTCCGCATTTCTCCTTTTATATACTATCTGTATAATGGGGAGTGTTCCTAAGAACGGTTCAGAATGATGCTGTCTTCTTTCTACTATCACACCGTTCGCCATCGGCTGGGAGTTCATCCTGACTTTCTTAAGCCTTTAACAACCTCGTGTAAGCAATAGTTCTCAAAAACATTTATCTTGCGTACCGTAGAGTTTTGGAATGGGCTTCCAGCAGAGGTCTTCCCTAAGCACTGCAATGGGATTTTTAAGATCATTGAAATTTTTCGAGAGTGGCAGTACATTGTTAGCACCTCTGGTGTTGCAAATGTCAACAATTACTATTAACATTAAATTATATATTAACATTAATAATTAAATTGTGTGCCGCAATTTGCGTAATGACGTTGGCATACAGTATTTTCCGGTGCCGAAACACAGTCCAGCACAGCGCTGATTTTCAGTGCCCACCTCCTAAATCACAAATGCCATGCGGCCCACTGTAAAAACAAGCAAAATTAAAATTATATAAAACCTGCATGTTGCATGTTACATGTGGTTAAACTGTGTGATACGATATAAACTGTATAATAATTCTAATAATGAACTGTATTCACTTGAGGGAATGTCGGCCAATTTAGATGAGACAATCAGGAAATGAAGAGCAAAAACGTACCTGGTTGATGGTATAATGAAATATTGCCCCTCTGCTTCTCTTATTCCACTTCAACAACAAGGCGATGCACATATAAATATATTGCGGTCTTGTTTATTTTAATTGATTTAACTTATTTTATATTATAATATTTAAAAAGCGATTTATTTTTATGCTTGATGACATTATAGATAAAAAAGATGACGTCATGACATGAATGAAATAGACGTGCGTGCGAAAAAGGGAACACGCCTTGAAAATTAAATGGAGATATAAAACATAATAGAAGAAAAAATGATATAGCTAAAATAGGTTATATGGCAACATTTAATAAAAAAAGGAAAAAATAAAAGACGAAATATAGTCTTGCTTACAAAATTTTCCACTAAAACTCTTGACGGTTAAATATTGTTTGACGAAAATGAACTAAAAGCAAAACGAATCTGAATAGTCTATTCTGGTCACGTCCTACGTCCGTAATGCCTTTGTTTGTCGAAAACCGGTTAATTATTCAACAGAATCTTGGCTGGTAAACTGGTTGCCTCGATGTCTCTGCCAATATCGGCACTAAATGGGAGGGCTTATAAATAGAACATAATTAATTTGCTGCAAACTGCCTATCTAACGCGATTGCTCTATAGATAGATACATAAAAATATCTTATTGTTCACCACATACACATAAAGTAAATAATTAACTGTAATTTCGAGTCTAGGCGGGAACAAAGGGCGGCCTTATCGCTTTAGAGCGATCTCTTCCAAACAACCCGGATTGTGGATTGGAGTTGAGAGTGTATGATGGTGGTGTGCGAACATGTAATTAATAAAATACGTAGATATTACAAAATACATATAAGTAAGATAAAGAAAAAGGAAATAGACAATAACACATATTAATATTGTATATATACTTTATTAATATGTGTTTAGCTATAGAAAATTAATAATAGCAATAACATAATATATTATACGCAATATTAATACTAGTCTGGCCATAAATAACTGTTACATAAAAACTTTTCTTTTTTCAACTTTTTAATTAATTTTAATTTGGAACACGTATATTATTTTAAAAACTTATTTCAATTTTGCGCCATTTCACGTATTTTTTTCATGTTCATTATCAAATTACAATATGGAATGGGGTGTTAATGAAAATAGGATTGCAGTTCGCCTTGCACAAAGTGGGTATGGAGCCGTCGGTCATATTCCAGACACTTCAAAAGTTTAGTATCAGCCGTATGTTCGTATATCGTACTATCAACAGATACAACAACACTTCGTCTGTCGAAGGTCAGAAAAGATCAGTGCGGCCGCGTGCTATTAGAACTTCAAAGGAAGCAAAAAATCTTATCGCGAGAAATGAAGATTCCCGCTAGGACTCTGTCGCGTATTATAAAACAAGACCTGAAGCTCGGTGCTTATCGTCGATATACAGGACATTCCCTAAATCAATATTTACAATAAAAGAGAGTGGATCGATCAAAACGCCTTCTATCGCGATCACCTACGTATCGCACAGGCACAGAAATATCCTCTTTACCAATGAAAAAATTTTCACGATTGAAGAACACTACAATAAGCAAAATGATAAAGTGTATGCTAACAGTTCTAAAGAAGCTGTTCAAGTGGTCGGTAAGGTACAACGTAGTCACCATCCTGCGTCAGTGATGGTTTGGTGCGGCGTCTCTTATCAAGGAGTCACAAAACTACATTTTTGTGAAAAAGGAGTGAAAAATTCAGCCAAAGTGTATCAAGATACAGTCTTGGATCGTGTTGTGAAACCTCTCAGCAATACACTTCTTAAAAATGTACCGTGGACTTTCCAGCAGGACTTTGCATCTGGTCACAAGGCACGAACTACCCAAGCCTGGCTTGAAACCAACGTTCCGGACTTTATAAGAGCTGAAGACTGGCCCTCATCTAGGCCAGACCTCAACCCTTTAGATTTCAAATTATGGTCAGTTTTAATGGAGTTGGCCTGCTCTAAACGACACGGCAACATTGAGTCTCTTTAAAAATCTTTGAAGCAAGCAATGGCAAAATTTTCCTTGGAAACAGTGCGTAAATCCATAGGTTCATGGCCAAACAGATTAAAGGCCTGTATAAAAGCCAAAGGAGGCCATTTCAAATAGAATATTTTTTTTATTTTTTGCTGAGACTTATAAATATGTAGGTATAAATTTTAATAATATTACATTACTTCATTTAAAAAAAATCATTTTTATTTGAAACAGAACTTATGGCTGGACTAGGTACATATAATTTTATATTAAACATTTATTGAAGTCAGAGATAATTTTCTCTTACCAGTTTTCTGGAAATGAGGAGTGATTTTGCCTGTCTTATGTTTTTGGGCAATGAGTTCCACAGTCGGACTGTCTGCACAGTGAAAGAGTTGCTCTAGGATGTAGAAACGTGTTCAGGTATTTTTAAAATAAGATATCAGAGGAGCAAAAATTAATCGTGTGAGAAGTATAGAGGAATTCGAAACGTTCCTTAAGATAGAAGGGATAGATGGAATAAATAGTATGCTATACGATAAATGAAGAAGATGAGCATTCCGGCGAAATGAGATTGACAACTTCTACGCTATAGTTATTGTAGAGTTGCCGAATTGGCAAAACATGTGTTAAATAAATAAATAAGTCGATTCCCGATTAGCTAAACATGCATAATCATAGAGTTACAAAACAGTAGATACATGTAGACGAACATACGAGCTAGACATGACGATACTCTTGCGGGGAACACGTACAAGAAAAAGATATACTGGACTTGCTTCATTCCTTACTAGCGTGAAAATGGTGATCATGGCGTGATAAACATACCATGGACGTAAACTATTAGGAACTACTACTTTATTTACTACTAGGAAAATATAAATACTGTTGTAATAATAATAAATAAATGACTATTGTAATAATAATAACTTTAATAATGTCACAGTGTCACGCCAGATTTACATTAAATTTGTCAAGGGGCCTCTACGTGTTGGCCTTCCCATGGCCCCACGCAAGCCCTCCGAAAGTCCGGGCCATTTAATTGCCCGTAGTCTCGAAAGACATACAATAATAATTGTGATGATTGCAAATGAATGAATATGACGTTATGCATAGTCATTTCGATTGTCCTGCAATAAGGCAAAGAATGTCATATTGTGCCCCAATGCTTCGGACAAGACACACAATTGCTGCATACTTAAGCCACAGTACTAACTACGGACAGAACTCAGTTTTCTCCAGAATTGGTGATACATATAATCGTAATTTCAACGATATTGATCCTTTTTTGGGAACAAAGACTATATTCTTGAGAAAGGTATTACAGACTGCTTGATAAAGGCTGATGATATCTGTGTACCTATGACATATACAAAATTCTTATTTTTAATTAATAACTAATTTATCTATATATGCAATTGTATACTCTATCACAAATATATAATATTGTATTGTTTGGATTTTTATATAAGTATTGTATTATATATTACACATTAAATTTATATGACTACTTTTTACACATGTTGTGTGTGTTGCACATTGATTTAAAGTGTAAGGTTATCTATATTTACAAATTGTTATGTGTATACTTTGTTGGAGATTGTAATAAAAAAAATGTAGTCTTCCATTTAATAATTATAAGTAAATATTGTAGTCGGTGTCGATGACAATTGTTTAGGATAGTCTGGACGAGATCGCCTTTAGCGACAAGAGCGCTCATTGTACTTTAATGTATGTGTATAAAGTTATTCATTCATTCAACTAATATAAGTGAAACTTAGTTCGCGTTTCCATATCGATTCTTTAGTGAATTGCAATGGCGTGTGATACAAAAGATGCTACCGCAGCGTGATTCCGCAACGTAATCTCAAATCAAAATCAAATCAAAGTAATTTATGGCATAAAAACATGGTAATACAATATACCTTCTTGTTATATACTGAGCACATGTTTTTTGCTGGTTGGGCGTACAATTAGTTTTTTTTTTATCTCATATTATAAAGGTACATACTTATTTGGTTTTAATTATTATCACTAATATTTTAATCTTAAAATTATGCCTATATGGCCTTAAATTTACAAATACTAATATTCTATCTTATTACTTATATTTAAAACTTATCATTAAGGAACTCAGTTAGACTGTTGTAGCTTTTCCTTATAAGTATTTTTTTTAATCGTTATTTAAATAATTTAGTTTTCAGAGCTTTCAGCTCTTTTGGGGTTTTATTATATATTTTTGGGGCCAGGCATACTGTACTCTTGTACAGTAAAGGTGTTTTTGCGGGGTGCACACAATTTTTTCCTTATTACGTATATTCCTAATCGTAACGTCGGATATGTTTGGAAACAAATATAGATTTTTGTGTACAAACATTGTGACTTCAAATATATATAACGATGGCACAGTGAGTAAACTATATTTGATGAATAGCGGTTTACAGCTTTCAGTTATGTGTATTTTGAACATTGCTCGTATACAGCGTTTCTGCATTAAGATTGTAGTATTTGTATTGGATGAATCACCCCAAAATATGATACCATATGTTAAAACTGATTCTACAAGCCCATAGTAAGCTGTAAGCAGAGCGTCTGTATTAACTGTCGGTGCTAATTTGTGTAATGCAAATGACGAACTACTTATTTTTTTGCTTAACTTATCTATATGATTTATTTGGAATAGTGTAAAAAATCTGTTCAAATAATATAAATAATTAACAACATTTTCAAAACAATTATTTTTTTTGCTTAAGTTTACTAACTTTAAAGGTAAATTCGTAATTGATTCAACAAACAAAATTTTGTTTTTAGCAGCAAAATTTTGTTGTTGCGTATAACATTCACTCGGCGCGTGGGTACAAGGAAATCCTTGAAAGTGTATTTTGAGATATATAACAGGTGCTTGCTTCGTAAATAAGATATAGGAAAGGAGATTATTATAGAACAGGTGATCATCTGCGAGTTGAACTCGCATATATAATAATTGTGTGTCCTTTTTGACTTTTAAACTACAGGGTATATTTTTTTTCATAATATCAAGCTAAAGCCTGTAAGCACTAAAATAAGAAAATATTTCAATTATATTCGAAAATAAAACTACTAAGAAAATAAATCTATGTTTACATGTCAAACCTCCCCTTTTTTAAATCGATTAATAGCAAACCACACTCCAACACACAACATATTTACATTTGGAACACAACACTAAATCCTAGAGATAAGACAAACGTGTCCAACATCAATTAGTGAATACCATGGCATCCGAGAATCTAGTACAACCGGTGTCGGATAATTGGATTCCTGTTAGTTACTCGGTAAATACCCTAGTATGTGACGATTTATTTACAGCCGCTTCCTATACCTTACCATCCAATCATTTGCCTTACTTCGAATCAATATTGGACATAAATAAATTCTATACAAGTAATGCAAAATTTCTACCAATGGTGAAATACCATAGCAAATTTCTTTCTAAGATCTGGTTTCAGACCGGAGATGTGCATTGCAGCGCATGCAGATCTATAACATGCAAAAATGGTTCCAGAAAAAATGCCTATTGATTAACCCATGAAAAAAATATATCTACATAATTATGTAAACAACTAAAAATGTCGTTTCACTAATTTTGCTATCTACCTTCATTTCTATGTGAGGCGATGACTGAATATTCGACCAGTCAATGTTTGGTCACAGTATAAGTAACGCCGTACGTAGATATTCCTTTTTATCCTTTAATATCCAGATTCTTCACGGTATCGCTCCCCGGCACGCGCGGCGTCCTGAAGATGAATTCTTATCACGCTGGCTACCAATCCCCCGTGATCTTATTCGCCGGGATTAAGACAATGTTTGAGAGGTACTCCTCAGTTCCGCAAACAGGCCACCGGACGCCACAGATTGGCCAACGTGAGTCGCCTATTCCCTTAAGTCAGAGGCTCCTGTACCCCGTCACCGGAAGGTTGTTACCCATCGTGTTCATACCGGGGTAATGAGCTCTCGCTCGATGCCCCAGACTGACTCTGTCACTAGAAGCAGAGCCGATGACCTTCGAACTATCAGACTGATTTATTGGTTGTATCACAGTTCACTCAACTGTGATATGAAACCGGTTCTATAAGCATTTCTTTCTGGAATTTCAAACCTAAACCGAACCAAGAGAACCGCATCAGAAGGTTAGTAGATTGGATTTCTAGTGCAAGGTTCAAGCTGATATATTATCTCTACCAATACAGTCCATAATTTAAAACCAGCAAAATTATCTCTAGCGGCGCACTCTAGTCACTCGTGGCCTAGTAGAACGCGTCATGGTAAATAAGAATCCAATAGAATTAAGGGGAAAATCTAAAAAAGTAAATAGTAATGAAAGATCACAATCATCTAAATCGTTACTCAAGTAGGCAACTCAATCTATTTCACTTACAACCCCGCTCTCAGATGAGCTTAAAGTTTGAGTTACTTCACAATCAATTTGCGGCCAATAAAAATGCAAATTAAGTGCCCCCAGTAATAACAAACCAACCAACTGTGCGAGTTACAATCCAATAAAAATCTGCATACCCATAGGGCATCAGTTCATTACCACATAATAGTGGCACGGGGAGATACAAGTCAAGCTGTTTAATGGATTGTTTAGTTTTACTATATGGAATATATGTATATTCAGTTTGATAAATACGAAAAAACATCACATGTTTTTCAAGTCCAATAATAGATAGATATTATAACACTTTATTGCTCACCAAATATACATATTTTTTTTTATACACAATTACAATATTGTCATGGTATAAACAATAGGCGGCCTTATCGCTTAAAGCAATCTCTTCCAGGCAACCTAACTTAAGGAATAGTATAACCTAATCTGGCGATGTAGGTGGTGCAGATCATTAGGTATATTAAAAAATAAACATAATTAAACTACATATTTTAGAAATTAAATACATGCAAGTACACATTATACACGTATATTAAATAGTCTATAGTATGGAGCATGCTTATCTTGATGGTACTTATTCACACAAGACTTGGAGATACCCGATTGTACTTTTCGGGAAGCACGGACTCTGGTAGTGCATTCCACAACTCTGCCATAATCAATCAAATGGAACGCTGAGTCAAAATGAGAACTCAAAACACATACAAAATTGAAAATTATAAAGACAAAAATCGTGACGAACGACTAAAAGTGCTCATTTGAATTTATTTAAAGTCTTCACAATTGGTTATTAAATAAAATGTTTTTACGTTTTACGTCTTTATCCGTGCAGGAACGGAGAAAGAATACAATTTCCTGCGGCCGGGCGGCCTGTCGTAAGAGGCGACAAAACAACCCACAGCCAGGTGGTAGGGCATTTGCCCGACTGGATGACTACCACCCCTGCTCTAAAGTATGCCGCCATAACAACCCTAAGTTGTGTTCCGGCATTAGTGACCAGGTTCCAGTCTCCCTTAAGAGAGCAGCAGCACATTTGTAGCACCTTTGGTGTTGCAAATGTCCATAGGCGATGGTAACCGCTTTCCATCAAGTGGGCCGTCTGCCTGTCTGCTGAACTCCTGCAATAAAAAAATACTCGGTGCATGATTATTTTTAACCGACTTCCAAGAGGAGGAGGTTCTCAACTTGGTCGGTATGTTTTTTTTTTATGTATGTACACCGATTACTCCAAGATTTATGATCCGATTTACGTGATTCTTTTTTAGTTCGATACGGAATACATAGCATTTGTCCCCTAAAAATGTAACATAGTTTGGCCAGTAGTTTTCATTTTATAAACATTTTTAGTGAAAAAAATTTAATTGCAACAAGACATAGATGATGCTGTATGACATTTATATGAATTTAATTATTTGACATTATGTTTTTTTGGCATACAACAATACTTTAATTTAATTTTCCGTGGTCAACGTAAATAATATTTTAATTTAAGACGATGTAATATTTGCATATCCTATGGGTAATGTAAACTCATGTATGTATAACTTAAGACCTGTATTTTTATGTACCATGTCATATGCAAATAAATTTCATTTCAATTCAAGGCTAACCTTTTCACTCTGATATTCTGTGATAGCGTGATATCAAACAGATCGAGCAGCCCCAAAAACTGCAATCAGGATAATCATCCCAGCGTGGATCGTACAACGTAATTATGGTAAAAATTCAGGAAATTCCCTTTCCAGTCTAGTCTACCTATAACTACAGTCCACTCAGCAGTTTTAAATCGCAGTAGATTTCCTGAGATAACCAACTGTGACTCAAACACTAATAGAGTGGGATAACAAAGAACCTTTCATTATAATTCGCTTCTGTAAGTGTTAAAATACACTCACGTATGTAATATTCATGCTGTGAAAAGTACAATATTATTAAATCAGAGAGAGGCCTCGAACAGCTACGTAATAGACCCTTTAATAACGGTAGTACGTAACGTGAGTAATTACCGAGGCCCGTAAATGAAATTTCGTATGCTAATTGGCTAAATACAATTATGGGAGAGGAGGTAAGTTTGTGTGAGTGGTATCGTAATAGTACGGGATTAGAGATACTGGATATGACAATTACTAAAAAATATGACTATATGTAAAATATGCATAAAATAAACTCCGTAAAAAATATTTAACACACGACATTGCGTGAAGGAATATACGGCAAAAAAACAAATGAGTAATTAAATATACGTATTTGACTGCGGCACAACAACTTCATGATTACCTCATATAAATAAGGTATGGTGACTATGGTGGTAAGAGCAACCCAATTCTAAGAGAAACAGATGTTTTACCTACTACGATTTTCCAAACCGAATTAGCGTGTTTCGAACATTAGAAATCTCGATTTTACCTCATGATGTTTTCTTTCATTATTGTCACGTAGTTATTGAAACAGTCAAACACTTTATAAATCAGGTCAGAAAAACTTTCAAAACGTGAATGTCTCTACATTCAAACCCACGCATCATTAGAATGGAACCCGCTTGCCTACTGCGGCATGGCAATACTGTTGCCGCGTTGGTTGCTCTGACGCACCATTATTGAAAAATTGATTAAAGCTGTATTATTCCTTGTTTTCTTATGATTTGATTTTGTTTGGGTGAATTTTTCAAGTTGGCTTACAGGCCAAATCCTAAACTATACGAAATTGTGAAAAACGCCCATTTAAAAAAAAATAAAAACAAAACGGTAAAATTAATAATAATTAATTAATTAATAATTTTAATTGGTTGATTACGAAAAAAATATGCTCTATTTATTTCACCAACTCATAGTGTTGTTACTTGTGAGTATACATTTTTGTGCAGAAATGTTAAATGCCAACATAAAGTAAGGGTTGATTTTTAACAATATTAGCTTCAATCTGTGTAAAGCAATGTCAAGCACCAAAATAAGGGAAAATGTTGACTTTTTAATAAACTGATTCATACTTCCAAGTATTCATTTATGAATACTTAAATGAAACATAAGTTAAGGCACAACTTATGCAATTATTCGAAGCTGTTGCAGAGTTTTAATAAAACAAGCTTGCAGAACGAAACAACTTATTTAATTAGATAGAATATTGTTACAACAATTGAGAACACTTTTCAATAAGACGAGAGGTCACAGAGAGGGGGTGCTGCCAACGCTAGAACGACGTAAAAAAATACAATTCGTACAACAACTTATAAAAAGCGCCAATTTGAACATTTCAACAGAAGCAATGCTCAGTTAGATTACACGATTTTTTTGATACATTATTTTCTTTGTTTTTATTTCTTACTTATTATTACTTCTTTTTTATTAAATATTGCATCTCTACAAAGAGGGGCTTTTCTATCAATTTTTCAATTTAATTCAAAGCCACTTCCAGCAACACAAGTACAATCAACGTTAATTAAATATGGAGTCGGGAGCTAGGCGGGCAGGTGGCGGGCGAGACCGATAACGCGTGGCCCGCGGCAGTTCAGGTAAGCCTTCTTTATACACTTACACACGTTTAAACCAATATCTTCTACTTCTTCTCTTGAATATGAATGAATAAATGAAAATTCTTTATTGTTCACCAAAAACTTAACCTCAACAGTTAATATGAATGAATACATTTGCATTATAAAAATGGCCGTCATTAAAGCTCATAGCTCTTCCAGGCAAGACATGTGTAATATCAACTGGGCTGTTACTACTAATGCCATCTGTTCGAAAACTAAAGAACTAATATCGATGTAAACATGGGAACAGATGTTTTTAGTTAAAAATGCGCCGGATATATTTGGTTACACACAAATAAATAATCAGTAATTAATTAATTATCACTAGGTACAAAATTTGAGAGCCCTCCTAAAGCACCGCTTTTGGCTAATTAATTATGATGTTAACATTGAACATTTTATAGGGACATTGTTTTTGAATTTATTGTGAAACTAGTTTTTGCCTACGGCTTCTTTGGCGGTGCATCACCGAGCTTATCAATCAATCCGGGATTTTTTAACCCTCGCGAAATGTACTTTTTCTGGATGGAAATGGAATGGTCCAGTTCTGTACACCTGACGACCTGTATACCAAAAATCATGATCGTCAGTTGGATCATTAAGGCGTGAATATGTAACAAAAAAAATATTATATTCGCACTTCTCGTTACCGTGCGTTAACTACCCAATTATATCCTACTACCCTACTAATAATATAAACGCGAATGTTTGTAAGAATGTATGGATGTTTGTTTGCTACACTTTCATGCTAAAACTACTGAATGAATTGTGATGAAACTTTACAATAATGTAGTTTATACAAATCAGAATAACACATAGGCTATAATTTATAAAGATGTAATGTGAATTATCCAAAATATAACGATTTATATGTACAAAAGAACTAAGAAATATAAAACCTATGTCAGCTAGCAATAACCGTAGTGAGCAACTGAAAAATATGTTATAAATAATACAAATTCAAGTTGTAAGCCAGTACGGCTGCAATACAAAGGGGAAACTAAAAACTGTCTTTATTCTCCAAGACAGGCGCGTCTGTCGCAAGCGTTACTGCTATTACCCGACCGAACATAGAAGGCTTTGTTTCTGCGTCTTACCCGGTTATGAACACCGTCCTATAAGCATTATACGGTTAATATAAAACATGGACTTGCAACTCTCTTTTATTACTTTCATAATGCTGCTTTTGAAAATGGTTGCCCTATAAAAGTTGTTCTATTAGTTGAGGACATACGGGTTGATATAAGCCCAATAAACGTAATTAAAAATGTATTGCTAAATTGGAAGATCCAATATTTGGAGCAAATATACGTTTAAGAGTAGGGGTGAAAGTGACTTTGTGTAGTATTTTGTATATTTATATGCTTTTTGTTCATTCTCTGCGTTTTTTGAAATTAGATTTTGATAAAGAGGATAATTAGATATACCTATAACCTAAGATTCTTTTTCCGTGAATGGTATATTTCCACGCATGTCCGGATCACTGCTAGTCTGCTTTTCACGAAATCTATAGTCTGGGTGTCTTCATGTCCCGTGTGAAGTATCTTCTAGGTAAGCCTGCTCCATCTTAAACCATATCACCGTTCGAAATCAGACGAGATAGTGATCAAACGCGAACCTATACCGTGATTTTTAAAATGCGAAACGCATAAGATATTCTAGTCTATACTTAAAAATGAAATTGAAGTGTCTGTTTGTAATATTAAAGTACCTAACTGCTTTTTACTTAATATATATGAATGGTAGTCTCCTTTGAGAATTCTGCGAAAAAAAATCACGTGAGACGAAGCCGCGGGCACAGCTAGTACTAAATATACCTCTATTGTTCTAGTTAGTAGAGCTGAGAATTAATAAACTCAACTTGAAAATGAGATTAGTTTTTTACTTCAGTCCGTTCTTGAAACATTTTTGAGGATTAAGACTGTTAATATATTCAGTACAGAAGCCAACTACTTTTACAAATTGTTCTATTCAGGATTTAAAATAAATTAAGTACTCACACAATTTTGTAATCTTTTTAATTTTAATGATATTTTAGTATATTTCACACAGAAAATAATTACAAAAAATCTGCACATAAATTATTTTTGATGATCGTCATAAAAAGCAACGTGTTAAGATGTAAAATTCTTTCGTATGTTCCCAACCCGACCATAGGGATGCGGTTTTAAATCTATCTCTAGGTACGTTCAATGGCGAGCGTTCTTTGTGTTGTTCTTAAGAGAATTTTTCACTTTAACTTTAAAATGCATTGTCAAAGTTTAATTTAACTCCGGAGGAGTGTAAGCGATGCCTTTATGTCGTCGACGAGCTTCGTAGCGTATACTTCTTTCGTAGCGCCGTAGCAGCGTAGCGCTATGGTAGCGTAGTGACGTTTTATTATGTTCTGGGGTATCTCAAACGACAGATAAATTATAGCAGACTTTTATAATGCACTTTGAAATACCTATATCAGTATTAGTTCTATTTTTGCAAAAGCACAAAAATTTTAAGTGAACTTACAAAAAAAAATATAAGAAGAAATTTATACTGCTTAAAAAATAGCGGTTGTTAACAAAATTTGAAACAGTAATATCTACGTAATGGATTGTGAATTATTTGCTTATTATTTTTATATTTATAATATATTATACGTATTTTATTGATGAATATTATTCTATTACACTATACATACATTGGTGTTATGATGTCACGTAAAAATTAAGTAACTGCTGTCTCCCGAGTCTAATAGTTTTGTTAGTATTTCTCAAATTTAATGATCTAATTCATATTAAAATAAATATTCTTTAGCTTTCACTTTCTCCCAATTATTTAAGTTCGGCACAATAATTATGACTTTTTCTTTCATAATTTTCTATTTTCGCTTATGTCCTCTGTCACACGACAAATATCATTTCATCTTGCACACAATCCATCCGTCTCTATTTTTAATAAATATCGAACTAAAATATTTTATTCAAACCATATTAACGTCTAATCTTAACATTACAGAACGCTATAAAACTATACGAGTGTTAACATCAACCTATTTGGTCACGACCTATTTGTTTCCTTTATATCTTTCGCCGCATTTGTCACTACATGATCGACCACTGAACGCGCCGCTGCTTCCGCACAAACCTCGCCGCGTTTAGTGTGTTGTGCCGCATTCACACCCGCTTTCATCAACCCGCTGTATCGTTCCAGCTGATCCACTTATCGAAGGAACCGCAAGACGAGAAGGAAGGACCACGAGGAAGAAGTGCCTGCCGCTGCGAAGCCCACATCGTTCGTAACGTGTCTGGTGCGGCAACCTAATCCTATAAGTCCTTTCTATCTCTTTTATCCCGCTCCCGCCTACGCCAATAACGTGCGTACAAAAAGTACGTCGCATACATTAAATTTATTATTTTCAAGTGGAAGATTCAACTCATTTTAATCTTTATTTCCTTTGAGAAATGCTTAGTTGATGGCGCTTTATTTTGTTTGTATGCAAATATCCAGTAAATGGCCTGGACGCACGCCACTGGAAATGTATTTAAGATTCTTTGCGACGATGCGATGTTTGTCTGGTGCTTCATTTATATATTTTTATTAGGTTTTCATGTAAATTGTGCAAGACACATCAAGAAGGCTTTTAAGGGTTCAGTTTAGTAAAATCGGAAGTTGAAAATTACATATCTTTCGTTTATATCGTCTTTGTATATCACAATCATTTTTATCAGAAACTATTGAGTTTTATAAATGGACTTCGCGCGTGTTGAATTGCATTGAATCGTGAAGTGTGAACTGGTTGCATCCAGTTTTATTTTGTACTTGTTTTATACGTGTTTGTACAGTTCTAATAAACTCTATAGTAATTCCAACGGCATTAATTTTAATTCGAGTCCTGTAGCTCGTAACAGTACATATAAATTCTTGCGCCTTGTTCCATACACATTATTGTATTTTATTTAGGAATAATATATTTACATGAGTCAATATACAAGTACATTCATTTTCTTTGTCCTCCTTTCATGGTTTCAACCCGTTCAATAAAACATAGAATTAAGAAGAGGCTAAACCCTCGATTACTATTCGATCCGTTTCGCCTACTATGTACTAATCGTAAATAAATCTTACGAAGTGGCGGCCCAGTAAATTGAACTCGTGACTTCTGCCCGTACGTGGTCCGTTTACACGCGGAAACAATGGAGCGACTAATTGTTTTGGAAAACGTTTGATGGGACTGGAAAGATTTCCTGTTTTCAATGGGTCAAGAGACGTAGTATCTTGTATAACTATATATTTTATAGAATCTTCTTTATCTATACTAATATTATAAAGAGTTGTGGGGGGTAATCTCTGGAGCTACTAAACCGATTTTGAAAAATCTTTCACCAATGAAAAGCTACATTATTCCTGAGTGAAATAGGGTATATTTGATTGTGATTAATAATAAGTATTTTTTAATTTTTTTCTTATGCCCAGCAAAGTGGGCACGGGTTATCTAGTATGAGAGAAAGTTGCTTTCTGCATCCGCTTGTATATCCTTTAACTCTTCCTCGAACACGCAACGGATTTTTAAGCTCATCATACTTTTTCAAGAAGCTTTCGCCCTCAGCTTCACTTGCCTAGTTTAAAAACCTAATTAAGTGATTATGTTTGTTTTTTTCAAAGTGCCAGGATGCAGGTGCTTACAAGCTCGATTGTGAATGTGGATTATCATAGATTGGGTAAACAAAGAGGAGCATAAAATATACTTATAAATGTAAGAACACATTGCTGACATGAAACACTCAAGGTCTACATGTCTACAAGTGAACAGTGAACACACGCTGTATAAACCCAACCACTACTTCAGATTCGATAAACCACAAATTCTTGGCAAAAGAGAATCGTTTCATATTTAAAATAATGCGTGAGGCAAATTTCAATAGAGAAGATAGTTGGCAACTACTACCTTTTTGGGATCCGATCATCAAAAGTATTAAGACGGGGTTTTGCCCCGCAAAAATCAACTTGTCAAACCTCAAGACACTGTGAGCACTTTCTGCATACATACATACATACATAACTTCACGCCAGGTCCCTTGCGGGGTAGGCACGAACAACAGAGCGCCATTTAGGCTTATTCTTACACACCTCACTTGCTTCTTTGACATTTATAGCTCTTGTCATGCACGCTCGTCTGTTCTTAAGGCTCCTCACATTCTGCATACACAGTAACACAAACCAACTTGAATCGACAATTGACCTCCTACGCAATTTAACATTATATAAAATTATTACAGTTAAGTATGTTGCTTAAGAGCTTCTTGCGCTGCTTCTTTTCTTCAAGCCACAACATCTTACGAAGCGGTGGTAAATTAGATTAGGCTCCTATGGAGCAAAGAATAACCATAAACAAAATGAAAACTAAATAATTAAAATAACAATTTGACGGTAAGCTAAATAAAACTTTAACAATTAAATAATCATTGACACTTGACATATTTGTCTTCCTTGATCACGGCTGTTGAAAACTGGCCAAAACGTCGGAATAATAAAAATAAAATAAATTATCGTTCTTAAAACCGTTAAAACGTACTTTTATTATGCATACTAGTCGCGAAAACTTAAGAATAAAAGTTATACGCTATATAAAAAAACAATTTGGTAACTATGTATGTACATTCGACACTATGACTTTTAAGATATTAGCTGCAGGGATACCTGCGAATTTCCACGATTTATTCCTAAATTCTGTCTTTTTCCTTACACTTCTCTATTCTTCTATACATTGAACATTCATTCAAACCATCCATCCATCACCATTTCGGTTAACTTCTAATCTCAAATCCTACAATATTTATGTTTATTATTTAATGTTGAACTATGTTTTCAAGTCATGGTACTGCTATCTCTTGTTCGAGCCACAATACACATTCTTGATACATACCCATTACTCTCTTTCTGTATAATAAATACTATTTATATATATCTATCTCTGTCCCCCAATTTTGCCTTGGTACATGGAAGGCGTCGCCATTTTGTCGTCGGATTCGTTTGCGGTGTTAAAAAGACAAATATGTGAGAAATAATAATTAAGATTTTTCGCTTTTGTAGTTGTTGAAACAAACTAAATGGTGACCGCCATGTAAAGTGATTGTTATTCTTTGATTGATTGGTTGAGTTCAGTTTCCGTGTATGTGTGATATCTACTTCTGAAGCCAAGGTGAACTTTCTTAGTCGACGCGGTTTCGGGTGAGTCTATGTAATAATCTATTATATTTATTTTTTGTCATTCGACAATTATTTACACCACTGAAGGCAACAAAATTATACTATTATTTTCTTCAACGGATTCTGTTAAACGATTTTCATCGCTCCTCTCTACATGCCCATCTATTCTTAGGAAAAGTTTCATTTTATTACAGAACAATGAATTTAATAATCGGTAGAACCCAATCTTGTAGAACAGGTCCCGATATAACCGCCCGTGTTTTCCTCCGAGCACCGCAGCCCGTCGGCCTATTTAATCCGTTTATTGATTCCTAACACTTTTCCCTGGGAACTTGATATTTTTTATCGGCTATTCCAGGGTACCCAACCCGGGATAGCAAACACGGCAATAACCGGGTATTATAGTTTTTATTACTTTTATTTGATGCCAAATTTTACGGAGAATAGTCTTCTTAAAATTTATGTTTTTATTTTTATAAACTAGGGCTAGAATCATTATTTGTAGGTATTAGGGATTTTTTATATTTATCCATGGTTTGCTGTACCTATGGGATCTTAATTTCAGTATAAATCTCAAACTATTGCTTCTTTGAAACAAAATTTAGAATGTGTTTGAGTAAAACTGCATAAAAATATCAACATCCTAATTCCCACCAAATAACTCAAACCTACTTTCATATTTAAATAGTGTGGGACGCAAAATCTCAGTAAAATCACATCTCAGCCCTTTGTACACAATTAGAATACTAGTTCGTAAGTTTTCTGTAATAGTGTACAATAAAGTGTTATCTATCTACCTATCTAAAACTTATTACTATAACAGTGAAACATAATTTTCTGTAAAACAGTCGCGTAACGTTACGTGAATCAATTTGAAAATTGGCGAAATTTTTTTTACCACGGCTGTACAAATATAATCCAAGTTTACACTTTACTGGAACTGAATTTCTCAACAACAGGTCAGTGTCTTAAGTGACACCATCTTTAAATAGTGAACATTGGCGTAACTCAATTTCAATAACAATACAACTACTTATTTTATAATTACTAATTGTATACTTCCGTGTTTTCTTAAAATCTATTAAATTACAATTATTATATGTCCCTAGAAACCACGGGCCATAAACATGGCCCGGACTTTTGGACGACTTGCGTGAGACTATGGGAAGACCAACACGTAGAGGCCCCTCGAAAAAGCTCCTGACGCGATCCTTTCGTATGACTCCACTCATCCACCGAAGCACATTCATTTCCATGACACGCAGCTGCTGTTTGTGTCACTCAAGTACAGGCCACGCTTCACTGCTATATAAAAGAACAAGTCCAATGATGGCTGTGTAGACCTGTCCTTTTAACTTAACCAGCATTTTTGGGTCGCAAATGACACCTGTCACCTCACGCCACCTGGCGCAAGCTGCTGATATTCGGGCCTTGACGTCATGGGCGATGCCCCCGGATGCGCTAAGTACAGATCCCAGGTACTTAAACTGGTCCTTGCGTACTCCTGTAGCCGTACTTAAACTGATTTTGACTCTAGTTTCATGTCTCCTATAAATACATATTAGGTGCCTTATCCTCCACGATTCTAAAACAAGTCAGGAGCATGATTTAAATTGAATTTTGTTGTTACATCACCTACAATTCCCAATATTGTTCGAAGCACGAAAATATTATAACCGGCTATAAAAACTGAATCTAATTTAAATCCCCAACAACTAAAATAAAACAAAAGGGTGCTTTTTGTTGTATTCTATTAGGGATGAGACATAAATTTATTAAAAGCCTTTTATTTTTCATTAGACAAACACGAATTTTAAAGACACACTGGATTCTTCATAAAAGGAATATACATTTATTAGTATTTAATTTGATTTATACAATTAGTTCAAGGAGTATATTAATGGACATGAACGAGGATGAGGTAGAAGGGAGACCGGGACATGTGGTGAAAACTTGGGAAGGCCTACATCCAGCAGCGGACAGAGACTGGCTGAAGAAGAAGATGATGAATGAGAGTTTAGACGAATAGAGGTTTATAGATGGATTATGTGATGACGTGAGATCACAGACTCATAAATAGTTACTACGTAACAGATACTTCACTCCCATACAAAAGTGAAAATACCTACGCTAAAATAGCCTACAAGATCTTAATAATAATAACTGCCGCTCAGAAAGAGAAGAAATTTACCATAACTACGCGAGCAAAGAGTCGAGATTGTGTTGCCCGCCGCGTCGCATCTTCGTAAAATTGCGCTAGGGTTGTACCTATGACTAATTGAGAACCTCCTCCTTTTTTGAAGTTGGTTTAAAATTAAAACATTTCGAAATCACTTTGTGTTAAACATCATACCTATTGATTGCTATTAATCCTTGTGAAAAGTGAATGAATATACGTCGATTCAAACTTATATCTTATTTAATTGATTATCTACACGTAACGAGATACAGACAGATGTCGGCCTGCGCAGACAGACGCTTATTTCTACTCACAGCAAATATATCTAAGAAATATAAAATTATCTGACATTGCCCATTGTGTAAGTACTATACTAGGTGAGGTAACTACAAAGGAATTACCTATAAAAACAACATTTTAAAAACAATACCTGACTCAAAAAAACTTCTTGATTTACGTATTACCTACTTCTATTCAAAGAAATAAATGGTGACAAAATCCATAAAGATAGGTTTAATATACTACTCAACTTTCTTCGTCTCTCGGCAATGAAAAAACGACAATTTTGTTATTGTTTTTTGACTTTTACACCCATCTACTGCGCAATAATTACGTGGTTTCTGCAGTTCGAAGGGTAAGCGCGGGAAACGTGCTCAGACGGGCGTTTGGCGTCCCTCTGTCGGTTGTATCGTCGACGATACGCCGAGCGGTAGGCATATAGCGCGTGGTCTTGAGCGAGTGACGGAGGCCTGGTGAGATGCTGATTTTGCAAAAAAAAGAAAACGAAAACGAGGTCCAAACAGTACAAATATTACAGAATAAAGTATTGATGAATGAAATGTGTGCTACACATAAATACACACAAGTACATAAAGATTAACGTTCTCCACCAGGACCTGAAAACGGAGTTAGTGTCAGAGGTAGCCCAAAGACATTCAAAAACCAACGAAAAGAAGCTTCCTTGTCATGAGAATGACGAGACAATCCACTGCTCAACACAACAACTCTTATGCGAAGCCTTAAAACAACTAAGCCGTTTGAGTTAATGTAGTGTGTAGTGAAAAATAAAAGCAGTTAATAGTGATGGTTAAGATTCAGAACATGTAAATGTGTCGTAACAGATAGTGACTCAGCAAAGCGCTTATTGATATATCAAATTAAAACAGATCGAATCGAATCGGATAGAATCAAATCATTTGTTTGTTTAAAATGTGATTATTAAGTTGGTAGTGAGAAAGAGGTGAGAGATATGCTGCAGTGTACACATGTTTCGCTCACATAGGAGCATACAAATATATGTATATGTCAAAAGTAAAATTAATTATTAATACACAATAATGTGAAAGTATCTATTTATAATTGAGAAATTCATCCACCGAGTGAAAATTCTATTTAGGAGCCATTCTTTTAATTAATAAGTATATACATTATTTTTTCGACTATTAGGTTCAATTATTTTGCTAATTAGCCTTTATATGATAGGTCATAATGTTTTATAAAGTAATTCATCACGAATTACTTTAACACATTAAAAAAAGATCACAAACCATTTCGCCAAGTTACAAGTATACAAGAAACATTCCTAGAATAAGTATTTATTTACTTATTCTTGGAATGTTTCTCACTATTTATTGTTTTCACCGCCACTGTTGTCTTAATTTTTTCCTTAGTTTAGAGGGTTGCCTGGAAGAGCATCATCATAAGGCTGCCCTTTATTCAATACTTACTGTACTTAGTTTTAAGAACGTAGCTTTAATTTTTGTTGAACAATAAAGTGTTTTCATTCATTCATTCATTCAAGTGACAAGTACACAAGTCTTTGTCTTTTTTACAAAATTCTTTATCTTTACGAGATATTGCGGTAAAATAGTTAGAGATTTCATTATGAGCTTTTATATAAAAAGGTAGCATAAATGTTTTAGTAGCTCTAACTTTAATCAAAACTTTCTCCATATTGATGCCTTCACGAAAAAATATGGCAGACCCTTAACAAAGAGAATCCCTCATTTCTAGCTTTTTTTATTACGTTCATAATCCCATGACTTAGCAAGGAAACTCTCGACCTATTCGCAGCAGTAAAACCAGTTCCGATGTAACAAACAAAGGTTTTCCCTAAAATATGGCTTACAATATTTATGGATTTGTTACTTTGCTTTTATATATACATTTTATATTTTCTTATTAGACAATTATAAAGAGCTTTGCAGGTGTTATATTACTCTCAAGTCGTATACTTTATATTATATAAGAAATGATTTAATACTATTATGGAAGATTTATTAAGCTCGAAACTGGCAAAAAGATAGTCGGCCTAGCTCATCGAAAGTGGTTACATAAGTTCAGCAGACATGATGGAAAGTGGTTACCATTATGGACACTTGCATCTCCAGAGGTACTACGAATGCGCTGCTGCGAGAGCAGCAGAAGAGATAAAGGGATACTGGAAACTGGCCTCTAATGCCGGAACAAAACTCAAGATTGTTATGGCGACATACTTTAGACCAGGGGTGGTAGCCATCCAGTCGGGCAAATACCCTACCACCTAGCTGTGGCTTGTTTTGTCACCTCTTACGACAGGCCGCCCGGGCGCAGGCAACTGTATACTTTCTCCGTTCCTGCACGGATAAAAAGATAAAGCATAAAAGATATAGACGAGAAAGAGAGGGATCAGACAAGAGAAATGGGCAAGAAGGGATGAAATATGGGATATGGGATTGAAATAGGGGGATAGGACATGGATTGGAATAGGGAGATGGGATATGAGATTGCAATAGGGGGATGGGATAGGAAAAGTTGGATAAGGAGAGGGGAAATTGGGCTATGGGAGCTCTCCTCACTCATCCCACGAAACATAGCTCAAGGCTAAACGTTTCAAGCCGATATTATGTTAGAGCATTGTATTACAAGGCTCGAGCTCACTCTAAAAGCCGAAATCAAGATTAGCCTGCTAAGAGCCATGTTAGAATGAAGATCAATTCTAACATGGCTCTTAACACATCAAAAGATCAAGGCGTACAAAGCTACTAGCGCAAACGATAGATCACTCAAATTCGAATGAATAATAAAACACCTGCATATGACTGGTTCGCAACAATATTAAAAAATGTGTGCGTGTACTAGTGTACACACGTAAGGAGTGATACTTCTCTATGACCTTATTTTTCGAAAAATGATCTACTATATGCAACTTTACAGAAATTGGTTAAATAAAAAAGCCCCTAGCAAGGCAAGAAAAAGATGGCGCGTAACCGAAAAAGTAACGGCAATTTTTTTTCCAACACCGATAAAGTTTCATTTCAAAAATATTATTTTAAAATTATGATCATAATTGAACTTAAATCCCACAAAACCAGTGTTAATTTTAAAACAATTTTACAACTGAAAAATATGACTGCTAAAATCAATATTCTTATAAAACATTATTGTACGTTTTTCCCCCTTGTATAGTTCTCAGGTGTTTCAGTATCAAGACCACGTTTCTACGGTGCACACGTGACTCTATTAGCACAGGGGTTCTTTCACGGCACATGCAAAGTGTATAAATAATGGCAAAAGGTATGAGGAGAAATATTTTAGTAACTGAACGTTGTGGAAGAATTTTAAAATTGGTAAAAATATTATATAGCTAGGATATGCGACTTCGTCCACGCTTGACTTGAGATTCCCGCGGGATTTCCGGGACACCAAGTACCGAAACTTTAAAAAAGTAATCAATCGTTTTAGTAAAAACTGTGTCGGGATAAGTAAACTTTTACGCACCCAAACAACTACAAGACGCTCCCGGAAAAATTCTCACGGGAATTCCGGAATATAATAAAAATATCGCACATTTAATTAATATATTATATTCAAATTTTATTACATTAAAATTCCTATCGAACAGTGAAGAAATTACATTGGACTTCGATTTTGTTTAATCTGGCACTTTAAATCCCAGAAAAATTCCCGTGGAATTATAAAATTAGCGCAGATTGTAAATCTAAAAATTTCCTGTCGGTCAGAGAAAACCGCATCGAAATTGGCCCAATCATTTTTACGTGAATCCCGAACAAACAGATAAGAAATCTAAAAAAAATGCAACGTATTCTCGATATTTTTTCTTTATTTTATCTTACTAATGTGTTATTATTATATATATGAATAGCTGATAGTCATCCAAAAATTGTAAAATAAAATAAAAATAAAATAAAATAATTTTTTATATAGTCTATTCTAGTAGTTTTTTTAACCGACTTCCAAAAGGAGGAGGTTCTCAACTTGGCCGGTATGTACACCGATTACTCTGAGATTTATGATCCGATTTACGTGATTCTTTTTTAGTTCGATGCGGAATAGTTGCCATTTTGTCCCCTAAAAATTTAACATAGTTTGGCCCAGTAGTATTCATTTTACGATCATTTTTTGTTCCCGTTTCTTGGGACCTATATTTTTTAAGGCGCGCGGCACCTTTCGTAGGCCTACCCATAGCTAGACACTAAAAAGTAACAAATAAAAAACAACTTCGTTTAAAAAAACCGACTTCAAAAACTATTAAGTATAAAATAACTTATTTCTAAAGCTATTTTTAATTATAATATCTTATTTTTAATATATATTATCTAAAACATCTTGAAGTCGGTGCAAAGTAAAACATAAAAATTATTTTAACATATACTCGTGTTTTTATTCAATGTGTTAATTAAAGTATCTTTTTTTATTTTATTTTTATTGTAATAATATTACTTTCAATTACATATCAAACACCTAATTAAGAATAAACTAAATAATAAATAAATTAAACTAAAAATAAACTAAACTATAAAATTAAATATAAAGATATAACTATAAACATATTTACAAGTAAAAAATGTAGTCCAAATCGCTGTCAGTGGGGAGCGTTCCCAAAATGCTGGCCGCATTCCCTCGTTGTATGGCAACGCTTATTCGTTGCCATAAAAATTATTATATTTTGAAAATTACTAAGCACCGACTTTAAGATGTTTAAGACAATATATATTAAAAATAAGATATTATAATTTATTCAGACACAATAAGCCAATTTAGGTTCTGGCTCCAAAACCTTTGGCCTTATAGAATCGTTGCCATCGACCATCGCGACATTGTCCATGTGTAAATGTCACAATAGCAGTGACATATAAAGAAACGTCACTTTACGAACTTCACTACATAACTATACGAACTTCATTACATTACATTACTATACGACATACGTTTTAAATTACCAGCGTTAACGAATAATTATTGTAAAACGAAATATACGAATTTAAACGAGAAAAATCGCATCATTTTTGGATATCCTCCGTTCCTGTGTCTACAAATTAAAAATAGCTTTAGAAATAAGTTATTTTATACTTTTTAGTTTTTGAAGTCGGTTTTTTGATAGCTTTAATGTACAGACACAGTTTAAAATTTTATAATATTATAGATTTATAATCGACCATTGAGTGTTCAAGCCGTCCAATTGGAAGGTTGCAGCAATTGCCTTCAAATAAATCTTTTTTTCTTGACATACACAAATCAATTTCCATTCTTTCTTTCACATCTAAATTCCTTCTGAATTCCAAACACTACGACAATTTTAACTGGAAATATTCCAGCTTACCAGCAGATTAGAGCCATGTCATAGAGTAAAGAATCACAAACGCGACGAAACGTAGTTGAATTACTCCAAATCTCGCGTTCGCAAAAATCTCACACAATCAACCGCCATTCAATGTTCCGAATAAAACTTATGCGAAGTTCTACAGCTGTTATTTTTAGCTGTTAAAACTGGAGCACTGCACTTTTGGTGCTTTATTTTAGTTAGTTTTTAACAGTTCGTTACTCAGAAAACGTTTAATACATAGATAGTCTGATTGCGCACTAACCAACCCAGGGGAAGTGCGATGGGGATTGGGGTAGCACTAGCAACCCCGAAGAAGTACTATTGCCACCCAAATTAACCCACAGCCAGGTGGTAGGATATTTGCCCAACTGGATGGCTACCACCCCTGGTCTAAAGTATGTCGCCATAACAACGTTGAGTTGTGTTCCGGGATTAGTGACCAGGTTCCAGTCTTCCTTAAGAGAGCAGCAGCGCATTTGTAGCACCTTTGGTGTTGCAACTGTGTGAACTGTTTTATGCTTCTATAAAGAATTATATTAATAAAGTAATAAAGAAAAGATAAAGTTTTATATGTATTAATTTTATAATTTTTTTATTGATTAAATAATGTAGTTATGTCCAGGTACCTTTACAAACGGCTGTATTGTACGCCCGAAAGGACAAACTGTCGTTCCAACAAAAAATTCCAACAACTTTGTAATTTTTATTTTGTGACAGTTTATACAATAAATGTTTATTCTATTCTATGCTATTCTACTGTTTGGCGGAGAATACAGGTAACTGATAGTACTAACACAGAAAGACATATCACACAGCCCTACCACCAGTAAAGGTAATATATTTTTCAGCATATCCTAGCCTCTGATCAAATAAGATAACGGACGCATTGATTTTCTCAAGCACTCTATTTGTACGTGACCTCAGGAAACCGTTAGTTAGAACGTGACCTTTAAAACAATACGGCATAAAGTCCAAACGACAATTGTACCACAGTATAATTACTATTAGTACATGAACGATACTCTCTAGAGTCGATTGTACAATAATTGTACCATAGGACACCGTGACGTGCTAATAGTAATTATACTGTGGTACAATTTTCGTTTGGACTTTGTGCGGTATTTTTTTTAAATGTCACGTTGTAACAGTTTTCTGGGGTGAGGTACAAAAGAGTTTAAAAAGTTAATAACTAAAATCTAGTGTGCATTACTTAGTTAACTGATCCATTTATGTAACATAATATTAATAATGATGTTAATAAATAATAATAATACTATTATCAATAAAGTAAACATATTCTTTTGAAAAATAAATTAAATTAAATTTGACAAGTTTTTGAATCCTTCTCGAACCTCGAATACGTTACTGTAGAAGGTATCTGAATATTACATGCAAGTAGAGCCACGTGGTTTAATAGTTTGATCAAACAATAAATTTATTATTCACTAAAAACTTATTTATATGTTTATTTATTACTATTAATAAACAGATTAAGCAATCGTGTATAATGCTCTAAAATACACGATTATGTTTCTAAACAAAGCAATTAAATTTGTTATTATCTAAGCAACAATCTTATCATTTCTCTTCATTATTTATTAACTGAGCCACCGTCAGTATTAATAATCTATTAATCACTGCCAAGGGTTGCCTGGCAGAGATTGCGTTTGAGCGATACACCCACTCGTTTTACTATCTTTTTCTACTTCTGCATGTCTTCGGTGTACAATAAAGAAAGCGTTATCTATCTACAGTGTGATAAATGTCTATAAACAGCTTTTTGTGAAATTGAATCCATGGGCATATTGATACTAATTTTTATACTGTGGTTGTATAATGGAAGTAAGATTTTTCCCTAGAAGAATATTTTCCTTTGGAGCCTTACTTGACCCTCGTTAGGACACAAAGGCTCTACTTGCTTTTGGTCTTAACATATCACTAATCCCGACCTTTGTCTTTTTGTGTAAACTGATCTGATAGTGTCGGCTGCATTGAGATAACATGTAAAAGAAACATGGTTCCGTAAATATCAAATGACTATTTGTCTAATAGAAAATGACTCAAGAAATTGGAGTAAAGCTTATTACAGACTGTTACTTAAATAAATTTTTCTTTTATATTGTACGTATCCTGGGTTTGAGTGATTTCAAAATAATTGCAAAAATTTAAATAAAAATTTATATCCGTGAAGGAACGGAGAAAGAATACTAATTTCTGCGGCAGGCGGCCTGTCGTAAAAGGCGACAAAACAACCCACAGCCAGGTGGTAGGGTATTTTCGCGTCTAGATGGCTTCCGCCCCTGGTGTAGTCTACGCCGCCATTAACATAACAACCTTGAGTTGTGTTCCGTATCAGTGGTTAGTTTCCAGTCACCCTTAAGAGAGCAGCAACGCATTCGTAACACCTTTGGTGTTGCAAATATCCATAGGCGATGGTAACCGCTGTCCATCAGATCGGCCGTCTGCCTGTCTACTTAACTTATGCAATAAAAAAAACGGATATTAATTATTTTTATTTTAGAATTATGTTTTTGTATAGAAAATCTTAAGTGCAATATGAAATTTGCCTCATTGTTTGGCTTTTATCAACTAAAATTTTGATGCAGGTTTCGCTAGTGTTCTAAAACCTGAATAATCATGAATACATTGTTTCAATTTGGGCCACCTGCATATCTTTAAACAATGCACATTTATTACCCGTCGGTGTTTAAGCTAATAACATTGAAACACTTTTATGGCCGTCTTATTTTGTTTACTTTATCTTTAAAATTTGTGATTGAAAAAACAGCCCATTGTGTATTATAATCTTTATGGTAGTCATTAGCCAGGTGTGATTCTTAGAAATTCTGTCCACGCGGTCAAGCAGACATATTGTATTTGTACAGTATAAAGCAATGCCCCAACGGAGGGGTGAGGTAGTCAAGCCATAACCACAAGCGAGGCAAGACGTGTGTACATTCGGTAATCTATTTAGTGACGTACTTTGCGCTTGTTATTTAATCGTGCATTAAGTTTGGACTGGTTGTGTTCAGTTATATTTGTACCTGTGTTATACGTGTTTGTATAGTTCTAATAAATTCTATAGTAATTCCAACGGCATTTCAATTCGAATCCTGCAACTCGTAACAATTTAATACTGGCTCGATAAATAGATGGCGCAAAACATTAAAATAATGAAGAATATAAGAAACAACCCTAAAACTGACCCCGATATCAAAATAGATATAAAAGTATACTTTATACAAAGTAGGTGGGTAATTAAAAACAACGTTACTACTTAACGCCACGGGAAAGTGCTCCAAAGATAATATCATTAAAGAAAGGATTCCAGAAGTTCTCAAGCAGCAAGATCTCTTATTTATAAGTGTTTAAGGCGGGCTTTCGCTCAGCGAATATTAATTTTCATAATGCAGAAACCGTCTATTATAATTATAAAGGCTATTCTCGGAACGTAAACTTGGATTCATTTCGAGTTGTAATATGCGTTTTAGAAAAGTTTAATTAACAGCCTGCTGTATTCTATCGTGTTGATATTGTTACGAGTTGCAGGACTCGAATTAAAATGCCGTTAGAATTACTATAGAGTTTAATAGAATTATACAAATACGTATAACATAGGTACAAATAAATATAATTGAACACAACCAGTCCAAACGTAATGCACGATTCAATAACACGTCAAGTCCGTTACTAAATAGATTACCGAATGTACACAAGTCTTGCTCCGCTCGTGGTTATCGCTTGACTGCTTTATACTGCACAAATGCAATATGTCTGCTCGGCCGCGTCGACCGAATTTCCTAGAATTACACCTGGCTAATGACTACCACAAAAGATTACAATATACAATGGGCTGTTTTTCTAATCACCAGTTTTAAACAGAAAATAAACAAAAGAAGTCCAAATGCCGAAAAGGTAATAAAATGTATTTCTACACGGCTGCAGATGTGAATTTGTCTTTTGTCGGCGTTCAGGTCGTAACAATATTTAGGAATATAGATTGTTTAATGTTGGTGTATAAACTACAAATATAATACTTACTGACGAAGTACTTTAACTATCAGCAGTGGCGTAGCTTGGCTGAGACGGACCCTATATCATGTATTGCGGGGCCCAAAAGAAGGGTAAAGTGTTTTATAAAAGAAAACAAAAAATGCTCGAATCGAAGTAAAATAATTATATATTGATTATAAGTTACTAATCTCACTTAGTGCTAAGTTAAACAAACAATTCAAACCAAAGATACACTTTTCTCGCTTTTTTTTTTGGCAAAGTTTAAATGGTTTACATTCACAATTGGAACCAGTAGATGGCGCTGAGATCTTGTTCTAAAATCCTCCTAATCACCTGGACCGATTTTGGTGATT
Source organism: Dendrolimus pini (assembly GCA_949752895.1). Taxonomy (NCBI): domain Eukaryota; kingdom Metazoa; phylum Arthropoda; class Insecta; order Lepidoptera; family Lasiocampidae; genus Dendrolimus; species Dendrolimus pini. Next base: position 3,304,564 of record OX457130.1, on the reverse strand, counting down.
TTGTTTTTGTGTCATGAAACAAAGTTTCTTAGGAATTCAGAAAATATGGCGGTACGAAGTTCGCCGGGTCAGCTAGTAAAGAATATACTATATAAACGATGGAGAACGATGCATTTTTTTTAGATTTCTTGTCTGTCAGTCGATTTCTCTGTTTGTTTGGGATTTGCTTAAAAACTACTAGGCCGGGTAAGCTAGTTTTTTTTAAATTATGCATAAAAAATACATTAAATCTATAGAAAAAACATTACACACACTACCATGTATTTGACACACACATATATACTCTTTTGTTTATTGTTCAAGTCAAATTGGCGAAATCTGTGATTATAGCAGTATAGGCTTTAATATGAATTATTATAATAAATATCTTTTTTTCTCGTGGGCAATGGGACGGGATATTTATAAAAACCGACAAAAGTCGTGAGAAAGTTTATTTCAAAAAGTTCTATACTAATATTATAAAGCTGAAGAGTTTGTTTGTTTGTTTAAACGCGCTAATCTCAGGAACCGCTGGTCCGATTTGAAAAATTCTTTCACTATTGGATAGTACATTTATCAAGGAAGGATATATGCTATTTTATATTTTTTTTTAAATTAGGGATCCTTACTAAATGTCCAATAATGTCCGAATAATGACCCGAAAAAATCCTTACACAGCGTGCGCTGCGAAAACTATTGATTATAGAACAAAACAATGTACTACCACTTTGCAGAATATATAATCTGTACTAATATTACAAAGCTGAAGAGTTTGTTTGTATGTTTGTTGGATTGAACGCGCTAATCTCAGTAACTACTGATCTGATTTGAAAAATTCTTTCAGCGTTAGATAGCCCATTTAACGAGGAAGGCTATAGGCTATATATCATCGCGCCAAGACTAATAGGAGCGGAGCACCAATGAAGAATGTTTCAAAATCGGGGGGTTTTGAAAACAAATTCCACGCGGAGGACGTCGCGGGCACAGCTAGTAATACATATAAAAGTGCAGCCTTCAAAACGGATAAAAATACTTTCCTAAACGCAGGGAAATAAAAGATTTGTACCCAAAGAATATACCAACAGAATACGCGGCCTTCCTACGAGTTATATTTCAGTGTGCATAAAGATAGCAGAGATATTTTCATTTCATAACCTTAATGGAACTTTTCTCATTAGAACTTATTTTTTTAACTTCCGCTGGGTTGGAACGGGCTTAGGAAATTTATTGCCAGACGATCGACGATTTTTAATTCTACGTTTTAAAGTCGATCTGTGTACTTTAGAAGTGATTGTGTTAATTAAATTTATTCTTAATCAAATGAAAATCGAAATATACCAACTTATGCATTTTTAAAGGCCAAAAATTAGATGTAAGTGAATTGTATAGTGTGTAGATAGGGTTGTCACCTTTTTTTGAACAATAGGTAATAATAATACGACTAGAAAATAAAAATACTATATTTTTGTTTTCTAGTCGTAAATATTAATTGACTGTGCTAGTCTTATCGAGAAACTACATTTGTATGTTCCCCCTAGTCTTGTAAGCCCTAGAAAACTGCTTCATTCACCCTTGGCACCTACAGCCTTCAGACGCCACAATTTTTTTGTTAGAACAGTAAATGGATTCAACAAACTCAGCAAGTCGAATTATGTTGACATTGACTTGTTTGTTGATAGTCTAGCAGACGTAAATGCTAATTTAATCAAAGCCTATTTTAATAATAATTAGTTTCCTGGTCACAAAATTTTCATATTATTGTTATATTTTTCTAAAATTACTGTATTTTATACTTTATTTTAATTTCCCTGCCATCTGTGGAGGTTTATGAATAGCTGATCTATAGCTATCTCTATAACGTTAGTTTGTAAAACTTTAGTTTTTAAGACTACAGCTGTTAACCCCCCAAATAAAATAAAATAATAAATAGTAATTTTGGGAAAGTTACTATTTTCTCATAGTAAATTATTAAATGAGTTGAATTGGCATTATTATTTAAGGATGAATGCCTGCATACCTAAACCAGCTGGCTTTAGTCATCTAACCAAAACTGTGCAAATGCAATCGACAACGACTTATCTAATGGAAATAGCGACTGCTAACAATTAACGATAATGTGCAATCTGTCATACACACGATAAATGAAGACAGACCCCGGTAAAGTTGTGAGGTCTTCGGACCAACAACATAAAGTCAAGTCAAATAAAAAAAAAACGATAAATGAATCAGCGTATATCGTATATATTTGAAAAAATACTAATAGAGAAAGGTTTGCACAGATGAATCGCTAAGATATATCGCTATGTACGTAGCAGGCACAACAGGCATCAGCATCGAATCATTGATAGATAGATAACACTTTATTGCTCACCAAATATACAATTTCAAAAATATACAATCACAATATTGTCATGGTAGAAACAATAGGCGGCCTTGTCGCTTAAAGCAATCTTCCAGGCAACCTAACTTATGGAATAGCTTAAACTAATCTGGCGATGTAGGAGGTGCAGATCATTAGGTATATCATAAATAAACATACTTAAACTACATATTTTATAAATTAAATACATACCTACAAATATATTGTGGCGAATGATGGTGGAACCATCTAGTTAGTTTTAGAACTTTTGGAAATATCCAGAACAATCTAGAACAAAAAGACAAGGACGGATATATTTAGAAAAAGATAGACGATAAACGAAAGAAAGAGATAGATAGATGTTAGAAAGAGATAGACAACAAAAGAGAGAAAGAGATAGATAGATGTTAGAAAGGGATAGATGTATAAACGAAAGTTCCCGAACAGAAGGTTCGGGAAAGAAAAGACAGAGATAGATTGACGGGTTCTAGAAAATTCTTCCAGGTATATAAACAGCATAGGGCGCGCCTACCGGGCAGTTTAAAGTTGAGTTCAGTCCAAGACGGTGAAACGACAAGTGCGATACTAAAGAGTTGTTACAGAAGATTAATAGACTACAGAGAGGAATCAAGTGGTGAATTTAGTGACAAGTTTGGTGGACAGATACGTGAAGGAAGTGTGTAGCGTAGTTCGAGAGAGGGACGAGGGACCAGAGGCGAGCTACCCGCGATAATATCGGAGGTGGTCTACGCAATATCGGCGACGGTATTGAGGGTGTGACAACATCGTCGGGACTGTGCATCGTTGGTCGGGCGTATAGGGCCAACCCTGTAGAGAGACACTATGTGCGACTGTGTAAGTCAATAAAAGCTTTTAATTAAAAACTGGTGTTTTCTTCCAATCCATAAGTGCGTACCCCCGCTCGCACGTAACAATATATATATATATATATATATATATATATATATTTGCTAACTGTGCTATCGCTGCTCGATTTCAGTAGTGCTTTTAATAATGTTGACTTTGAAGTGTTACTCAGCATCCTACGCTCTATTAACATATCTCCTGAAGTTATCGACTGGTTTCATAGTTACCTGTATGGACGCCGGCAGCGCATTCGAGTTGATGACGACTATTCATCGTGGTGTGATCTCTCTGCCGGTGTTCCACAGGGCGGCGTACTATCTCCTTTATTATTCGCTGTTTTTATAAACTCAATTTCCAATGAACTTACTTCATCCTATCACCTCTATGCAGACGATCTACAAATTTACACACAGGCACCGGTTGCTACACTAAATCAAGCAGTCGCAGCAATAAACTCTGACTTTGACCGCATACTGCAATGGAGTAAATCGAATGGACTTCTTGTGAATCCTGAGAAAACTCAAGTAATTATCATCGGTAGCTCACGGATGCTGTGTAAAATTGACTGGACCTGTATGCCAACTTTTCTTTTTGATGGAAAGATTATCCCTATCAGTGATAAGGTCAAAAACCTTGGAGTTTTATTTGATAGTGAGTTGTCCTGGAGACCCCATATAACGGAGTTAAGTAGGCGGTTGTTTCTCTCCTCCAGGTCACTCTGGCGGCTGAAAAACTTCCTTCCCATCGCCACCAAAATTAAGCTTGCAGAGTCGCTACTTTTACCTATACCTGATTATGCCGACGCCATCTATCTAGATCTAACTCAAGAACAACTTAATAAACTTGAGCGCCTCCAAAACTTTTCCATAAGGTTCATATTTGGGTTACGCAAGTATGACCACGTTTCTGAATTTCGAAAAAAACTCAAGTGGTTGCCAATTCGTTTTCGCCGGAATACTCACATTCTTTCATTGCTTTACAGTATTTTATTCATCCCTACTACTCCACAGTACCTTAAAGAACGCTTCGAATTTATTTCTTGCTCTCACAATTTACGCCCTTCCAGTCAACATAGACTTATTACTCCTATCCATAAGACAACATTCTTCAATAATTCTTTCACGGTTAAGGCTATCCAACTTTGGAATTCATTGCCTGTTGCTGTCAGACAAGCAAAATCCCTAACAACATTTAAAAACTTGGTCAGAAAATTCTATCTGCAATATAATGATATGTAATTTTTTTATAATTAATAGATATTATATTGCATATATTTATATGTTTATTATGTTTAAATAGTTGCATATTATCACAATATCTTGTATATGTATATAACTTATGTGTATATTTGTATATATAGTATAGTTATATATTTATTATTAAAATGTATGTAATCGTACAATAATTATGTATACCACCATCGCCACTCCCAATCACAATATTCTTGCCACGGGTTGTCTGGAAGAGATCGCTTTTTAGCGATAAGGCCGCCCTTTGAACACAATTAAATTATTACCTACTAGTAGTCCGTAAGTTTTCTGTAATGGTGTACAATAAAGTATTATCTATCTATCTATCTATCTATATATATATATATATATATATATATATATATATATATATCTATTTTTTTCATAAAAGTAGAAGTCTTACTGAGAAACATGCCGCTGGACATTTACGTTAGTCTTTACGTTATATAGAAGCTGAGAAACTGCTGAGAAACAAATATTTGAAAATTAGTGAAAAATTCTTTATCTCTGATTAGAGATGAGACGTCTTTGTATGACCATAAAGCGAATTCTTGAGGACAAACAGAATCGAAGTCGCAGACGGCTGCTACCAGTCTTAATTGTATACACGGCACAAGCACAATATGTTCCTTGTAAAGTAACACGGGTCTAATACATATATCCAATTTACTTAACACGCAGTCTGTGCAAATACGTCTGTCAATGATCAATCCTTCAGCCGAAATATGCATTATGTCATAACATGATAGATTATCCCTTCATATCCATGATAAACTGCTGAACCTATTATTATGCGATTTCGGGTCATGATAGTAGATAATATGGCTCATAATCAAGTGGCAGATATGTTCTTTTAAATAAGACGGAACAACTGGTTATGATAGATTCTTATCGTTTTGTATCGATTTATGAAACTATGCAAGTATTTCGGATTTGGTAAAGAAAGGCTATTGGAAGTTTATTTTAGGTAATAAAACAAGTGTTAAACGATGTCCACCACCGTAGTCATGAGAACCATACGGTATATTAATGTCACATAGACAATCGTCATAGGTAGTAATCTTTTCAATCGATTTATTAGATAATTCGATTTATAATTAAATTGGTATTTCTACCGGTTAGTTAGTACTAACTAACCACATAACTGTGTGGTTAGTACTAACTAACCACACACACAATCTCAAACACTCACTCTTAACTGACACGTACAGAAAAATATTGCTAAAAAGATAACATAGTCTGTGCGATTTTCATGTATAAGCTATATTGCTTTCTATGTATTTTGGATTATGAAGTGGACAAAAAAACAAAATTGTAGGAGCTTTCTAAATATTTTCAACAAAATTACTTTGATCAACACTGTGTTGAATATATATTGTCAATCTAAGCTCGTTTAGCATACCCTTTGATGTATTATTTTATTAATATTGTTACGACCTAGACGCTGACTAAAAAAAATTCACACCTGCATACCTGTAAAAACACATTTTATTACCTTTCCGCATTAAGACTTCCTCGGTTTACTTATTCATTGGTATGCGTTTACTAATTATTCTAGGGAACAGTCCATTGTCGTACTGTAATCTTTTATGGCAGTCATTAGCCAGGTGTGTCGGATTAAAGTCAACTTAGGGACATTGCATTTATGCAGTTTAAAACGATGACCTGCTCGAAGGAGGTGGCAGTCGAGCGACAACCACGAGCGAAGCAAGACGTGTGTACTACAATCGGGAGTCTTTTAGTGTCGGACTTTGCGCTTTTATTGAATTACGACCTTCTGCATTACGTTTGGACTTGTTGTGTTCGGTTATATTTGTACCTGTGTTAAACTGTAACTGTGTTAACTGTGTTTGTATAGTTCTAATAAACTCTATAGTAATTCTAAATGCATTATAATTCAAGTCTGGCGACTCGTAACAATATCATTAATTTAAAAGCAAAATATAGAAGACGAAAATATCAATAGGAACCCAATCGGTGGCCATTCCTTTGATTGAGGCACGGTTTTATATATCCAACATTCATGACTCGGTCAAGAAGATTTATGAAAGGGACTCCTTCTTGAATTACTTATGGAATCATTTTCAATCGCATATTGGCGTCTTCATTATCTTTCTCTGTTTACTTTAGGACTGGTTGAAGTGTACTTGATTATATGCAATACAGGAAAGAGGGGATTTTTAAACGAGTATCTCTGTTTCTTGGTTTATTAACTTTTAATATCTATGTGTCAGCCCACAAAACGTCATGTACGTAGAAATTATAATGTCATATCCGTATGACATTTGTCACGCCCATAGACATGATTTTGTTATGTCCGTATGACATTTGTCATGTCCGTAGACATAACAAATTTCCGATGTTTTTGTTTGTAGACAACAGTACTATGTAAAATCGATCATTTGAAATAAGCCATATCTACAATAATCTCAACGGCTTTTATTCAAAATATTTTTTGTTGTAACTACTTCTATTACGATATTTTCCAGAAGTCTCCATTAAATTATTTAAATTCAAAGGGTTGGGGTCACTTTCTATGGCTAGAATAATAGTATGTGGCACACCTTTGTATCCCTACCGAAATATAGTTAGTAGTACGTATACTTCAGCACGGCGACTCACAAATTTGCGAAATTTGTGATTAATCGTACTGAATATTTTTTATATTGAAAAGAGACCCGTTACAAAAATTATCATCCAATAATATTTGCTTCATTACAAGACAATTGTAACTACGAGTATTCGTTACTAGTAAATAATAAAATAAAATTAATATTACTTTTAAAAATTAAAGATACGTATTTTTTTCCATTTTGCGCGTACAAAATGGCAAAAGGCGCTTATTGAATATCTGCAAAATGTAAGTATGAGATAAATCGTAGACATGGAAAAAAAAAATACCACTTCGCGTTGTTCAGTGATATAATTTGCTTGGTTCCCGATTTTGCGGCCCATCGGTGGCTAAAAGAAGTAGCTCATACGACAAACTAGTCAGTCTCTCAAGATTAGTTGAACGTCAAAGTTTGTTTTGACAAATTCATTTGTTTGAAACATTGTCATTTTGTCAAAAAGTCTTGGTAGAGTAAAGGCTATCGCACGCGTCCTAAACTCAAAGGGGATGTGTACGATCCTGGACGGAACGCATGCACCACTTGGTCATATTTCTGACCTTATGTGTTACAATTACCACGTGCTAACAACGGTATCCACGTCCTAACATCGAGATAACTAATGTGTCAAAGCTGCCAAGCCGCTTTGGACAAGCGTGGTGGAGTATACTGTCCATTCCCCCATAATGGGAGGCCCGAGCCCAGCAGCAGTTTATTTATGGGTTGTTAATATTATTATAATTGTCATTTTGTAGAGGTTATGCTAAGTTGCACAGACTATAGTTATATGTTTCGCCTTTGACAGACATACTTTTTTTTTGTAGTGCTGGTCATTTGTTATACGATTACATATTGTGATCACAATTTACATTCAAATATAATTATATCAATTACTTATAACTGCATAAATCAAAGGACAAAGACACTAACTACATCAACAACTTTGGGACAAATTGTAGGATCGCAAGCAAGCCAAACTAACAATGCCCCGAGCAAACCTTCGTTTTCCAGGAGAATCTTAAGGCTCAGTTGATCCCGGCTGAGACTAGTTATTAGTGCAGCCACCGGACAGGGCAATTTAAACAAACATCTTTTAAATATACCTGTCACAGATACCCCACTGTGCAAAGCATGCCTGGAGGCTTAAGAAACAGCCGCACATGTCTTCCTTGAATGCGCAGAGGTGGCTCAATTCAGGGTGAAGTATCTGAACGCCCCAAGCAGCCTCCATAAAGTCTTTAGCGACATCAAGAAACTGGTGGATTTCCTGGAGTAACTGGGCTGGATGGAATAACCCCTCATCCCCCCTCGCACGCAAAATAGGCGCTATGCCGTCGAGTTGCGGAAACCGCCCCTTCGCAAAGGAAGAGGAAGCAGAAGTACTAATTATTCAAAGTTGCTAAACGCTCCGCAATACCTATTGTTAGCTTTGTATAAAAAGTATGGATAACGCAGCCATATGAGATTTAGTACGTTAGGTTGAGATTCAAGCAGAAGATCAGCCTTAGTCTAACAGATCGATACTTTTGCTGAGCTTGATCCAATATTTAGGACATACGAGTATATATGTGTATCTTTTCTTGTTACTTTGTGGTTGTTCGCCACTTCAAGGGAAGTGCAAAAGTTGGAGAAACCTGGTTTTTCACGAGCAAATTGTATGTCGTCTAGGTTGTTCCCGAGGGTGATATCATGTTACGAGGGTCAATGTTGGAGGGCGGGCCCTGCATTAGCCTCCTGACCGGCCTCAAAGGGAATAGGCCTCGCTAATGGACCCATTGATTCTCGAGAATCAAACCTGTATACGCCCAATCATATTTCACGGTACCAATGCTTGATGTATGTTTTAAGAAAGTTTTCGTAAATTTATTTTTCGATTCTCTTTCTTTCGTTATAAGGCTAATCTTCTTGAAAGGAAACGGTGCAATTTTTTGCAAGGTTTTTGAGTAGTTATAATATAATCTAAGAACGGACGGAAGCATTAATATTTTGCTTTTGAAAATAAATAGATCTTCTATTTATTGATTGATACGTTTTTAATCGCAGGGTATGTATCCAGCGGCTTTAGAAATAAGTTAAATCTCGCCTTTGTTCAAAGGTAAAGGGAAAGGAAGTTGTATTGACGGATATCGTCGAGTCTCAATAATTCCAGCAGTAGTTAAGGTACTAGAAAATTGATTGAGTTCACGCTGAAACGCATTCCTGGAAGACACAAATGCACTGTCATGCTGATAATACGCATACTGCGCTGGCCGGTCGACTAGATCTCTTCTCTCTCTCTATTCAGCCGCAAGGTGCTACGATATGTTGTGGATGCACGTGACCAGGACCAATAGGTTCAAGTTATATGTGGCGACCTGCCAAAGGCTTTTGATGTAGCAGATCATGAAGGAATTAGGGATCAACCTCAAATACTACGGCATTGATGGTCTTTCATATGCGTTGTTGCATGCAAGTCGTGTGTGCGTCCCAAACTCAAAGGGCGCAAGTTCAATCCTGGCCGGAACACATGCCCCACATAGACAGTTTTCTGATCCAATGTGCATATTGTTACAATCATCACATGCTGTTAGCATGTGATGATTGTAACAACAGTGAAGGAAAACATCGTGATGCAACCTCACATCTAGATAACTAATGTGTCAAACCGAGCCGCCTTGGACAAGCGTGACGGTTTTACTGTCCGTTCCCTCTATAATGGGAGGCCCGAGCCCAGCAATGGGACATTTATGGGCTCATATTACACATGCATTGTGTTACTGCGTTACACACTTTGTGAACGGAACGTTAAATGTCATTTTATGTCACTTAAAAAATATAACCGCTTCGAACTGGAATCGACTTGCATTCATTTTTCACCCAAACATTAATTTCAAGAAAAAAACGTTATAATCATTCTGGTCCTTCGAGCCGGATCATCCCAGCGCAAGAATACGGTCTGTTATCCATTCCTGTTATTCCCGTTTCCCGAATTTGGTTGAAATTTGTGTCTAAATTGAGGTAAACTATATCGGCGTCGCCGGTAGGTACAATTTTTCATAGTCATTGTTGTATTGCCGCGTTATTATTTCATTTTATTTTTAAGTATTATACGTTATACATTCCATAATTTGCTAAAATGAGTCTCGATGAGTATAGTGATGCTGGAAATACATCTAGTATAAGTGAGTTTAAGAGGCAAAGGGGGTTCATTAAAGGTAGATTGACATTATTTGAAAAATACATCGCTAAATTTGACAATGTGCTTTTGTCTGATAGGCAACAAGCTGAAATCCAGCTACGAATGGAATCTGCGTCGGCCTTGCTAACTTCTTTCAACCACATACAACAAAATATTGATAAAATGTCAGATGATAGTGAGTTGACAAGAAATTTAGAATATAGGGAGGCTTTTGAGGATCAGTATTTCAACATAATGTCAATAGCAAAATGTTTACTTAATCCAAGTAAAAATGAATCTAGTATTAGTTCACCTTGCACCAACAAGATTAATGTGGAATCTTTACCTATAAAATTACCAGATATTAAGCTCCCTTGCTTTGATGGTTCATATGATCATTGGCTTGAGTATAAAAATTCATATATATCAATCATTCATAAACGTTCTGACTTAGATGCCATACAAAAGTTTCACTACTTAAAATCTTCTCTCAGTGGCTCAGCACTGCAAGTAATTAGCGCACTAGAGTTCACAGCAGGTAACTACATTCATGCTTGGGAATTGTTAGAAAGCAGATTTCAAAATAATCGTTTATTAACACATAACCATGTTAAAGCTCTGTTTACTGCACAATCTATGAATAAAGAATCATCGGTTCAAATAAGAAAATTAATTGATATTGTTCTACGCAACTTAAGGGCACTAAAATCATTAAATGAACCCACTGACTCGTGGGATACTTTGGTTATTTACATTATGGTTTGATTATTCTACGGAGCGTGAGTGGGAGAATTTTAAAGGTTCTATTAAAGAAAAGATTAAGTTAAATGATTTGTTACATTTTTTGCGGAATCGTGCAGACATGTTAGACATGATTCAGTGTAGTCACAATAGGCCAACAAAATCTTTTAAACGGGCATCTATTGAAAATACACAGCCGCATCAAAGCTACAGTTATGCATCCACATCTGCACCATCACATCATATTGGTAATAAATTAGAAAAACCTTCAAGACTATGCCCTATGTGTAATGGTAGCCATGCATTATTCTCATGTATTAATTTTTTGAATTTATCTGTTCAAGACAGAATTAATTTTATAAAAATTAAAGAACAGTTGTGTAAAAATTGCTTGCGTTCAGGACATATTGTAAGTGAATGTAAGTATGGACCTTGTAAACAGTGTCAGAAGAAACATAATAGTTTAATACATTTAGATAATTTTAAATCTCATACTCCTCAGTCTGTGTTATCAGATTCAAACATCTGCCTTTCCCAGTCAGTGGAAAGCAAACCAGTATCAATTGTTTCTTGTGCATTTAACCCTCAAATGGACATGGATAAAAACAATAAACATTTTATTCAATTACCACAAGTATTGTTGTCCACTGCAATTGTTGAAGTGATGGATAATAATAACCAATATCATACAGCCCGAGCGCTGTTAGATAATGGTAGCCAAAATAGTTTCATATCAGAAAAACTATGCAATCGTTTGAATATACCAATCATACAGTCCACGATGCGTATATTGGGTGTGGGACAGTCGGTCTCACACACAAATAAATTATGCAATGTTAATATGCGTTCAAAATATAATCAATTTAATATGCGTTTACAGTGTTTTGTTTTGTCAAACATTACATACAATCTACCTTCCAATTATTATGATTATAAATTATTTAACATTCCAGAAAATCATCCTTTGGCTGATCCCACTTTTTATATACCTTCAGAAATCGATTTGCTGATAGGTGCCGACGTTTTTTGGGATTTGTTGGATAATAATCGAATTCCACTTGCCAATGGACCATATTTACAGAGTTCAAGGTTAGGCTGGTTGATTTCTGGACCCATAAATAATAAAAATATTCACTATAATAACTCTCATTGTCATTTTATCCAGTCATTGAGTATCGATACTCAATTGCGAAAGTTCTGGGAGTTAGAGGAGATTGGATGTACAGATTCAATTCTTACTAGTGAAGAGCGTAAATGTGAAGAACACTTCATTAATACTACCACACGAGATGAAAATGGAAGGTTCTTAGTTCAAATTCCACTAAAGGAACCCGCTGATGTTCTTGGCGATTCCTATGAAAGTGCTAGGATGCGTTTTTTAACATTAGAACGAAAGTTAGATCGTTCACCATCTTATAAAAGCATGTATGTTCAATTCATGCGCGAATACATTTCATTAGGTCATATGTCCCCCATACATAAATATGACAAACCGTTCTATTTCCTCCCTCACCATGGCGTTGTTCGGGAACACAGTTCTACAACCAAACTACGCGTCGTATTCAATGCAAGTGCAATTACTACAACAAATAAGTCATTTAACGATATACAATATATAGGCCCGCCATTACAAAATGATATTTTCTTAATTTTGCTTCGATTTAGACATTATAAGTATGTAGCCTGCGCTGATGTCGAGAAAATGTATCGACAAATTTTAGTGCAACCTAGTCAGCGAAAGTTACAACTTATATTGTGGCGGGAAAATTCGTCTGATGAGTTAGGTATATATGAACTCAACACAGTGACATATGGTACCGCGTCCGCTCCCTATCTCAGTATGCGTTGTTTGCGGCAACTTGCCGAGGAAACCAATGATGAAATCATTGCCAAGGTCATAAAGGAAGACTTTTTTGTCGATGATTTGATCACAGGTGAAAATAATTCTCGTCTTTTGGCAGATATATGCAAAAAAACATCACGGGTGTTAAAGGCAGGGTGTTTTCCCTTGCGTAAATGGACGTTCAATTGTGATGCTAATATAACCAATTCTAAAGAACTCGCGATTGGTGAACTGTCACAAAATAAAACTCTCGGTCTCGGATGGCAAGTAAATACTGATGAGTTGCATTTTACTACTAGGTTAGATCCGAAGGCTGCTGTCACGAAACGTAACATAATATCAGTAATATCACAAATTTATGATCCGTTGGGTTTATTATCTCCAACAATAATAATAGCGAAAGTGCTTTTACAAAAATTATGGCTAAGTAAAGTGGATTGGGATGACATGGTTCCTTCGGAAATTGAAAGCGCCTGGAACCATTTCATTACAACAATGTCCTGTTTAGATCAAATACGTATACCTCGGTACATAATGAGTGAATACTCGTACGAACATGAATTACATATTTTTACTGACGCGTCACAGGATGCATACGGTGCCTGCGCGTATGTGCGTTCTTATAGTAATGATCTTATCAATGTTACTAGTCATCTATTATGTGCTAAAAGTAAAGTAGCACCTATTAAAACAGTTTGTACTATACCGCGGCTCGAGTTGTGCGGAGCTGTCTTAGGAGCTCGTTTATACAAAAAAATAATTAAATCTTTACGAATGACATTTACTAGGATATTCTTTTGGACAGACTCTACGATTGTTATAGGCTGGATTCGAATGTCGCCTCATTGTTTAAAAACGTTTGTGCAAAATCGTGTCTCACAGATTAACGAAATAACTGGTGATGCACCTTGGCTGCACATAAGGAGTGAGGATAACCCCGCAGATATAGTATCAAGAGGCATGAATTTGGACGAACTAAAACATAACAAAATGTGGTGGCATGGTCCAGCATTCTTACAAAATAATAAAATTAATTATAAAACTAATTTTAGGTTAGAAATTAATCAATTACCAGAACTAAAGCCACAGGCTAGTGTAAGTCTCTTGTGTAATAAATCAGATTCTACAATTAACATTATAGATTTTAATAGATTCTCCTCTTTCAACCGAATGCGTCGATCGGCGGCGTATGTGCTTAGATTTATGTATAACGTACGAACTTCTAAAGAAAATCGTAAGATCGGACCTTTATCAGTAGATGAATTGGCCTTTTCAAGTGACATGTTAGCACGTCAATCGCAGTTAGAATCGTTTCCTGATGAATATAAGTCATTAGTTAAAGGTTTAGCAATAAAATCAAAAAGACTAATCGGTTTAAATATATTTCTAGATAAAAATAATGTGATACGTGTAGGTGGTCGTTTACATAATTCCAGTCATTTTGAGTACAACAAAAAGCATCCAATACTTTTGTGCAGTAAGCATAGGTTTACTAAATTACTATTTTTATTCGAACACAAGCAGTTGATGCATGGCGGAGCCCAGCTTCTGCTAGCAACTGTGCGTGAATCTTGGTGGCCAATCGGAGGCCGTAATTTAGCAAAAAGGATTCCCAGAGAATGTGTTACGTGTATGCGTATGATAGGAAAGACTTCTTCACCAATTATGGGAAATCTCCCCGCCAAAAGGCTAGAACCTGGTTTCCCATTTATGCGTTGCGGAGCAGACTATGCCGGACCAGTGATGATATTGAATCGTCAAGGCAGGGGAGCTTCTCTTATAAAGGGATATATTTGTTTATTCGTTTGTTTCACTACTCGGGCGGTGCACTTGGAACTAGTCACTAGTCTTTCATCAGCGTCTTATTTGCTAGCGTTAAAACGATTCATATCTCGTCGTGGTAAACCGATAGAGATAATTTCCGACAATGGAAAGAACTTTGTGGGCGCTGAAAGAGAATTAGCTTCATTTTTTAAAAATCATAGTCATGATATTTTTAATTACACTTCCGATAATCATATTAAATTTAGTTTTATTCCCCCCTATTCACCTCATTTTGGCGGATTATGGGAAGCCGGGATAAAATCCTGTAAGCATCACTTAAGACGTGTAGTAGGTGGCGCTAACCTCACGTACGAGGAGTTTGCTACAGTTTTGATACAAATTGAGGCCATCCTTAACTCTCGCCCTCTTTCAACTCTATCTACGGATCCTAATGACCTCTTACCTCTTACTCCTGCCCATTTTCTCATCGGCCGACCGTTGACCGCTCCAGCCGCTGCAGATTTGACAACTACACCAAATCATCGCCTGCCCCGGTTCGAAATAATCGAGAAAATGAGACAAGACTTTTGGAAAAGATGGGCAAAGGAATACGTTTCGGAACTACAAACTAGAACGAAGTGGAAGATCAATAAGGATGATGTCAAACTCCATCAACTCGCTCTTATAAAAGATGACAACTTGCCACCTCTTAAATGGAAGTTGGGAAGAATAATCCGTATATTCCCTGGCTTGGACGGTGTGTCTCGAGTAGCTGATCTGTATACATCATCTGGAGTAACTCGAAGAGCTTTCTCGAAAATTTGTCCACTACCAGTACCATCAATGGACTCTAAAGATGGTGTAATGACAACGGAATCAAAAGAAGGTGTGGTAACAACGGAATCCAAATGCGATGAGATGTCCCTGGACTCCAAAGGCGTTGTGATGTCTGCTGATCCTGTTGGAACCTACTGCTTCCAAGGCCGGCCCCATGTTACTGCGTTACACACTTTGTGAACGGAACGTTAAATGTCATTTTATGTCACTTAAAAAATATAACCGCTTCGAACTGGAATCGACTTGCATTCATTTTTCACCCAAACATTAATTTCAAGAAAAAAACGTTATAATCACATTGTTATCGGATGTGATGTATATTAGATACCAGGTGGTTATGGACAATGGAGACAAAACTATGTTGGACCCCTTAAAAGCGAAGTAAGAAGAAAATGGAAGTAGCCCAAGGATCATCAGTGTTAAATATTCTGTTTTCACTATTTTCCCCCTAAAACATTAATGACTAGTTATTGAAATTTGTGTAAGTAACATTAGATTGTTAAAAAACAAAATCGACTTCACACTAAAAACCAAAAAATAAATATTTAGCTGACTTCTTTCTACAATATCTTGAAGTCGAACATTAAAAAAGAAAGAAAAACAAAGTTTCAAAATATAGTAATTTTTAACAAAAATAAATATAAAAATATTCTAATGTTTTACTGAAATCCAACGCACAAGAAATTAACATCGATTCAAAAACAAAAAAAAATATGTCTGAACATACATTAAAACACACGACACATTTTATAGTAGAAACCTCCTCCTTTTTGTGAAATCGGTTAAAGGCAGAAACAGGCAAACATGATGGAATAATAAGCGATCCATTTTAGCCTAAATATCTACCAAACCCGGACTAGATCTGGACGCCTCAGCCATTAGTCTGAGGTGCGCATAGTGCAAACAATGTAGGTGTTTGTCAAGTCAGGGACCGAATTAGGCCGCATTTGAGTCAGCATTCGTGATTAATTCACCGCAATCCCACCTGGCATTCACTGGACTCGAGACAATTATTTGAGCACACCTACGACAGTCCTGAATTATCGGGGGCGTACTCTATGATCTAACGATTAATCCATCCTAACTAATATTATATATTTTTTTGTTTGTATCTTTCTCAGTCCTTAACTACGCAACCGAGAATCATGAAATTTTGCATACACGTTCTCAGTAGTATAGAAAATGACATAGGATACTTTTCATACAGCAAACAAGTACTGTTCTCGAAGTGTAGAAAATAAAACTAAGTAAATAGCGCTGCAGTCGCAGTCTTGACAATTCACAATTTTTTATTTTATTGGATGACGTCAGCAGACATGCAGACGGCCCATCTGATGGAAAGCGGTAACTATTGCCTATTGTTTACATTTGTATCATCAGAGGTGCTACAAAAGGCTGACGATTTAGACGCGACCAATAGCCATAGCCGATTTTTGAAAATGCAATAAAAGTTACATTAAAGTACTCGAGCGCGTCAGATTAATGTACAGACGGATCAGCTTGTTGTCCTTGTCGTGTTGACCTGACAATGATGTGGAGGCATTTCCTTAATCTGAGGGTTTGAAAAATAATTTGAAGCATAAAAAATACCCCCACCCTGTATGAAAGGTTAATATATGGTGGGGCTACATCATGACAATGCCGGGGGATGAGTCCCCCGGCAATGGAAGAGGCCTCGTGATGGGGGCCCACGCCTGCCAGGGCTGCGGAGAGGCTAGGTCATACACCCGTAGCCCTGGCATAAGACGAAGGACGGAACACCCAGGGGTTTTAGTGGGTATGTCTAACTGGGGAGTGGCAATAGCATGGCACCAGTTCTGACTGGGTATGCTAGTGCCACCCGATCTGGCGAATCCCACTCTAGGTCGCGAATTATCCCCCCAAGGATCTGCCCTTGTAACGACTTAGTCCTCAATCGGATTTCCCCTGGTCAAAAAAAAATGGTGGGGCAACATAATAGGGTCGCAAAATGACATTTTAGATCTGAATATTGATACGTGATATGACCATTCACCGCAGTAGCACAATTGACATTGCGGGACGGCACGCAGCTTATGAGGTAACAATTACCTGATATTTTCATCTTCTTCTTTTTGCGATCATGCCAAATCTAGGGGTTATATAATCAAAGCCTGTGAAATATAAAAGCAAAATTCTGCTAAAACAGCTGCGAATCTGTAGAAAAGCTTATTAAAAAGTTTTCTATGTATTCTTTTTATAGATACCGCATTTATTTCTTTATGAAAGAAATATATCAAATGACAAAAACCATTTCATAAAGGTATAAAAAGGGCTTTTGTGAAACCTTTTTAGTGCTCATAATAAAAATCTGAAAATAATTTATTAAAAACTTTTCAAAGTTGCGTCTTTTATAAATTTTATCTATAATCTATATATCTACTAATATGTAAATCAAGTTGGGTTGTCAATGTTGTACATTGAATAAAATTAGAAATAAATCAGCGTATGTAATTTGGGCCAACAGATTTATTCGGATATGCGGCGTTTAGAAATTTTAAATTATTTCTTAAATATTTTAATATCTAAGGGCGGCTTGCATGACGTTCCTTAAATTAGTTTAAGAAACACAAAACGCATTTAACACCCTTAAATACGATAAGCGTCTTCCACAACGCTAAATCTATCTATCTCAATTCTAAATACCCATTATTCGTACAAACTAACATGGTAGCAGAGTAATAAAGTTAAGGAATTGGATCCAGTAAAGATATTTTATTTAACTAGCAAAGAATAAATACAATATTCTAGCATTGTACTCCACCTGACGTTCACAATGGATAAGGCGATCGCAGAGGCTTCAAGGTAAAAATAATGCACCTTGACGGTAAAAACTATAAGCATTAGCGGTATCATATTGAGACAGTGTAGAGCAATACCCGGCGCTGAAGAAATTTTGCAAGGAAAACTTCAAAAGCCTGATGAGCCTGCAGCATCTGATGGTGCAGATGCTAAAGCCAAATATGATATAAATTTACAATAATTTCTAATAATTGACTGTGCCGTTTTAACTCTGATGACGACAAACATGACAGATGAGATTCTAAAACAAGTTATGCGATATAAAAGTGCTATAGAAGTATGGGATGAGCTAGAACGCCTATATAATGGAAGCAGCGAAGACAAACTTATGATCTTTGTCTACAATTCTTTGATTATAAAAAGGACCCTGAACGTAAGTGGGAAAGCATATATCTTCTGCATTAAATAAGATTTCAACAAATCTTTTCATAAATTAATATTTATTATTCTTTATGAAATTGTAAGTTATTAAAAAGTCAATTACAGATCGTCACTCGTATTTTATTTGCTTTATTTATCTCAATGCTAAATACCCATAAAATCGAAAATAAAACCGCACAGCAAAAGATCATTCTTCAGGTTGCCGCCAAAAACTCCGAAGTAAACTTAACCAAACGAACAAAATTCTAAATGTCAATTTGACATTGGCCAACTAAAATCCTTGTTACGCAAGAAATAACTAACATTAAAGCTAAATTTCTTGTGTTTGCTCGATAAAATGGACCGCGAGCGTGAAACGGAACACATCTGGTTGTTTTACCGATGGCATAAATACATTTTACTAAATGACATGGGAGAGTGCCTTATGCAAGACAAAATAAATGCATTTAGTTTTAAACGCGTTTAGAGAGTTAAATAAAATTAACTATTTTTATTTAAAGACGATCGTTATGCAAGCGGGCCTAAAAAAACAAAATCGCTATCTCGGAAAACATTTCAAAGTCATCATCATTCATTTTATGTAAAGAGGAACGAATGGCTATTTGTTTTAAGCGACATTTGTAAAATCAGAAATATTTTATTCATAACAATTTTATACGTCAATGTCTATAATATTGTTACGAGCTACAGGGTTCAATTTAAAATGCCGTTGGAAGTACTATAGAGTTTATTAGAACTGTACAAACACGTATGAAACAGGTACAAATATACTGGATACAACCAGGATACACTGCATGATTCAATAACACGTGCAAAGTCCGTCACTATATAGCTCTTCGAATGTACTACACACGTCTTACTCGTACCATAGTCGTCGCTTGACTGCCCTACCCCTCCGTTCGGGCATTGTTTTATACTAAATTGTATAATACCGACAAAGGGGCCGCGTTCACCGAATTAATCCGCACATCTGGCAAGCTTCGACGTAATGCAATAAAAACAAGGATTAGTTCAACACTAATGACGGCCATAAACTAAGTACGATAACAATAGGATGTTTTTAAATTTTAAACACGAAATAAACAAAAGAACTCCAAATGCAAGAAAGGTAATAAACCGCGTTTTACGACAGCCAGGTGTGCGTTCTTTGTCGGTATGTAACAATATAATTATGCTCTCAATTAACATTAGATTATAGTGTAAGTCATAAACTCTTCATAACTGTAAAAGGTGTGATAGACTAATCACTACTTGAGCCGAATTTTGAATAAATCGATGGGAATTATTATTATTTTGGGTAGTTTATAGTATATACCAATGGTCTTATGATAAGCGTCAATCTGCCCGACTTTCCAACACTGCGTTTTAAATGTTTCATATAATTCCTGTTGCGGACAGAGAGCACCCCCCTGACCCGCCCGCTGGAACACACCTACTCTCCGCGCCCCGCATACCGCCGACGTCCATAACTCGCGCAATTAGCAGCTAGGCATCGGACGGGATGCGGGATATAGGAGCGGCCTTGGAGGCAAAAATATTCATAATTCTTCACAATTCTCATTGACGACTTACCTCTCTCTCGACTCTCTCGCATAATTTGTACTTATTCCATGTATATTTCGATTCATGTAAATAGTTCAATAATAATAATCATACAGGCCATTACATCGAGTTTAATTTTCAAACAAGAAGCAACTGCCACCAATAATTCCTATGCCGAATGAAGTATTTATGTAAGTCGCGATCTCCCGGGAGAAGAGTTTAATATTAGAAATGAGCCAAAACTGTGATTATTGTACGTCACAACAGACAAACTGTCATTCCTATAAGGAAGACAACATGCTTAATTCCATGTATGTGACAGTTTATGCAATAAATGATATTCTATTATATTTAAATAAAACGCTTTATTGATAAACGCGTCATTAAATAAACTTCTGTACTACAGTTGAAAAAGAATAATATTTATTAGATTTTAATTAATTCCTATAAGGAAGACAACATGCTTAATTCCATGTATGTGACAGTTTATGCAATAAATGATATTCTATTCTATTTAAATAAAACGCTTTATTGATAAACGCGTCATTAAATAAACTTATGTACTACAGTTGAAAAAGAATAATATTTATTAGATTTTAATTAATTCCTATAAGGAAGACAACATGCTTAATTCCATGTATGTGACAGTTTATGCAATAAATGATATTCTATTCTATTTAAATAAAACGCTTTATTGATAAACGCGTCATTAAATAAACTTATGTACTACAGTTGAAAAAGAATAATATTTATTAGATTTTAATTAATTCCTATAAGGAAGACAACATGCTTAATTCCATGTATGTGACAGTTTATGCAATAAATGATATTCTATTCTATTTAAATAAAACGCTTTATTGATAAACGCGTCATTAAATAAACTTATGTACTACAGTTGAAAAAGAATAATATTTATTAGATTTTAATTAATTCCTATAAGGAAGACAACATGCTTAATTCCATGTATGTGACAGTTTATGCAATAAATGATATTCTATTCTATTTAAATAAAACGCTTTATTGATAAACGCGTCATTAAATAAACTTATGTACTACAGTTGAAAAAGAATAATATTTATTAGATTTTAATTAATTTCTATAAGGAAGACAACATGCTTAATTCCATGTATGTGACAGTTTATGCAATAAATGATATTCTATTCTATTTAAATAAAACGCTTTATTGATAAACGCGTCATTAAATAAACTTATGTACTACAGTTGAAAAATAATAATATTTATTAGATTTTAATTAAGAACTATCTAGTTGAATCTAGTCGTGGTAGCGTAATGGCGCGGGTTCGATCCTGGCCGGAACGCATGCTCCACTTAGGCAGCTTTCGGACTAATGTGCATATTACTATATTATAATTACCACATGCTAACAACGGTGAAGAAAAACATCGTGATGCAACCTGAACATCCAGATAACCGATGTGTCAAACCTGCCAAGCCGCCTTGGACAAGCGTGGTGTGGTATACTGTCCGTTTTCCCTATAATGGGAGGCCCGAGCCCAGCAATGGAACATAAGGCCCATGAGGGCTGTTGTTATTTTTTTTATTAGTTAAATCTTCTTTATATATCTTTAACTTTTAAATATCATGATGAAAAAAGACCATTATGTTAAGTTTATCACAAAATGTTACTTAAAACAAATAGCCTTTCATCCCTCGATAAGGATTATTATTTCATGACAAAAGGAAAGACCACGTTTTTTTTTAAATTTATAGTTCGCTTTGTCACCGACGTCTGTCTGTGCGCTTATCCCCAAGACAAATCATAGTCAAGGCCCTTTGTGTTAGCGAGATATCCAGTAATGATGGCCGCTTTTCATTATTTCAAAAAAGAAAATCTTCACAACACCTGGAAATCCGCTTCTATTATAGAGTTCCGTAGCGAAGGCCCTATTCTATTGAAATTTGAAAGTAATTTGTACAATTAAAACGTATGTTTTAATGATTTTAAACGCGGCCTTTTCTTTGATTCTTATTTCAACGTTTCGGCCACTTTTCAGTAGCCCTAATCACCGCAGACAAAAATATCTATGAAGAAACCTGTTCTACTGCAGACAGACAAATGTTAATAATAGTACTATCGAACATACAGACAGACATAGCTTTTCTTACTCTCTCTCTATTTTGTTTTAACTTCTCTCAATTATTTAGATTCCGCACAATGTCTTTTCTTTCCATATTTCTATATATGACATACGTCCTCTGTCACACCACAAATCATCATATCATTCTTCTCACAATCCATCCATCTCTTTTCTGGTCTACCTTTGTATCCATCTATCTTGTTGTTCTTTATTACTTTTGTGACTTTCATCCTTCTTTTTCGCTTTTCATACTGTCATCTGAAGAACAAATAAACTGTTTTGCCTGTGCTATGTATATTTTAATATTCTCCTCATTAAGGGTTATAAGCAAACATGTATCCACAAGAAAATTCTTCTGAAATGAGCGTAATGGACAGGGTTTCCAGATTGAGACTTAGAAATTTCCCCAATTTAATAAATTTATTGTGCCAGAAGTCACACAACATTCAGACCGTCGTCATTATTAGTATTTGGCTGAAATTTGATATCATAGAGACTAAATTTTATACTTACCCCTAAATCCTCCCAAAAAAAATTGGAGGTAAAATCATCCAAACTAGAGAACTGAGTAACGGGGAATCTTATGCGAACAAGAGTTACGGAAAGTTTTATCCGATCCGAAGTCCCATCAATACCGAAGTTCTTCGCTGTATATAATTTAATATATTCCTTCAAACATCATGTAATGGTAAAATAAGTAGAACTATTATAATACTAAAAAAAATTGTGATAAAATTGCCCAAAAAGGAGAACTTAGTAACGGGGAACCTCGTGCGAACAAGAGTTACGGAAAGTTTTATCCAATCTGGATTCCCATCAATACCGAAGTTCTTCGCTGTATATAATTTAATATATTCCTTCAAACATCATGTAATGGTAAAATAAGTAGAACTATTATAATACTAAAAAAAATTGTGATAAAATTGCCCAAAAAGGAGAACTTAGTAACGGGGAACCTCGTGCGAACAAGAGTTACGGAAAGTTTTATCCAATCTGGAGTCCCATCAATACCGAAGTTCTTCGCTGTATATAATTTAATATATTCCTTCAAACATCATGTAATGGTAAAATAAGTAGAACTATTATAATACTAAAAAAAATTGTGATAAAATTGCCCAAAAAGGAGAACTTAGTAACGGGGAACCTCGTGCGAACAAGAGTTACGGAAAGTTTTATCCAATCTGGAGTCCCATCAATACCGAAGTTCTTCGCTGTATATAATTTAATACCCTCCTTAAATCATCCTGTAATAGTATATTAAGTAGAACTTTAAAACCTCGGTGTCGGTGTAAGTACATTTTTTGTTGAAAAAATGTTTTTCCTCAGAATTGTTAAACATGGTGGGTATTGTTAATAGATTAACGATAAAAATAATTTCACCAAAAAAAATAGTTACAACGTTGTGCACTGACGCCGACGACAAGGAAAATATCCTCGTTCTAAAATGATAGACACACGGACATACATTGACATGTCAAAAACACAATATTTCTACTTTATCCAAAGTGAGTACAAAACCCTAAAAAGTCCAGACTTGACAAACCTTTTGCATCAAAGAAAGTCAACATTATCAAAAATAACACTTAAGACGCTTTGGGACATACGGCTGAGAAATCAGATAACCCGTCTTATGCGGATGAGAAAACTTCACGATTGAAAGGTAAACTGTCCGAGGAATTAGAAGTGTTATCTCCGGACCCTTTTATCGGTAAATACCGGCCGAACCTACCTTTATACGAAAAGACAGCTGACAAATTATTTCTTGGAGTATTTCTGGATAAGTCCTTTTTATATGCGGTATGAGAAAATCAACCAACTTTTTATAACTTCAAAGTGTTTATGTTTATGATTCTAGCAGACTCTGGGTATTTAACTAGTGTTTGAAGGTCTTCAGATAAAAATGAACTGCTGTTGTGTATTTAAATTGCAGTTCAGGATTGTATATGTATTTCATAAAAATGCCGATTAATATTTTATAATACAGCACATATTAGCAGCTAAACAAAATATCAGATTTAATAGTAATTCACGCACTCCCGCAATTACACGTGCTGAGGTGAATTGAGGGCTGAGGCGAGTTGTGCGCGGAGGAAAACACCGGGGGGGGGGGGGCGACGAGGAGTGCGCGTTTGCCGATCATTTGCGAAACGCCGCAGTAGTGATCGGACGTCTGCTACAAGTGTATGCGTGACCATATATAACGGCATTTCAATATTAATTGAATTGTTATAACATTAGAGTTCAATAGCAACTGACATCTCCTATTATATTAATGTATTATGTACATTATTGTTAACTTACAATATTATTCGACTTTAAAGTTTAATTATAACATAATGAGACTTCAAAACAGCCAGTTCTAAAAATAGAGAAGATACCCAACTCATAGTGCATTTTTTTATATATAATTTAATTACATAATCAAACCATTACAATTATTACAAAGAAAGATGTTTAGATTTAACTTTTACAAGCAATTTCACGCTATCTCCAATATTTTGTAGCATTTTTAGTAAAGCTAATACACACACACTCTTTTATATATTTCGTTTAAAGTTGTGTTAAATGTACTACACACATACATACATAACTTCACGCCAGGTCCCTTGCGGGGTAGGCACGAACAACAGAGCGCCATACAGGCTTATTCTTACACATCTCACTTGCTTCTTTGATATTCATAGCTCTTGTCATGCATGCTCGTCTGTTCTTAAGGCTCCTGACATCACCTTCTGCTAATACACGATCACGAACTTAAATGTATTTAAGTTATAATGTGTTTACATGAAGGGACAAGACACCAGCCCCTATAATACAGTGCAAATTAGAGTAGGAGCTTGTAAAATATAAAAAATACTGTCTGATCAATGTATAAGTTTCAAATAAATAAATTAAAAAAAAACACTTCTCAAGACCAAAATGATTCCCCAATACGGGGAGAATTACCACTATGGAGATCCTGGTAACAACTAAAGTAGACATTCGTCGCCCTTTACAACTACACTTAGATTTATACCCACTTGGACAGTTTTAATAGTCACACTTCTCATGCCAAAATAAAAGTTTAAATCATATATTTTATATTCAAAATTCTATGAATATCCGAGGACAACACGGAAATTATTTTCCTTTCATAAGTAGGGTGCATAAACTCGCATGCAAATTCAGATCCATCCGATTTGCATGTAGTGTGCATTAAAGCTGCGAGCTATTCGGCTCAGCCAAACCCTCGGCTATTTGACTCTATTATTTAAATTATTTACTAACCAGTAGATTCGTTGTTTCGTCTGAATGTTACCTATTTAAAATAATCCATATTAGTATTTAGAATAGAATATACTGTTTTGTGTACGATCCAAGCCATTCTTTGGACCACTGGACTTATTTTCGTAAAACGGGGTAAACGATAAAAAATATTATTTATAAAAAATATATTTTCAGTTGAATTCTTCATTACATTTCACTGGTAACTTAATCGAGGTTTTATCATTGCCCAACAGTGGGCAATTCAATTCTTATTAAAATAGAATAATAATTTTTTTATGTTTGTTATTTTTGGTACCCGTATGGTTTTCCACACATACGAGGCAGTGCTGTTGTTTCTCGCACAACCACTGAACAACGAAAATCCCGCTTTCCCGCTATTACCCGAAAATCTGTACAGGAACCACTCAAGAACGTTGGTCTTAATTCTCAGTCGTCGTCGTCAGCCAATAACCATCCAATGCTGGACGTAGGCTTCCCCAAGTCGGCGCCACTCATAACGGTCTCTGCCTTCCCCATCTAGCGCCTACTGGTGACCTTGTGCAGGTCGTCAGTCCATCGGGCTGGAAGGCGTCCACACTGGCGGCACGTTGACCGAGACGCGGTCTCCACTCCAGGACTCATCTGCTCCATCGGCCATCGGTCCTGCGACAAATGTGACCGGCCTACTGCCACTTCGACTTGCTAATTGTGCGAGTTACCTCGGTTACCTTGGTTCTCTTATGGAAGTCCTCATTTCTAACTATCCATAAGAGAAACACCCAACATAGCCCGCTCCATATCTTATTGAGCGACTTGACAGTGTGCACGTCTCGGCCCCGTAAGTAAGGTAAGGTAATTAATTCTCAATCAAATCCGCTGTATACTTACCGTCAACGAAAAGCAATGCACTTATCTAAAACATTACAGTCCATTCCTGCTTTGAATATTCATGTATTGTGTACAGCACTAATGGAACAAGTTGAATGTCCATTTTGTTTAGAAACAGCTCATAAATATATTCAGCAACCAATTCGTAGGAGGTCGGTGCCCCGTTTGTGCAAACACGAGCAGCTCACTGCAAACATGGAGTAATGCCTCGCGAGACTTTCATTTCCTCTTCAATTACAGAATACTTTGCTGCCATATGAAATTCTTGGTAACTATTACATTTCCCACGGAGTTCATACAGTCCTTTATAAGTAGTTTTTATAACTTACTACTATATCTGGTTGCGCCAGGAACACCTTGTTATAAATTCTTCCTTCCCACCCTCGTCACCAAGAAAATAATAAATGTTTAAATGAAGACTGTGTAAAACGAGACAAATATTCATCTTCTGTCAGTACGTTTACCGCAAAATAATATAGTTGGAACAGAATATATAATATAAGAAAACCATTCTTCTTGTTAATTGCCCTCCTCCTGTTTATAGATAATATATAGGTATATATTAGATAGATAAAATAGTGTTATTTTACCGTTATCTCATAAATCGTTTGTATATATTCTATGTAAATTCTTGACTGTCAATAAAATTACTTTAGAATATTGTTACGACCAAATGCCGACAAAGGAAAAAATTCAGACCTGCGTCTGTAGAAACATATTTTATTACCTTCCCGCATTTGGACTTCTTTTGTTTACTTTGTGTTTAAATTTGTTATTGTAAAAACAGCCTATTGTGTATTGTAATCCTTTATGGTTGGCATTAGCCAGGTGTGATTCTAGGAAATTATTAATATTGTGGTCGAATATTGTGTCGAGACATATGGTATTTGTACAGGATAAAAGGAATGCCCGAACGGAGGGTGTGGCAGTCAAGCGCCGATTAACATAAGAGCCAGACGTATGTACATTCGATAAGTTATACGTGTTTGTATAGTTCTAATAAATTCTATAGTCATTCAACGGTATTTTAATTTGAGTAGTATAGCTCGTAACAAGATCATGTAATAAATATACCAACATTTCAATGAACATATTTTACATAATATATTAAATAAGCCATTTTTTAGCACTTATAATAATTGCGTTTTTTTTTTTAATAACTCTACGGACTCGAGTTGCGTACCTTTTTTTACAACTTAATTTCTAAGATAGTTTTTAGAGTTCATACATGCTTATTGGTTATTGTTAT
Source organism: Dendrolimus pini (assembly GCA_949752895.1). Lineage (NCBI taxonomy): Eukaryota > Metazoa > Arthropoda > Insecta > Lepidoptera > Lasiocampidae > Dendrolimus > Dendrolimus pini. The sequence continues at coordinate 3,276,933 of OX457130.1, read as the reverse complement.
TGTGTGTGACATTAATTCAGTGATTTTTATGTTGTGTTATACCTTACGAATAACTTATATTAATTTATTCTAATTTTAATACTAAACTTATACTAATGTAGAGTGTATCTGTTACATGCTGGTGTTGTGAGGAAGTGCATGTGCAGTGTGGGCCTTATGTCTATACCTGTTTATATTATCCTAACTAGTGCCATGTGTGTTGTTTTTTCTTTTCTGTGTCTGGGTTATTAATTTTTAGGCTCTTTGTGTATCTTGGTTTGTTTGTGAAGTGTGCGTGTAATGCAATGCGGTGGTAGTGCGCGTTTGTGTGAGTATTAGTATTGTGGTATTATTTTTCTTTAAAGTAGTACATTATTTTATTTCAAATCTATTACTTTTTATTTATTTCCGTATAGTGTCAATGGTTTTATAGTCAGTGCGTTATATGACTCACAGAACAAAACTATTCCGTCAACCACAATAATGAAATACGAAATTATATCATTTGTTTCATATGCAGCGCGTTCCATTAGTAGCTCATAACGCCCAAAATGCTCCGTTAAGCCGTCCCACAGGGCGACCGCGGTCGTTGTGGTCGTGGCGAAAAGGTCACTAATGACGTCATCATTTTCGATCACACAACGCTCCAACGACCCACGTCAAGAGGTGGGTCGAATGTCCATTCCACTTGGGCTTACAATTGTAACGCCGGCAAGCAAGTCGAACGGGAATAATCGCGGTCGTGAACTTGGTCGTTGTAAGTCTCTAATGTGACGTAACCGTGGACTTTACTGTCAAGAAATATATAACTTGATAGACGTGCAAACGTCTAAAGTAAAATAAACGCTTGGAAACATTATAAGACTTAGCCCGGCTTGTAGAACAATCGCCTTTAAATAAAATTAGTTAATCATATTAAACTGCCTAAATACGGCTTACACAAAACATGTTGACAGTTCTTTAAACATAATAAGCGGCAAGTTTTGGGTTGTGCAAGACGCTAATTAAAAAAAAATGGGTGGACTGCGTGAAGGATAATATGAGGATTTGTGGTGAAACAGAAGATGTATGTCAGAATAAAGGAGTGTGGAAGGAAGAGACATATTGTGCCGACCCCAATTAATTGGAATATAGTGAAAGAAAAGAGAGAGAAATTTCTCTTTCATTTTATTTCTTAAATAAATATAAGCAACCTTACGCAAGCGGCCCTTAGATATACGAGTTTGACACCTGTATCATCATCATGGCACAGTTCCTAAACGTCACGCACCTACCCTGTTAATATTAATTTCCACGATCTCTATGCATGTCTGTCTGCAACAGATTGAGTTATTGAAAGTTTGTGCAAACATCGACAGTGGATTGTATCGTGTGACGGCATACATATTAATTTTGGGCTTCATTTCAATATCAACAAGCTGTGTTGAACAGCTGAATGGGCTTGGGTGCCACCGCGCACCCCTGCTCCCTGCGTGCCTTTATAAATATTGGCGCAAGTCACGTGCCACTGTGGTTTTAATGTCATTTTATGTTATACATGCTGTTACGAGTTAGCGGGACTCGAATTAAAATGCCGTTAAAATTATTATAGATTTTATTAGAACTATACAAACACGTACAACACAGGTACAAATATAAGCGAACACAACAAATCCAAACATAATGCAGAAGGTCGTAATTAAATAAAAATGCCCAAAGTCCGTCTCTATTAGATTCCCGAATATACACACGTTACGCCCGTATCGTAGTTGTCGCTCAACTGACTCCTCTCTCAATCAAGCCGTCGTTTTATAGTTCACAAATGAAAATGTGCCCGCCTGGCAACGTCAGCACAATTTCTTATAATTAACTTGTAATTGTAATCGGCAACACCTGGCTAATGATGCAGCCTGCAAGCGGTCGTAAACGAGTGCAATAGACAATAGGCTGTTCTCTACAATAACTAGAAATGTATGTCAATAAATAAGGAAACAAAAGAAGACGATCATAAAAGGATTACAATTAGTTCAAATGCCGACGGGTAATAAAATGTCTTTTACAGATCTGTACGTGGAATTTGTCTTAGTCGGGACTAAGTTGTAACAATATTAATGCCAGGGAAACGTTGTTCGTGTTGTCATAACGACGTAGGTATTTGTAAGTGAACTGCGCAAAAAACGCGACTGCTGTGTGATCTTGGTTATAACCAAGTTACATGTTATAGAGAAACGAACATATTCGTGTAGTGGACACTTAGCCAATAGATGGTGCTGTGCAATAATTGAAGTCGCAAGCGATTCCCGATACGTACAAGGAATATATACAAATTTCTAACAATAATAAATGGGGCTCGGCCAGCAAGGTATGATGATCTTTCATTAAGAGCCTGTCCGGACAGCGATATTTCACAGCGCGATTTTTTCCCCGTAATTCTGTAACACATTGAATATTATAGGTGTAGCCGCACTGGCGATAAAAAAATCGCGCGAGAAATAAATCTCTGACTGTATGCAAATTGATCGCGAAGCGGTGCGATTTATTTTCGCGCTAATATTTTGTACCGTATAGAGTAAGTATGGCTATGTTCGCACTGTGGAATAAAATTGGCGCGATTCGCTCAGTCGTGCAACGTCGCTATTGAAAGTTGTAGTAAATTATCGAATGATTTTTTTGTCATTCTGTAAAAGCCAAAAAACTTTTTGCTGTATTTTCGTAACTCTTGATATTTGATGTAGAAAAATCCTTTGATGGGTCTCAATGCCGTAAGTGGGTGAATCCAATGTTCATGACATCTTTTGATACGTCTGTTTCGCCGCCTTTAGCATTAAATAAATTAAAATTTTAGTTCGGATGTCCATTTTACACGTGCATCTCAGCCAAGAACTGAATTAAACTGAAAAAAAAAGTACGGAATTTTATTCGCAGTGCTTACTAGGTGTAATTCCAGTCGCGGAATTTAATACGCGCGAATAAAAATCGTGCTGTCAAATATCGCTGTGCGGACAGGCCCTAACAGACAGACAGACCTTTTTTAAACTCAGTGTACAAGTAAGAACCATTTACAGTTTTATTATAGAATAGAATATACTTTATTGCACACAATGTTACAAAATAAGTTCGTACATACAATCGTAATGATAAATACAATAGGCGGTCTTACCACTGGGAGCGATTTCTTCCAGACAACCTTTGAATGGACAGAAACTCGGTATGGAGGGGGGTAGGTATACAATAGATATACATACATACATAACTTCACGCCAGGTCCCTTGCGGGGTAGGCACGAACAACATAGTCTTATTCAGGCTTATTTTTACACACCTCACTTGCTTCTTTGACATTCATAGCTCTTGTCATGCACGCTCGTCTATTCTTAAGGCTCCTGACATCACCTTCTGCTAGTACACGATCAATTTGATCATGGAAGGTGTGTGGTGGACTTTTTTGCATTGTATATCTGTTTAGTCATTCTTTCATCATACATTCTTTCCACATGCCCGAACCGCCGGAGCATTCCTTTCCTTACCTTCACAATAGATATAATATACTAATATCTACGTAAATATAAAAAAAATGTTACTAAATTAACATACATATTTAAACATACATATTTATCTAAATATACAATAAAATGTTTGTCGTCAAACAACACCATCCCAAGCATACAACTAAATAACATTATTATTTAGTTACAAATTTGAGATAGTGTTGTTTAACGAGATCATTATTATAGTATAGGTTCTATGTACAGAATATTCAATTAAAAAGAAGGTACCTACGCCGGTATACTCGCTGAATTTATACTTGCACGACTCATGCGAGTGTTTTGTTTATCGCGTCGAAGTCGGTATGGTACCGAATTTACACGGATTATTACTCTTGAGTGATTGAATTTATATTTGATTATTTGCTGAATAATTTAACTACATATATTATACATATTACTAAGAGAGTGGAACATTATAATAGTGTAATTACAAATGGTTGTGCCCAGTACAAGGGCGAGGCGCGGGTTCATTTGAACGGTCATTTTATCCAACCGCCTGTATTATGTCCATTGTAGTAAATAGTTAAGTAGGTTATTTTATATATTTCCTCTCAAGAAGTCCCTGATAGTATAGTCGGAATTGTGTTGTTTTAAAAATTATATAAGTGGAGAGTTAGTGATATTTATTTCCTATAACAGGGCCTTTATAATGAATGAATAGAAACCACTAATATCATTACACATTTATTAAAAATAAAGAGCGCGTATTAAACAATATACATACAATACTTTATCCGTGCCGGAACGGAGACAGAATACAATTTTCTGCGGCCGGGTAGCCTGTCGTAATAGGCGACTAAACAACCCACAGCCAGGTGGTAGGGCATTTGCCCGACTGGATGGCTACCACCCCTGGTCTAAAGTATGTCGCCATTACAACCTTGTGTTGTGTTACGGCATTAGTGACCAGGTTCCAGTCTCCCTTAAGAGAGCAGTAGCGTATTTATAGCACCTTTGGTGTTGCAAATGTCCATAGGCGATGGTAACCGCTTTCCATCAAGTGGGCCGTCTACCTGTCTGCTGAACTCCTGCAAAAAAAATATATAAAAAAAAAACATTTCACATATATTTAATCCATAAAAACCAAAGAATATCAAATGACTAGACAAATTTAATAAAATATTTATGTTAATTTAAGCAAAAATCGACGGTAATAAGATATTACTGTTTAAAATACTGGGTTGTAATACTTGTTCTTTTGTATTTAAACATTTTTGTCATAATACCATAGAAACCTTTGTTACCTGTCTACAAAAAACTGTTCATAAACATACATAAAGAAGAATTTTTTTTTATTTTCAACAGTTACAACTTATTGGCCCAACGTTGGTGGACAATACAAAAATAGATTTACTAACAGTCTTTAACACTTATAATATGGAATTACTATAGAATTTATTAGAACTGTACAAACACGTATAACACAGGTACGAATTAACTGTACACAACCAGTAGAAACGTAATGCGCTTTTCAATAACACGCGCAAAATCCGTCACTATATAGTTTATCGAATGTACACACTTCTTGTCTCGCTAGTGGTTATCGTTTGACTTCTTCACCCCTCTCTTGGGGCACTGCTTTATGCTGTTCAAATACAATATGTCAGTAGACTGAATTTCTAAGAATCACACCTGGCTAATGACTATCATAAAGATAGAGATAAAGATACATCATGGGCTGTTTTTCCAATTACAATTTTTAAACACAAAGTAAACAAAGAAGACAGTCATAAAAGCGCTTCAATGTTATTAGCTCAAAAACCGACGGGTAATAAATGTGCTTTGTTTACGGATGCAGGTGGCCCAAATTGTAACAATATTTTAGTCTGGAGTCAATAAAAATTCACAGTAAACTAAACTCTGGGTGCAACTTAGCGAAATAAAAGCGCGAAAATACAAGAAGAAATATTGGAGTTGATGGCAACAGTGTGGCCAACTACTTGTTGTCGTGCCACGTGTTTCAGTATTATAATAATAAATGTTAAATAATGTTTGGTAAGTTGTTCCGCAATGCTTGAAGAGCATGTAGAAAGAAAGAAAAGTGAAAGAAAATATTTATTTAGAACAATAAAACAAAGTTAATATAAATAGAGAAAGAAACAAAATAAGTCCTAAATTGGACCCAGCCTCAGCATAATGCTAGCCAACAAGGACTAGCGCTGTTCTTCCGTCTGGGACCATAAAGTGAAGTTACGGTGAACAATACAACACATAATAACAAAATATGCATGTCTTCGAGTTTCGACACTGACGGCAGGATTGGTCCACAAGTTCCAACTCGCTCAACAGGCTATGGAGCAAGCTGTGTTGGGTGTTTCTCTTACGGATAAAATCAACCAAGGTATCCGACATAGCTCGCAAAGTTAGCAAGTTGAAGTGACAGTGGGTGGTACCGCCATGTAACCTTCTTTTGGCCTATAAGACCTTCTTCTAAAATATTTAAATTCTTCCTTGAAATGTGACGGCGCGTTCCCTTTTCGCACGTCACGTCATTCATGCATTGTCATATCATAAAATAAACTAAAATAAACAGACGAGCTTGCATGACAAGAGCTATGAATGTCAAAGAAGCAAGTGAGGTGTGTAAGAATAAGCCTAAATGACGCTCTGTTATTCGTGCCTACCCCGCAAGGGACCTGGCGTGAAGTTATGTATGTATGTATAATTTAACATAAAATATATCGCGCCCGCAAATATATATAATTTATAAGTAACCCGCTCCGCACCATGAATATGAAATAAATTTACATAAAATAAATATATGCACATAAAATTAAGTTATATGAATATAAAATTACAATAGTGACCAGTGAAGTAGTGGAGAAGAGGTGCAGCGTTATTTCATGCCCATCAATCAGGTGTTTGCTTGCTTATTCTCCGATTCCCATTCAAAATGTCCTAAACTCATAATTTCTGCCTTTGACACAGTTCGCTTCCCGCTAAACACAGCGCCGCCGCAACAGTGGGCATGGTCACGTCTGCCGCAGGACCGATGGCCGATGGAGCAGACGGGTGCTGGAGTGGAGACTGCGTCTCTGCAAACTTAGTGTCGGACGCCCACCAGTCCAATGGACCGACGACCTGTGCAAGGTCGCCGGTAGGCGCTGGATGAAGAAGTCAGAGGACAGGGATGAGTTACGCCGCCCTGGAGAGGCCTATGTCCAGCAGTGGACTGCGAATGGCTGACAACGACGAATGTTTGGTAAAAAAATGAGTCTGAATAATATTTTCAATCTAAATTGGAAATAAATTGATCAAGTATTGAATTTAATCGCCTGAATCTTATAAAATACGACGCGTCCAAAGTGACAGGTATGCCTAGCGCAGGCACCTTCAATAATTTTATGCATGAAATTTGCCATGGAGTCGCACCGCTGTATTTAGCTTAAAGAGCCGCCTTTACCAACCGTGCTAATGTACCGACTACTTTGTGATTTGAAGGTAATAAAGTGAAGGGTTTGTTGTGTTAGGAACCTGCCTTTGAATTGGCTATTTCGATGATAATAAAACCGGAATTCAAATGTAGTTTTGTTATGTAACCAGATGTAGAAATCAAATTACTAACTCTATAATAATACTAGAATTCAGCTGTGTCATTTCAAAACCTAGCAAACTAGTAAATTGATAATTATGCAACAAGCCACTGTTCTTATCGAATTTTTTGTCTATCTATCCAAAGATTGTCTGAAAGAAATGGTTATTAGTGTTAAGACTACTTATTGTATTGTGAATTTTTATTTCTGTGAGGTGTATCTTTTAACACACAATAATACATGATCATTCATTCGTTCCAGTGCTCCTCAAGAAAGTTTATAAGACAGTACAAGAAAATGCTATGAACTTAAACACCATGCCATTTAAAAAAAAATTATTACTCTTAGTCTTATGATAGCAATACAATATTTCCATACAGTTTTCATGTGTTTCGGCAAATGCAATACATCACCAAATGTCTAGGAAGACAATTAATGCATAAACATTCATTTAAAATAATTTATTGTGTGCTTAAGATCACACGACAGAAAAGGACTTCATCAAGACGATTAACGCTCACCGAGCGAGTATAGCAGTTAAGCATAGTTCGCACTACGCTAGTAATTTAGTCGAGTGCCGAGTATTTTAGTAACTAAAATACTCCTTACTGCCCAAAAATAGTTCGCATTACGGTCGATTACAGTACAAAGTCAGTGGCGTTTTGCAGATGAACGTTCAATGAAATAAAGTATATTAGCTCATAAAGCTACTGACAATCGTTATTTTAGAAGAGGTGGATGAAAAAAATTGTATAATAAGGAGAAAAAAGCTATGGATACGACAATCGATTAATAGAAGATATGAACTAGTAGCTACGAATTATCTCCTGAAGGAATTAGCACTAGCAGATCCCAAAGAAAGTAAAAAGGTGTCTTAGCTCCAGCGAAACTATATTTTTCGGCAGCTAATGAACTCGACTAAACCGACGGGTTTGTACTTGTTTAAAACAAATAAACGAGCAAATAGTAATGCGTGGTGGGAGGCGCTGCTCACTGAAATGGATCGACTCGATTAAATGATTTGCTAATCTACTCAACTAAACTTCTATTGTTCAGACACGTTTGGTTACTAAATTACTCGGTTCTCGACTAAATTACTATTGTACTGTGAACTAAGCTTTACGCGTTGACTCTATGTATGTCACTCCCTTAGTCGACTCAAGCCGACTTTACATGAACGTACCCGAACAAGCGTTACATAGCTGAGCGTGACGGCTCAGTCTCATTCAATACCCACAATTTGAAGTGCCCAGCGCGCCTAAAAAAAAGGCACTTCAATAATGTCAGTTGCTATAATAATCACAAAATAAAATGCCCGACATAACTTTGAATGAAATCAACAAAACTGAAAACCAAAAGCAATAAATTAATTTCAGTATTCTACTAATAGTCCTTAAGGATTATAGGTAGAATATAATATAAGCTAAGTTTGTTATAAAATATATTTCATTTATAATTTTCCTCCAAATAACGAAATAACCTGTTTTATTTTATTAATTTTGTTATATCGCATTAATCTATGACAAAGTCCCAAAAACAGTTACGTTCTAAGGCATCTTATTTTAAATAAATCAATTCGATTTAGGTAAAAGTCTATATATATATATATGTCGCAGAACGGCCTCATTCTCACGACATCTTCTTTAGTTATTGCAGGTTTAGTGGGCGTCATCAGGATAAAATGCGAGCATAAAACACAATAGCCACGGTTTATACACTTTTAATTTAGATTTGATCAACATTATGACATAGTTTAGACCGAGCAGCGGGTTCAGGGCACCCGCTCACACTTCCAACTACAATACTCTCTTTAAAATACTCCATGGTCCAACTCGACCTGTTGCCACCAACCAAATGTGACACAAAAACTCCTCCGTCTACCCAAGTAGATACTACTCAAAGTATAGAGGGCGCCGACCCCGCTCTAGACATGCTCTGCTCTCATTGGTCGTTTATTAAATTACAATATTCATAACTTTTATTAGGTTAGAACGATCTTGAAGTTATAGAAACATTAACAAATCTAATTAAATTACATTAAGAATTTTAGAAGTGATTATAATGTAAACAAATGATATTGTGCCTTATACATCCTGTCAACAATACATCGTCATGTCGTCATAGTCATAGCTTCCCTCCGACACGGCCTTCCTGACGTATTACACGCCCTCGTGTAATAGGCCGCCCATTATGGATTATCTGCAAAAAGAAAGAGATATTATAGTTCGGCCACTCCTGACCAAAGACATCGTGTACATTTTCATTCTGGATTTTTTTTTCTGAGATCTGAGTCCTAACAGACTCCAGACTACACACCAAATCAATTCAGCAGTATCGAAACTGCCACCTCGTCGCCCATCGAGCTACGCATTTTGGGTCAAACATCAAAGCACAAATCAAAACATCAAACACAAAAATATCCAAATAGTATACAGTCTCTCATTCTATCGATACCACTTTTCAATCGATACGTCGCCTCTCATTCCACCGATTTCACTTTTCAATAGCCACCCCGCCTTTTATTCCACTTTGTAATGGCCACCTCGCCTCTATTTCACTGGCCACCTCGCCTCTTATTTCACTGGCCACCTCGCCTCTTATTTCACTGGCCACCTCGCCTCTTATTTCACTGGCCACCTCGCCTCTGTTTCACTGGCCACCTCGCCTCTGATTCACTTTGTAATGGCCACCGCGCCCGCTACAAAGCTTAAATAAACCCAAACAAGCACTCTGCTACTCCTGACCTTCATACTTCAACATTCAAATCAAAATAAACTTTCAAAATATAAAAAAAACATTTAGCATTTTAACTATCAGACTAAAATCGCTCACTCTATATGAACCTCTAAATTTAAAAACTACCCGTTATAATAGTCAACTGCATTTACTAACTTTAATAATAATTGAAGTTGCATTATTTCAAATTCAAACAAAAACCTTGTGAATGCATCAATCATCCATCCCGCTAACAACACTTCTCAATCAGTCAATCAACCCAATATACATCTAAATGAGTGATGTACTCTCGACCAACCCCCGCTGAGCGTGGCTCGGATGACACTTTTTGACTAAAGTAGGCAATCAGAGCAACGAAGGTTGTCACTCTACGGGCTCCAGGGTCGACAACTTATGAAAACTCATTATAATAGAGGAACAAACAAACTCAAAATAATTTTCCGATTTACAATGCGTTCAATAACTAGGGTATTCACCCTAATTCGAATTTGAAGTTGTCCTAAAAATAATCTTAAATAAAAAAAAATCAACTTACCAAAGTGTCTACTAACGTAAATACCCCCTGTGTACCTTATAGTGGCTTTCAAACTTCTTCATAGCCACACTTTCTTCACGGTAAAATTCTAATCATCTGAATCTAAAATGTCTTTCATATAATGCCTGTAAACTTACTTTTACAAGAAAGATAACATAGCGTAGCAATAATGTGTCATAACCACTTTCCACTATACGTTATCTAAGTAAAAAAAACTCAAAAACTAGATCCGATTTTCACATAAAAATTATTGGAAGGTAAACTTGAAAAGACAATGAATTTCATGCACATCGTTTATAACGAACACAAATTTCTTGTAAGTAACCAACTTCCAAAAATAATGATGAAAAAGTAAACTACCTACGTAATTTGTTAGTTTTCCATTTTTTCTCAACCATATCGTAATTTTTCGTACACGAAAAATATCACTCAAATATGAGGGTAGTAAAATTGTCTACCACAAACGATGAACTATAATTTTTTTACATTAAAATTCTTAATTTTCAGAATTCACACTAAAATAATAATTAAAAATTACCATACCTCCTGTGCCAGGTAGAATAGGCACGTAATTTTTATCTTACCCTGCACGATCAATAAAATTGCACTTCCACTCGCTGTACTAACGTGAATTTGAACCATGCCGGCACATAGTAAGCCCAACGGTGACCAAACCATGCATAGGCCGACACACCGCCGCTCCACAGGCACATTCAGGACGTCACCACTACGTCGCCGCTATTGCCGCCGATGGCCCCGACATGTCAATCGTCCTCAAATGCTTTTGCTTCCACTGTGGGCATCCTTCAATCCATCAGCACGCCTTCTTATACTGGCAAGGCTTCGCAGTCATTGCTTTCATTGTGGGCACAGGCTGAGATCCCACTTCTGATGTCGCAGAACGGCCTCATTCTCACGACATCTTCTTTAGTTATTGCAGGTTTAGTGGGCGTCATCAGGATAAAATGCGAGCATAAAACACAATAGCCACGGTTTATACACTTTTAATTTAGATTTGATCAACATTATGACATAGTTTAGACCGAGCAGCGGGTTCAGGGCACCCGCTCACACTTCCAACTACAATACTCTCTTTAAAATACTCCATGGTCCAACTCGACCTGTTGCCACCAACCAAATGTGACACAAAAACTCCTCCGTCTACCCAAGTAGATACTACTAAAAGTATAGAGGGCGCCGACCCCGCTCTAGACATGCTCTGCTCTCATTGGTCGTTTATTAAATTACAATATTCATAACTTTTATTAGGTTAGAACGATCTTGAAGTTATAGAAACATTAACAAATCTAATTAAATTACATTAAGAATTTTAGAAGTGATTATAATGTAAACAAATGATATTGTGCCTTATACATCCTGTCAACAATACATCGTCATGTCGTCATAGTCATAGCTTCCCTCCGACATATATATATATATATATATATATATATATATATATATATATTTATTACAAAATCTTAGACTATTTATGTATTTATACTAAAACAATGCTACTGTATAATTGTACATTTATGTATTGAAAACAAAAACGATGAAATAAATATGTACTGTATGGGTAAAATCATAAAAATTCTAACTAATTGTGGTGCTTGACAAGTGCACGCGGTACGCAAAAGACGATGTGAGACAAAACTTTCTCCCTTCATATCGATTTTATGAGATATTTGTATGACACAAGAAGTAATTAACTAAAAATAATAAAACGATCACGAAGTCCTATAACTTTTAATCGATTTCTTGTGAATAATCTCTATATATATTGTAATGAGAACTGTCAAATCGGGCCTTTTATTTTGTAATTACTATAGGCTTTGTAATTGTACAGCCGAGATGTGTTTGCCACTATTGTTGATGGACTTATGGGAGCTGCATACTCATACGTCTAGTCATCGCAGTGGACACCGAACTACTACGGCAACACGGGAGCGCACATATTAATAGTTGCTCTATCTCGCTCGCACATCATCCATCCTGCTCACACATTGTGGTATATATTGTACTAAAGTTTACCCCGCGGCTGCGCCGCGGGTTAACCTCTAGTGCTTGTCTCTTGTTTATAGAGCAAGGGCTACAGGTTATATTATATTGACATTTTATGTATTTGCCCACGGAAGATTCACTTCATTTTATATCGCTAATTATACCATCCCCCGTCTATCTGTAAACAACATAAATTACAAAACTTGACCATAAAGGCCTTTTTGGTCAAAATGACCAAAAAGGCCGGAATGACCGACATGGCCAAAATGACCAAAAAGGCCACAGAGACCGACATGGCCAAAATGACGGAATAGGCAAAAACGACCAAAAAGGCCAAAATAATCAAAATGGTCAAAATGACCAAAAAGGCCATAATGACCGACATGGCCAAAATGACGGAATAGGCAAATCTACCAAAAAGGCCAAAAAGACCAAAATAATCAAAATGGTCAAAATGACCAAAAAGGCCAAAATGACCGACATGGCCAAAATGACCAAAAAGGCCACAGTGGCCAAAATGACAGAATAGGCAAAAACGACCAAAAAGGCCAAAATGACCAAAAAGGCCAAAATAACCAAAAAGACAACAATGACCGAAATGACCAAAAAGGTCAAAATAGTCAAAATGACCAAAACGGCCAAAATGACCAACATGGCCAAAATAACCGAAAAGGCCAAAGTGACCGACATGGCCAAAATTAGTAAAAAGGCTAAAATAGCCAAAATTACCAAAAAGGCCAAAATGAAAAGTATCCCTTGTCCACCCTCAGTATTTAATTTACATACGTACCGAATTTCAGCCAAATCGGCCCATTAGTTCTTCCGTAAAAGCATAACAAACAGAAAGACAAATATATTTTTATCCCGGAAACTATCCCATTTTTCGGGATAAAAAGTACACTATGTTCATTCTCGGCATCGAAAACATATATATACTGAGTTTCAGCCAAATCGGTCCACTAGTTTTTACGTGAAAACGGAACAGACAGACAGACAGAGTTACTTTCGCATTTATAATATTAATAGGGACTAGCTGTACGACTTGTTACTATTTGTTCTTAAGATTACCGTTTCCAAAAACGATTTAGTTCAGATCAGCACTCGAGAGTGTATATTACTATTTGCCATCTGAAGTATCATTTAAACTCTATCTCTCGCCGCGCCGCTATAGACTATATTCATACTAGGGTTTGCTAGTTTATTTATAGATTATGATTGTTTACATGTCAATCGCGAAGGTGCGTGTAAACAGCCGGATATTGAGGCGTGACAGGTTGGTGAAGCAATGGAAATCAAATCCCCGTGTTTTAAGCCAGTCGATACATGTAATAACCGTTCAAATATCGGGAAATGAGACGGAATAACGGAAAATGTCTCATCGGGTGGGTTATTGCGGGACTTTTTGGTTTCCTTATTGCGTCTTAGGTTTTAGGGGTGATAATGGAGTAATCATTCAAATTTCGTCATACATAACTACTATTTTCATAACTAGCAGTAAAATATATATATTTTCTCAAAGATAAACAAATTGCACTTACGTAGGAAAGAAATTGACAATACTTAGGAATATAACGGAATACTCGTAAACCGATTTCAGATAAGCAATTTTAATTAGTATTAACATTAAAAACATTTACGACGACTAATTTACTAAAATTAGTTCTCTTCTATCTATTCCCTTTTTCCGGCACCAAACTTCATTTTAATTAAGGTTGCCTGGAAGAGATCGCTTCGAGCGGTATGGCCGCCTATTGTATTGCCTAGAAAATATTGTAAATATGGTCTGTGTTTGTAATTGTCTATTTTGGTGAGCAATAAAGTGTTATCTCTCTCTGTCTCTCTCTCGTCAGGAATCGATTTCGTAATATTTTGTATTGCGCACTACTTGGAAGCCAATTTACAGAGAAGAATTTGAACAATTTAAAAAGAGAGAGATCAGTATATTACAAGAGCATTTGTATATCACAAGAACCTATTTATTTAACAACTTGAGTCAAAAGAGGAAACTGTTTTACTGTATTTTCATACATTTGTATTATATATCTTTTCTAACATTATAAAGAAGTAACGTTTGTGAGTGAGCTAGTTTGTTTGTTTGTATGTATTAAGCAATCTTCCAAACCAACTTTAATAATTATTTTACCAGTGAAAAGCTACATTATTCACAAGTGACGTAGGCTTTATTATAATGTATTATATGATATTTTTTAATTTTTATTGAAGCACAGCGAGGTGAGCACGGAATGCCTGTTAAATGTGTAAGAGCAATAATGTTCCACGTAAGAATTGCGCACATATTTGTACAAGGCAGTGCGAGTGCGTTCTAAGAACCAATTTAATTAGCGTATATTGCTCTCTAACAGGCGTTTGATAATTAAAGATTATAAAGCTTAATTAAACCTTGATTTGCGTTCGAACGTGCGTGTGTGCGTGACTATGTGCGTGCGTGCATGATTATTTTTTAACGAATCCCAGCGAAGTGAGTCAGGGTCAACAAGTGAAATTTTTTTTATTCTCTTTTTTTTAATTTTAGGTATATGTATTGTGTGATATTTATATATCCTATTTATATGTGTATTAAATTAGCACACCACCGTCATACACTTGCAAAATTCCATTTCGTAAAATTCAGAGCCTGGGTTGTCTGGAAGAGATTGCACTAAAGCGATAAGACCGCCCATTGCTCCCACTTTTACTCTTTAATGTGATTACTGTAAATTGGTTATTTCATGTGTATGTGGTGAACAATAAAATGTTTTCTATTCTATTCTATATATTTTTTATACCGATTTTTTTTACGAAAAAACAGCACTACCTTCAAAATATTTCGAATTGCATACAGTAATTTTGTGTGAACTTGAAGTCTTTACTCTATGTTACGATATGGGGTTGTTTAAAATCGCGATAAAAGTTTCTTCGAAACCAATAACGCATTGGCGATGCCACTTTCCATCTGGTCGGTTTTCGGCCCATTTGCCTGCTTTAGACAATACAGAATTATTGAAATAACAAGATTACAAATACGAAAGCTGCAAAGTATTTCGTTTACCCACCCTTAATTATGTTCATCAACACTGATTCAACTACTAAAAAAGCTGTATAAAATATTTTCCGGCTTAATTCTTCTGTTAATGAAAATATTGTCGCTTTTCGCTGTTAGTTTTTTCACTAAAAATCGCAACGTGAAACAATTTATGTTACCCGAGAGAATAATTAAACAGCAGTATGCTGATTTGTTTGTGAACTTTTATAGTTTTATCTGTATTATGTTATTTTAAAGCTGGGTGTCCACTAGAGGCAGCCTCGACTCGAGCGGCTGTCTGGATTCGAATCAAGACAGCGCATGTGGAAACCGTGCCGCGACTCGGACCAGTCGAGGCGACCGTGTCGCGACCCATTCGATGCCAGTAACTATGCATGCTCAAAAGCGCCGTAGTATAAGCGTAGTAGTAAGTCTCTTGTTCAGTGGGACAGTTGTACGTGTGCTCAGTACGCGACAAAATTGATAAAGAGACATGTATCAAGTTAATCGAGTTATACGAAGGCCACAGGCATTTGTGGGATCCAAACTCACCGTCTCGTGGCTCAGGCAGACGCTAGCTGCCTTAAGTGGAGACACGTGAACTTTACGCAGCCCGCGGCACGCTCAAAATGACGAACGACGACTTTAGGCTGCGTAAGTGAATACCAAGTTTAAGAATATTTATGAAATATCTATATTTTCCTGCCATTGTGTGACTTTGCTTGAAAGTTTGTTTGTTCCACCCAACCCTGGTTACGGATTTCATACAAACGGCCTCTATAGTTGAGCGAGCTAAGCATTCACTGGCTAACCTCACCATAACGCAGAGACTCCGGGTTCGATTCCTGGCATAGTAAATTTCATAAACGAACTTCCCGTTATTTTGTGGTCTGGGTGTCTGGAAGCAACCCTGGTGTGATCCGTTGTATATTACCCATTCCAAGCAAAACTTACTCACCTTGTGAGTTTTTGTCTAGCAATATGTATTTAATTTTCAAATTTGAATTAGATTTTGTCACCACCGTTGTATTCTGCGGAGTATGCGATGGTGGTGTGCAAATTAAATTTAATAATCTGATATAGTTTTTATTCTGATAATGGAGTAATTCTTGTAGGATTATAATGCAACGATTTTGAAAGCTAAATGAACTATTTATATTTAAAGTTCGCATATGTATGTAGTTTCGATGATTTCTTTATTTCAGAATGTGATTTTGACGAGACCCAAAACCAAACAAGATTTTAAATTTAATTTTATCTTATTTTAGCTAAAGCTCAATATTGGCAGTATCAAATCTTGACTCGTTAAGCTTAAGAGGCCCTTTACTCTATATAGGTACAAAGGTACATCTCCGAGTATCTTTGGTGGCATGTGCTCTTTATTTAACTCGTGTGAGCAATAGTCTTAATAAACCAACGTACATCGGCATATTTAATTTTACTTATGTTGCTCTTATTTTTAAACCAATCAATCAATCCCCACCATCATCGAAGCTACTGCAGCGCTAAAACTTGTCACAGTTGAAATCACTAAGCAAATGTTGCCATTCAATTTCGTCCAGATATTTCGGCGCAATTAGCAACACAAACACAAATTGCTCTAGCAATTACAGGGGCGCAAATTAAAAATAGAACAAAACAAGCGCGTGGAATCGCAATCGGTACATTTGCAAAAAGCGCTGGAGCGCTATAAAAGAATGGAAATTGCAAAGCTGTCACGCCCCTAACCATGATCGTTGCTGTTTCACCAACTTCGTCATTTAACTCCAAAACAAACAAGAATGAACTTTAAACTTAAGATCGTAAAGAAGTTGTTGACAGCATTGATAATGCGGTTGTAGTATTTACTAAAAGCGCTTTGTTTCGACTTGTAAATTGATTGAAACACCGACTGATAATTGCTAATAGTTTTCTTGTTAACGCTCCAAGTGAAAAGTTCGTAGACGGCCTGATTTCTTTCGCTACTCCAATTCTCTTTTACTTTGGTGTTAAGTGTTGATTGCTGAGATCCGTATCTTTGAATATTAAAGTGTAAATGAAAGAGCATTTTATTTTAATAAAGGCTTCTTTTATTGCGAAACGAATAGTTTGAATATTGGCTGTTGAGAGCGCCTTTGTCTCCCTTTGAATGCTTTTCGACGCAGTTTGTACTTTTTATCTTCGCTTGATAAATCGAAAAATACTTTATAAATTTCTTCTTTTATTATATAATAACTTAAGCATAGTACAGCTCTTTAAGAAGATTATGTAATGTTCCACCGTTGAACTTCTTCAAGTCAAACTTTTGCAAGTAAACAAAAGTGCAATTAAAAAACAATAACCGAAGAGCTCGCACTAGTCATTAAAAGCCGGTTCCTATATCATACCGACTCTCCATTTGCCTTATTATCGATCAAAATTTGACATACCAATAATGTCAAAATTTAACTGACAGTAGAGAAAGTGCTCAGCTCTTGATTCTAGGCTCTGAAGTTCTTGGATTCAACTCGACTATTCTTCGTGTATGTGGGTTATTTAATAATATGAACCGCTTATACATATATGATGACTCTTAATACAAATTTTAAAAATATGTCCACTCCCTATTCGTTAATAAAACTTAAGTCTTGCGTTTTACCCTGTTTTTTTGCTATATTTACTTTATAATAAGAAAGTTATGTTTGCCTATACATTTACTTGTTTGACTGTACAATTTAATATTAGACCATTACCATGTATATTTAATTTAAGCAATTCAATGTCTGATACATTGACAATTCGACATACATATCTGATATATTCATGGTTAATAATTTAAAAAAGAAAGAAAACGCCACGTTGGGTCCCACTATAGTAGTTTATATATTCTAAGCTACAACACGATACTGTTATTGATGTTAGAGATAAATTTAGATTTCAGAAAACGTCTTCTATCGCAGACATAAGCGAAGTCTATCTTTCCTGACGTGAACATTATAAATATTCGTACTAGCGACCCCCGCAAACGTTGTCCTGCTCTGAAAAAATAAAAATCTATGACCCGATCCCAGCGCCACCTACCGGTGCCATTTGTGGATTTAAGCCATCCAGGGACCCACTCAAACACACAAAAAAAAATCGCCAAAATCGGTCCAGGTGATTAGGAGGATTCTAGAACGCGATCTCAGCGCCACCTACCGGTTTCAACGGGATAAAAAACTATCCTATCTTTCAATTTCGATCAAACTGCACACGGTGTCCAAATTTGATTAAAATCGGTTAAGTGGTTTAGGAGTCCATCGCAGACCAAAAACGTGACACGTAATTTATATATATATATTAAGATAAGTTAGTAGAAGTTGGCGCTGATGAATGAAACCTCCGTGTTAAAATAGTACAATATCCAATATCCTATATCCACGCCTGAAGCCGATTGCAGTTATAGTAAGCGTTATGTATCTGAGCATTTGGGCCCAGATTACAGATCCACAGCATCTTATTTTAGGCTATTTAGATCAGAAGTATTTGGTCATACTTTGAACAGATCAAATCACCACAATAAAAGTATCTATTATGGCAAATAAGAAGTAAAAGTATTGATGACCCATATATGTTTATTAGTATACGTCTGGTCTTATTTAAAACACATGTTTGAATGAAATTATTCTTGTAACAAAAAAATACTTATTCCCAGAATTCTGCGCCTAACCTAGATGGGGCATAAAGTTTGGCCTTGACCATATTCACATACAATGTAAACACACATCTAAGCTTGTAAGTAAAAAAGACAAAGTAATAATATGTTGAAAATTTCTTTGCAGTCGCAGAAATCGAATTTGAAGAACACAGAAACTTGAATAAGTCTGTTCTCTAAGACAAAGGCGAGCGCACCATCACGTACAGTTGATTTGGACTAAGGGCTCCAAATGAGTTGGCAACTTTGTTAACGAGTCTAACTCAGAAGTGTGTACGTACACGTACTCTATGGAGCAACTTTGGCGAGAGAACGGATTGTTCGAATGGACTTTACAACGATTTTATTTACTGCCGACATACTTACTCGTATATAACTGATTGAAAGGGTACACTAGTATGCTTCCAGAGTCTTTATAACCAGCCTATCTACCTGTGCATTCAATTACCGGTGCTTAAAATTTAATAAATAAATCATTAATTTTGAAACATATCTCGCATTTGAAACATATATATAACATACGCACACACGCACACTCGCACGCACGTACGCATATCAAGGTTTAATTAAGCTTTGTAACCTCTTTAACTAATTCATGAACACAGAACGCACTCGCGGTGCCTCGTACGAGGATGTGTGCAATTCTTGTGTGGAAGGTTATTGCTGTAATATAGATTTATAAATATATTTATCGATACAAGATAGATATATGTAATAGAAGAGAATGACAAGCACCCAATGAAACGTACAACTCAGAAACTCTACTGAGATCTACATGACTAATTAGGAATATATTATATTTCTCGGGCTTTTTTCCTGAATCAATCGAGGCGAGGGTGGATCTCAAGATTTTTGGAGCTTATACTTTCTAGTGAAAATATCTTCGCCCAATTCAACACTCGATTTATACCAGTGAAACGATTTTAGGCACATTCCATTACCTCATAGTCTACAGTGCCCTACATTCCGTCTCTATGGAAAATACATCCATCTCTTCTCAATTCATTTTTTCATCTATCTATCAACGTCAATAAGTCAGCTCTATTAGCAATGGTAATTCAAAGCAAAACTTAAATAATTTGAAATCTCAAACTAGTACCTACGCATACACATGCTGTCAAGTTAAACAAAACTCCCAACTTGAAATTCTAAACTATGAAACTAAATTTTAACTAAATACACAAAAATAAAAAGTTCACCAACTTTGTTCAATGTTTAAATTAAAGAGTTTTTATGAAAAAGTGTCGTGAGCACGTTGCAGTAGCATGCAGTTTAATTTAGTCGTCAGTTTTTATTTCGGTGACCCGATATTTAGACCCAGTATTTTGATTTGAAAATAAAAAATTCTTTGAAAATACATATCGAGGGCTTCATAACAAATGGGCATACAGACAAAAGTGCGGTTTTACACAAGAGCCAAAATTGTGAATAAAACAAAACTAGTTGTTTTTATAAGGCTGAAATTTCGAATACATAATAATATTTAGGTGGCCTTTAGGTGATGTCTTAAGAACAGACGAGCGTGCATGACAAGAGTTATGAATATCAAAGAAGCAAGTGAGGTGTGTAAGAATAAGCCTGAATGGCGCTCTGTTGTTAGTGCCTACCCCGCAAGGGATCTGGCGTGAAGTTATGTATGTATGTATTTAGGTACACTTGCATAGCGGTAACTTTTTCTAAATTATAACATGCACAACTTTAGTAAGCAACAAAAAATAGTATCATTATGTATACGCCTGTATGATATGAAGCCCTCAATATAATACCAGCCCATAAATATCCCACTCCTGGGCTCGGGCGTCCCATTATGGGGGGGAGCGGACAGTATACCCCCCACGCTTGTATTACGCGGCTTGGCAGGTTTGACACTTCTTTTATCACGATGTGCAGGTTGCATCACGATGTTTTCCTTCACCGTTGTTAGCACGTGGTAATTGTAACATTATGCACATTAGATCAGAAAACTGACAAAGTGGTGCATGCGTTCCGACCAGGATCGAACCCGCACCCTTTGAGTCTGGGACCTGTGCGCTAGCCATTACGCTACCACGATTTAACGAATCATATCGACAAGAAACGCATCAGAAGTAACAATATTTGAACTAGGACAATTGACGGTCTTACTACTAATACCGATTTCTTCCTGACAGCCTTCAGGAGATAATTTTACATAGCTATTACATTAAGCGAAAATAAAAAATAAGAAATAGTTAAATTATAAATCGGTCTTGCATAGAATACTGCTCTCATCTTTGGGATGGATCAGCTGAATACCAGTTAAAGACACTCGAGTCGATAGAGAAAAGATCTAGGAAACTGATAGACAATAACCGACTATTCGACGAGAGGCTTCAGAGCCTAAGTCATCGACGTAAAGTCGCTAGTTTGTCGCTATTCTATAGGATACAATTCGGGGAGTGTGCCACGGAATTACATGAATTGGTTCCTGCCTCACCATTTTACCACCGGACAAGCAGACGTACGCACTCACGCCACCGATATATGGTGGAAACACCAACGAAGAGGATGAAACGCACCGCTGAAGAGTGGAACTCTTTACCGACGTGTTTTTCCTGAAGAATACAATCTGGGTGTCTCTATGTCTCGCGTGAACAGGTATCTTCTAGGTAAGCGTGCTCCACCTTAGACTGCATTTCCGCCTGACATAAGGCACAATGTCGGTCAAACGCGAACCTATTCATTATAAAAAAAACTGACTATTGCCAAATGAGTCCTTATGGCTGCTCGAAAAGACACATTTCCCCATTTTTTTTAAATCCACTATATCTTAATTAAATTAGCTTTTAGTATTAGTAAGTCTACATCGCTACATGAAGAAAATTTAAATTATAAAGAAAAGTAAAGTTCCTGAACAGAATCAAGTATGATACGGATTACTATAAAAGAATTATACTGTACTTATTTTTTTTTAAACAAACCTGCACATCCAAACATTGCTGTCCAAAGTCCCTCAAAAACTCAAGAGGATATTTGTACTTGATGTATTTTGTTTTAAACATAGATAGACAAAGATGATGAAAATGATTTGTAAATGTTTAATTGTTGTAGTACAGCCGACAAATTAACGGCCTACCTGATGGAAAGTCATATGACCTGAAATAATTTACAACTGAAGTAAAGAAAAGCAATTCAAAATATTCCTTCCCATCGTTTTAATAGAAAAATATCATAGGTTTAAGAATTTTCTAATATTCCTACCATTTGCATCGTTTCCAGGTTATTTTCCTGCACTAATCCCTCACTCTAATTGTCTAATAACTATAAATTGTTGATATCATAATCAAAGCAAATTAGACATGAATTTATTTAATTTCCGCATCGTTAGACCTTTCATGAAAAGTAGACATTGATTTTGGTAATTAAAATAGCTGTAATTGAATAAAATTGAATAATTAAATAGGTGTCACCTCGGCTCCTTCCTAAGAAACAGGCCGAAAATCAATTTTATCTCGTATTTTCATAATGACAGATTTAGATCAGGACAACAAAGTTGGTATGTTAATGGTGTAAGACAGCACATATTTATTGCAATATCACAGTGACTGGTAGTAATTACTTCATAATTTTAAAAGTCAACGCAATACCTGACCTAGGAATCGAACAACTGTGCTAAATAGTCATATACCAAAATCTACTATTGACATTGACAACTATATTAGTTTACAGACATTTCTATTCAACAAATCATATTACAGAGTTAATATATTAAAGAAAAATTTTAAATTACTAAAGTACGAGTATATCTATACTAATATATAATACATTTGTAAATGGTTCATGTTTGTAAAATGCGTTTAAACTATGAAAAAAAAACAAGGGGAATAATTCGGACTAGGAGATTCCGAAAATGCAATTTTTAGATTTTTTTCCTATCTGTCTGTCTGTCTATCTGGCTGAGCATCACGTGAAAACTACTGAATAGATTTAAATTAAACTCGTTATTGTGTTATGAGCTAGTGTGACTCGTAGTTGCGAGGTGGTTATACTTGTAGTAATAATTAGGGTAGATCATTTTTGAAACAAAAAAAATATATAGTAGAATGAAACCCACTGGAAAAGGAAGAGAATATAACAAAAATGAAAGGAAAAATAATTTACGGGCGATTTGAGGTCGGGATGTGGAAGGGGGTGAGTTTTAAGGGTGATGAAGGGTTTATATCGATTTTCGGCAAAACTACAAGTCCTATGGAAAAAAGTTGAACAGCAAAGTTGTAGGTAATAAAAAGATCTACAAGTTTTATATTTAAACTTTTTTCACATAACCTCAAAATTTATCTGAAAAATTCAAATAACAAAGTTTCTGGTTTTTGATTTGTATCTTTTACAAAAATAATATTTCTTTCACGAAATTTGGTGAAAACTTACCTTTTTATGCCCCAAACACACTGTAATTTTTTTGTTATTTAAATAATTTTTTTCACATTACTTTGACTCAATATCGAAAAACCACCCTAATTTTCAATCGAATATTCTCGCGTCAAAATATCAGCTCTTTTAAAAAAGTTCGTGGGCTTTCTGTTCGTTGAAATCTCTACTTTTTGATGATGTAAAAAAATATAAATTACTATAGTAAATGTTCTTAGAAAATGCAAAGAAATAACAGATAGTAAGGCCCTTCCCCACTTCTCTATTAAATACCTTTTGATGGGCTAAAATTTTCCGTAGGTTACTCAGGTATATAATTTAACTTAAAATAGCAATAAATAGGCTATCTACGCATAAGTTTTAGCCTATCAAAAGGTATTTCATAGAGAAGTGGGCAAGGGGCTAGAAAGAGAGCTACATCCTTCCTCTCAAACATCAATGTTTATATAGCATTATTTGAGTCGACACCAACATCCGAGTGCGACATTTCCGCCGTATGTACAACTCTAATTACCGCAAATCATCCTCTTAATGCCACACTGATACGTACACAACACTTATCCACATTGGGTCTATGTCAAAAGCTTACTCACTTTTGCGATCTTTATATCTTATATCCATTTTTTTTATTTTACTATTGATAAATAGCTGACTGCCCTGCATGAAGACCCCAAAGGCACATATCTATATCGCCCTTATAGGCTGGAATCTCTCGCTGCGTTGTGTAGTGGGCGAGATGCTGCGTAGTAAGAGAAGATCGCTGACCTTCTTCTACGAGAACCATATATCGCTCAAAGAGACGGCCGAAAAACAGAGGTAGGAGTACGAGCTAGCGAACCCCCGTCGTAGATGCTGAACAATAGATTTGAGTCGTTGCTATGCTCACATCCTTCCCGTTACAAAGTAAAATCGGGTTGAGATCGGAGAACCTCCCCGGAGAGCTACTACACTCATGGAATCTTTTGGTTCCGAGGGCACCCTAGAGATTCCTATACCAAGACTCACCAGGACAAGGAGGGACGCTAATAGCTTTAGTGGATAGTCTGGGAGATGGTACGGGTTTCTCACAACACACATGTTCATTGTTCATGCTGTCTCGCTTATCGCTTACAGGACACACCATTCCCAATTCAACAGGATTAACTGGTATGTGTATTAATACACGTATTGTAGAGAAACGAAGCCTCTTCAATTCAGCCGGGTTTGTGCTTAATTTGATATAATCGCGTAATTCTCTGTGATGTACAGGCGTACTACGCGTGACTTGCATGGGGTTTAATGGGAAAAATGATAGTGTATTCCCAATAGATTTACCGGGTTTATTTGCTGAATAATTTATGAGTGCCTTTGTTCTTTTCCTAGTTTGTAATGAGACTAAGAAAACGCTTACGTCATTGTTCAATGTCGATAGAACACATAACTCTTTTCATCTCACATTTTTTATGATTTTATATACAACTAGGTTAACAACGCCCCACTGTGGTGAAAACCCACACTGACAGTTTTCCACCTATTGAATTACATGCAGGTTATCAGCAATATGCCGACAACGGATAAGGAAGTACATTGGCCACATAGCCCGCACGTACCCAGAAAACTTGTGATCACTGGCAAAGTTGAAGACCGGACACTTCGCGGTAGATCTCCAAATAGGTGAATTGACCAGGTTGCTCACCAGCTGGACATGTCGAAAAATTCGGCCCGACGGCGTGTTCAAAAAAAAATCTCGTGGAGGAAATCAATTATTCAGTGCCACTAAAATGACGATCCTCAGCAGTGAGGGAAAGTTTTAGAAGAAGAAAGTTATTATCCTATCTTTTTTATCTAACCTACAGGACTATATAAATAGAAAAGAATAAACACTATTTACAAATATGTCAACCTTGATTGAATTTTCGTATTACGAATTACTACGGTCAGATGGACAGAGACCGATGGATGGATAATTAAACCATAAGGGTCCCATATTTTCCAAATTGCCTACGGAAATCTAAATACTCACAAAATAATTCACTGTTTTTAAATTAATTTTACAAACATATACAAGCAATAAGAACTAAGAATGTTCATATCGAAACAGCATGTGAATATTAGAAAGAACAAGATCATTGTTCTCACAGGTGGTTAGACAATAAATCTACCCATAAGGTTACCGGTCCACGTTGGGCTGACACCTAGCGCTATATAAGCTCCATAGATCGTCGCTTATCTAAGGGTAGTGGGCTGCCGGACTTATTTATGGGCCGCTGCGGACTATTCATTTGGTGAGACGTTATGGAGTTGTTTGCCTTATCCGACCTGTTTTTATGGCTTCCTTGATATACTTTTAGGAGGATCGGGATTCGAATTATAGAATCCATTATTATTTAAGGAGTTTGCTGCTAGTCGGTAACTAATATTAAAATTAAGTCTTCATTTCTATATTCTGCTAGCGTTTTCCCGCGACTTTGCACGCGTTAATGTTATCCCCACGGGAAATAAATCTGGGCCGGCCGACTGGATACCAACCAACTAGTCGCCCCAGATGTCAATGGAGTAACATAGTAGAGGCTGACCTTTGTGTGTGAAGCTTCAAGCTTGTCATTGGCAAGAAACAGCGCTGTACTGAAAGAAGCCAAATATCCTTGACTGGAGATAAGAACTTATTCTGGGTTGTTTAACTCTTAGCTGTTAGTCTTATTTAAAAATAAATGATATTTTATTAATAGGGACCAAGCAAGCACAGACATTATATAACACCAAGCTGAATAAGTTATACTGGTGTTGTGGATAATATACAACGGACCACTCTGGAGCCGATCCCAAACACCCAGACCATAGTAAATAACAGAAAGTTCATTTACAAAATGTATTATGCAAGGAATCCGGAGCCTCAGGGTTCCAGTGAGCTTGACCAGCAAAAGCTTAGCCTACTCAACCACAGAGGCCATCAAAAAATGTATAATAACAGTAGAGTACAAAATAGTCGTATCAAGGCTACTGGGATTAGCCAATACGAAACAAAGCTATGTTGAGATTACAAAGTTATTATTCATAAAATTTCATCCAAAACACAATATGGCGGTCGCGAATGAAACACGCAGAACAGTCGTAAATGAATAAATAAAGCTCGCCACATAATTACCAGATGTTGCCACGTCACACCTAATACCTGGGTTTCATATTTAATTTAGAGGAAGGGCTGCCACGCGCTTTAAAATTATATTTTCTCATTTATGAGAATTTCTAAATTTTGCAATGTTTACTTTAGGTTTTATTGTATTTTTTGAAGTGAAACTTCTATAGACGAGAGGTATTAGGATTCTTTCTACCACGAAAAACGTTACAGCCGCGTGGAGGGGGGTAGAAGGTATATCGCGTGATGAGAGGAGGTATAATTTTAGAGTAGACTGTGAATGTTTTTTTTGGTTCCGAATCGAATTCAGATTTTTTGTTTGATAAAGTAAAATATGTTTAAATAAAAAATGCATTCATTAAATAGTACCTAATCTAATTAAATCATAATTTGCAGTAAACCTGCGAAAAATCAAAATGTGTGCTAGTATTGTTATATATAGTATTGTTATATGTGTGCTAGTATTGTTGTATATACTTATCCCATTTGAAAACCTGCCCGTAAAACTTCAAGTTAAAATTTTGTTGCGATTCGTTTTACCACTTCTCCGTTGCCATTCGGTTTTCCACTTGTCCGTTGCAATTCGTTTTTGCACTTGTCCTTTGAAGTTTTTATTTTACAACCGAAAGTTGCCAAAGTCAACTGTAATTTGACAATCCTAGTTCGGGACTTTGATAGTTGACGTATTGCACAATTTTTGAAGTGAAACTTGATTATCGGCGTTGGAAAAAAATTTACCGTCACCTTTTTCGGTTACGCGCCATCTGGCTTTCTTGCCCCTACCCGACTCGACCGTAAAATCCGTCACTTATAAGATTTCCGATTGTAGTACACACGTCTTACTTCGCTCGTGGTTCTCGCTCGACTCTCTCCTTCCTCCATCAGGTCATCGTTTTATACAGTGCAACTACAGTATACCCGTGTCTAAGTCAACTGAATCCGATACATCTGGCTAATTACTGCCATAAAGGATTACAATACAACAATTGGCTGTTTTCTAATCACAAATTTTAAACACAAAGTAAACAAAAGAAGATGACCGTAAAATAATTCAAATGTTATTTCTTCAAATGCAGACGGGTATTGAATGTGCTTTGTTTCAGATATGCAGGTGGATTTTGTTTTTTTGTCGGGACCAAAGTTGTAACAATACTTATTAATATTTGGCAAAGAAACACACACATTGTATATCCCCAAGCGAAGCAAATTACGCTGGTTATGGGTGATATACAACGAACCGCTCTGGTACCGATCTCAGACACCCAGACCATAATAGAAAGTTCGTATCCAACATTTTCCACGCCAGGAATCGATTAGCCCGCTCAACCACAGAGACTGCCTATATAGCTCTTCAAAACTTTTGCCAGCCCTAGGCCCAAGTCACGAGTGCGGCATCAGATTCGCTGCGAGGCGCATAACTGCCATTTTACGGCACCCCGTGGACCAATGCCGGAGTCACTACTGGCTATGATCTAATTCATTTATACCTCACTCGTAGAACATTAACGCAAACCAAGTCTGAATTCCGTTGATTTAAATCTGCACCATACTTTCCACTGCTATCACCAAACCTTGGTTTCCCCACTTTATCTATCTTTATCTTTTTTACATAATTATCTACTGATGACCGCTTGCCTATTTCAAAATTAAATATAATTCAGTTTTTGACGGACACTTGAAAGATGCTGTGCAGTTTCTATTTAATAGCTATAGCCAAAAGTGACCAAAAGATTCTATACCTCGGGTAACACATTAGCTTGCCATTGAGCGAGGCAATGTGGCCAGACTTTTTGGCACGTTTCCAACCGACAGCGGTCTGATACTAGATTTTATAGTTTAATTTATAGTATAGTCTAATTTTTTAAATTAGAATTAATTAGAAAATATACAAATTGAAAGACAGTAATTGAATTTAATTAATTGGATTTTAAGCAAGTATTGTATATTTGTTTGTTAGGTAAATCTCGAGAACTAGAATTAGTTCCAGAACAACAGCTGTAAGTCATTTTGATGACAGTAAGAATGCCTAGAAAGAAAGAAAATAAAACGTATACGTCTCGGGACGCCCGACAGAAGTAATCACTTAATCTAAGTTGAACTATTTGATATTGAAATTATTTAACTTGAGAAAAGCTTAGGTTATTACTTAAATTTTATCTATATTAATATGATAATGTAAGAAAAGATATAATAAAATCTTTTATTGATTATAAAATATATTTACATTAGAATATTTGCATGTAGATACATTATTAGTTTCATTATTTAATCTAATTACCGAAACACGGCTAGCGCTGTGGGTTAGAGTCAGAGAGGAGGAACCTGCTTACCGCTGCCGTATGCGTGAGAGAAAGGGAAGCCTGACAGACTGGTGCTGTAACGCGTTACGTAACGAAGCGGTTTCACCTCCCATAAGAAGTTATCACTTCGATAATATACACGTGTTAGTTCAATTAAAAATAGGGAAACTATCCAATTAAGTGAAGCAGGCATTAAATTAGTATTGAGTTATTGGTTGCTTTATTCGATTTTCTGAAGGCATAATAGCTCATTCACACAAATATTATGGAAGTACATATATCAGAATTAAATTACGTAAAGTAACTCAGATACCTTTACCTTTGACAGCCTCTGTGGGTGGGTGGGCTAAGCTTTTACCGGCCTACCTCACTGCAACGCAGAGGCTCCGGGTTCGATTCCTGGTATAGTAAATTTCGGAAACGCATTTTCTCCGTTATTTATTATGGGTGTCTGGAATCGGCCCCAGAGTAGTGCGTTGTATATTGCCTATAACACAAGGGTAACTTGCTTAATTTGGGTATATAGAATATGTATGTTTGTCTGCCGATTATTATTATTATTATTATCTTGTATGTCTTGGAAGACCACGGGCCATAAAAATGGCCCGGATTTTTGGAGGGCTTGCGCGGGGTCATGGAAAGACCAACACGTAGAGGCCCTTTGACAAATTTAATGTAAATGTGGCGTGACACTGACCGGCGATTATCCCTGTCTACACCATATAATAATGCACCCAAGGACAAGCCCCGGCCAGTGTAGGACTATTGTGGAAAAAGAGGACAAAAAGTACCGGGCTATTGGGGTGAACTGCTAGTGGTACTGGAGGTCTGGGAATATGGGGACTATGGCGTCTGCCCGTCGCAATGTTCGGGGAACATGGAAAAATGGGCAGACGGTGACTCGCCACTCCCTGCATGGGCCCCAAAGAATGCCATCAAAGGTAGGGGTAACATGGGTACGAGTGGCTAAGGGGTGTAGAGAGGTGGGCTGCAGGTTCACCGAAGCTACTTCCGACATTAGGCCATTTATCACTTCCACCCCTGGAGCTTGAGTCTTAGCTCTAGCGATCTCCACTCCGTGCCGGCTGGCTAAGGCAAGCACGGAGGCGGGGGCCTTCTCTTGGCCCCCGGAGTCAGGTACGAGGTGTCGCCACTCACCTAAGGCTTCGCCACAAAGCCCCCCAGCGGGCTTATTGTATATATTATAATTATATTATTTATTTACATTACTTCACTTCTAGATTAAATAATAATAATAATTATTATTATTTATTACCTTTCAGTGCTTTATTCCAGAAGCGTTGTATGGTTTCTATATTGCTTGGTCAGGTACAACGCCACAACTGTACGCAATAGCTCCAGCCTGGCATGTTTATAAAGAAACAGTTTGTCAAGCATTGACAACTTTAAACAAGTAGCCTAGTACATATTTCTGTAGCGAGTCTCCAGTATAGTGTCAATATAGTATCATACCTAAATATTTTGTGATTTTTTTACATGGTACTAAGGTAATATTTAAATATTGTTACATGCCGACAAAAGTGAATGGACATCTGCAGTTTATAACCTTTCCCGCATTTGGACTTCTTTTGTTTAATTTGAGTTTAAAATTTGTATTTAGAAAAACATCCTATTGTTATTGTAATTGTTTATGGTCGCAGGTGTGGTGTGGTTCTTGGAAAATTTACTCCACGCGGTCGAGTGTTGTATTGTATAGTTTAGTACAAAGCAATGCCCGAACGGAGGGGTGAGGTTCAAGGGACGATTACGATACGAGCAAGACGTGTACAATAAATAAAATTAATCACCTAATTGAAAAATATTTTATTGGCGGATGGACGAATAAATAAAGACCATTTCTATTTTATGCATTTTGTCATAACTCGTATGAAAAAGCCATTAGATCGTCGAAGTGTTTCAATTAATTGAATGAAATTTTTGCTGTCACTAGAGGAGCTTTCGTTTAAATACAAATTAATATACTCAACGAGAATTCACGTTCAGGCTTCAATTCAAATATTAATAAATTATATAGTATGGGTATACTTAATGATGCTACACTAACAGGTCCAAATGTTTGCTGTCCCCCTCTCACTTAGTACAAGAAATGGAGAAAGGGTAGATGTATTAATTCAAACTACCTCATATTAATAATGTACTAAAGCGCAAACTTTTCGCATCTTCGTCAAACCCATTTGGGTTTTAAGATGTAGATATGTAAAAATCATGTAATATGTGTTTGTTTGATATTTTTTTTAATAATGGGTTGTGTTGGGGATTTAGTTGGAAATCCAGTCTGGAAACCACTTTCAGCCTAATCTCGCTGACTACATCACAACCGCATTATTACATTTTAACCGACTTGAAAGAGTCTCAATTCTCAAAGTTCTCAATTCAACTATTATTTTTATAGTATATTCTTTTGGAAAAGTCTTTTTGGAAAAAGTCGTGGTAGCGTAATGGCTAGCGAACGCGTCCCAATCTCAAAGGACGCGGGTTTGTTGCTGGATGTAACGCATGCACCACTTAGGCAATTTTCTGACCTAATTTGTGGGCTTCATTCATTATTGTTATTATTTTGAAGTGTTATATATTCACACAATATACTTACGGCAAATCTGTGTTATAAAAGTCCTAACAAAAAAACATACGAATCTCTTACAAATCAAAATGATTTTGTTTTCGTATACATTTCTAAACGTACAAATTAATTATTGTTAAAAATTATATATGAAACTTACTTACTTAAGATTTGGGAAATACAGATTTGTCGTAAGTAAATTTATAAAAGTATTTTCTTAAGTTTTAGAGACT
This sequence comes from Dendrolimus pini, assembly GCA_949752895.1. Classification (NCBI taxonomy): domain Eukaryota; kingdom Metazoa; phylum Arthropoda; class Insecta; order Lepidoptera; family Lasiocampidae; genus Dendrolimus; species Dendrolimus pini. The sequence continues at coordinate 3,245,331 of OX457130.1, read as the reverse complement.
ATTACACACAACATTTACACTTGTCATCTTTATCTTCCATGATCAAGGCGAATGAAAAGTGGCCGAAACGTCGGAATAAAAAAATACCGCTGTTAATGCCGTTTCTTTAAGGGACATGAAATATTTATTATTGCATAAATTAATTTAATAATAATCGGCAGACAAACACACATATCGTAATCCCCAAATTAAGCAAGTTATGCTTATTTTATGGGTATGTTAGAGCAGGCTTAGCCTTTGACTGCTTACCTCACTGCAACGTAGAGACTCTGGGTTCGATTCCTGGTACAGTAAATTTCGGAAACACATTTTCTTCGTTATTGACTATGGCCTGGGTGTCTGAGCTCGGCCCCAGAGTAGTCCGTTGTACATTATAATATACAACACAAGTATGTGTGTTATTACACAAGCATATGTATTATAACACAAGCATAACTTATTTAATTTAGGGATAAACAATATGTGTGTTTGTCTGACGATTATTATTATATAATATTATAAAACGGACTGCTCTGGGGCCGAACCCATACACCCAGACCATAGTAAATTATGGAAAAAAATATTTTTTTGAAATTTACCATACGATACGATAAAAAGTTCGACTCCACTTAGGTAGGTCCTTGCAGACTGTCCTAAGTATTACTTACTATGTTAATAAGAGATGTACAATGAAATTTTAACCAAGTAACAAGCATGTAATAGAGTTAAGGATCAATTGCGTAACTTTAAAAAAAAAATAAGAAAAAAGACAAAAATATATAAAACAAGATAAAAAATAGTACCCAAATACAGAAGATAAAAAGACCGGACAAATCATGTTCGTCCAATGCAAGGGGAATTTTACGAAAACTTTCTATGTATTCCTTAGTAGCACCTAAATATTCCTGCTTTATCTTCCACTCTTAAGTAATTTCACCTCAAACAGAGTAATTAAAGACGAAAATTGAACATAAATACAATTACAGCAAAACCTCATTACTGGAGTTTCGTAGCCGCTTTGGCTTTAATATATTTAATTTTGTTCATTTCATTTCCTGCATATTTGCTGTCACGGGAATTGTGTGAACAAGCGAATTTTAATGCCGACTGTTTTACGAATATATTGTGTTTTATTTGATTGTATTTTGTTTCATTTTAAATTATGATTGCAAGCGTGTTATTATTCTATTCATTCTCTTATAAAATCTATATATTAATACGTCGTCAGCCATTCACAGTCCACTGCTGGACGTAGGCCTCCCCAAGACTGCGCCACTCATCCCTGTCCTCCTATTTCCTCATCTAGCGCCTGCCGGCGACCTTGCATAGGTCGTCGGTCCATCCGGCTGGAGGGCGTCGGACACTACGTTTACCGTGACGCGGACATTAATATGTGAAGCAAAAATGTTGTAGCCCTTTTTACGAAAATTGCGTGTTTGGACGGATCCTCCTCTGGGTTTCGCCAGCGGCCGTTGCTTACGGAGTTGGAGGTCATCCAGGCTAACCCAACGCCGGAATCTTCGTCTGAGCTTGCTTTTATGCTGGGTCTGCACTTAAGATTCTTTCTATACCGCCGGACAAGACGATTACCTAAATTAAGTACATAACCCTAAAAATAATATAACTTAAGAATTATATACAAAGGAGATCGAAAAAAACACATACAAATAGGCATATAGATATTTAATTAATTAAAAATTTCTACAATAGCTTATCCTAATTCCAAAAAATCTGTGATTTTAATAAAAGATATAAAAGTTACAAAATGATTTATGAGTTTGTGATTTAAATAAAATGATAATCTGAATAAGTGAAACTTATATTATTATGATAATATTGCGAATTTTAAACATGAATTGATGAATTCGTAGGCTTTTTTATGGAACTTATTTATAAAATATTTTATATATGTATATACTAGGTATGTATCGATATATGTGTATGTATGTTAAGTTTTTGTATGTATATCTATCTGTATGTAGTTTATAATGTAATATTTATTTTCGATAAGTACTTTTATGTAATAATAAGTTTCATGTACAACCCTGCCTCTTTCTTGTCTTCCCACTCTCACTAGACCCATAGGTTTGCTGGAAGAAAACTCTTTTTAGGGTTAAGCTCGCCTTTGTACATCACCATTATTTTATCTTTTATTTGTACCTAACTATTTTGTGTACAATAAAGAATAAAGAAAAGAACAACAATAATAAAACTTTCGTTCATAATTATTTTCGATTAAACGATCATCATGAAAATGATGCACTTACTTCTTAAAAATTGAAGATTCACGATGTGATTCATATTGTGTTAGAGTAACTTTGTAGGGTTCGTTAAGAACCTTAAGTAAGCCTAGAAACTTATTCTTAACCGAATATGATTAATTTTATTGCAAGTCAGAAATAATTTATCAGTAAATTAACAGTGTAATTAATGTAACAAGGCATTAAGGCGCAGCGTATTCGCCCCACGCGCGTAATTTTTAAGAAAATTAAATGCAGAAGTAGTTGCGGAAAGTTTTAAAGTACATGTAATTCAACTAGATGGCATTGTAATCAGTGAACACTCGTATGGTTTTGGATAAAATATAGACAATTTTTATTCCATATGACGTTCACTGTGCATAACTTCAATATGGCTGTGAAAAATTAAAACTTAACAAGCGGTCTAACAAAAATGCGTGAATTTTATTTCAGTTTATTAAGAGTAATATAATTTTTTGACACAGTTTTCAACATGTATTGATAAATGTAATCTTTTGGCAAATATCTAGCAAGAAAATGCACAAGCAGTCAGTCAATTAACCTCGAACAAAGAACAAACTGACAGATTTTGCTGAATGAAAATGGAAGGTACGAATCCAAACTGTCAGTGCCTTATATTCGCTTGAAATGTGCCTGCAGCATAGCTTAATCACATTCAGCTACTGCCGCTGTTGCTCGTGCATCTGAACAAAAGTTTCAAAATACTTATCTAGCAGCATTACGGGCACTGTATTTACATGCTGCTCTTACACTCACTTCGCGCTCAATTGTGGACAATAGGAGATGTCTTCTTACTTTCCCTTCTAAGTGTATCAAATTACGTGATTCGAATAATTACACAGAAAAAAAACCCGGGCTGTCGTAAAAAATAGTTTAATCGTAATAGATTGTTATAAGTAGCTCTGTTCAGTCTAAGTTTCTTATACTGTGTCTGCAACATGACTTTTACAACACAAGCAACATTTCCGCAAGAGTTCGTTCGAGTTCTTACACTGTATAAATGCTACGGCATATAATGTGACGAACACACTGCACTTTAATATACGCCTCCTATTGCTGAGTATACCTAAGTATTCATTTTTTTATTAGCAGAATATTAAAATTAATTCTCTTAAATTTATGCCAAATTTTAACCAGTGGTAAGGCAAGTAATTATTTAGGTGAATTTTTCAAATGTACCCATGCCAAGTCCGAATCTTTATGATATAGTGGAAAATATTCAAAGGAGTTGCAGGGCCGATTCAGATGAAAAAAAAAACGTCATCATTAAATTTTTGAAAAATCAATTACCCAGGAATGGTAACGGCTGATTTTGAAAAAATCACATGCTGTAGGTATCACACCAAATCATACTGTAATTTGTGAGGATACATTTTGTGAAGGAATATTAAACATCAAACTAGGGTAAAGGCTTAAATCTTAGAATTACGTATTTGGCCATGAGGTTCACTTGATAAATTCACCTGTATACTAGTATATAGTAACCCGCCTAATATACATAGATACATACACAAATAAGTAACATCAGCTAAGTATGCCAAAGATGTAACTCGAAATCAATTTCAACGTTCCTAATTAAAGATATTGTGACTATTTGTGACAGAATGTGATGGCACGTGTTGAGAACGATTTTTTATGATTTCATGATAGTAAAAACAATGTGAAAATTGTGATCTTATTATTATTTCTTAAAAAATCTATAAATATATTTTTTGATGTCGTCACTCCAAACTTCGGGCTTTAACAAAAAATATTAAACAAGGAAAATAAAACGTTTATTTTGTAAGACACGTCTATAGTTAAATTTGTGAACTATTATATTATTATTTATTCTTAAAAAATCCGGTTATCGATGACAATTTAACAATATTTAATGTTGTAACTTCTCATAGTGCTATTTCTTAAACAACAGCCAATTCCATGTGCCAGAATTTTTTTCTTTTTCTACCCAAATTAAGTACAACTTCTTACACGGTTAACAGATAGAGGGAGTCTCCGACTTTCAAAATGAAGCCGGCTATAGTGTGCCCATTCTTAGAATAGGATTCCGATGGCGCCCCGTGCTTACGAGAACTCAGTATTAAATCGAATTAAATTAATAGATTTAGTACGGATAAAGGTGGAATGGTTTCCATTACATTACTATTAATCACCCAAACGTAATGCACGTTACATAAGTTAAAGCATAGAAGGTTTAAAAAGTGCTTCACATCATTTGATGATTTTGTTCGCGTAGGCTCTGTCTATTCTTTTGTTTCATCTGAGTACCTCTAGTCGTTTACTTACAACAAGCATTCAAAAATTATATGATGCGTTTACTCCCTAATAGTATAAACTAATTATTTACGCAAGTATGTTTCTTTATCACACAAAAATTATTGAACTAATTAAGATGAAACTACAATAAAACATAGTTTATATGTCACAATGACACATCGGCTATAATTTAAATTGGCCACCCATTGGAGTGACGACACAATAACCTCCCTACAACTTCCTATAGAATATGCCATGTGGCTGCTCATAAGGTACTCCTTGCTGAGTATACTGATGATCTTGGTGGGTGTATTGATGGGGAATTGCTTGTGGGATGTGCTGAGGGATCGCGTACTCCTGGATTTCCTCCTTCTTCTTTTTGGGGGTGTAGGGGTTCTTTTCTGGATCGGCGTTTAACCTGTAATAAAAGTTATAGTCTATACCATCTTATAAAACACTGTAGCCATTTAGATTTTTTACAAGCGTTGCAAACTATGACGTCATTGTTATAATAGGTCAAATAGCATATTAATTATTTTTTTAAATTTTGATGGCATGGTTGCTATTTCAGCGCCAGCTCTTTTAATATGAACAGTGTTTCAGAATTTATTGTTATATGTCTTAAATCAAATCAAATACAATAGCTATATTTGCTTAAAAACATGATTAGTTAGATTAATAGTAGTACATTAGATGTCAAATATGTTATTTTATGTTTCACATGTTTTTGCCCTTTCAGGCATGGAAATAGTAATTTAACGTTGAAAATCAACAAATTAACATAAACATACTGTAATCCACTAAATCCTCAGACATTGGTTTTACTTCTTTTTTTGTACAATTATACAATTATTATATATTTATATACTACCCCTCTAGGGGTCGCGACCCACAGATTGAAAAACACTGCCAATTATATTCTTTTAAAATCTAAATTTGAAAATAAACAAAATAAAATAGTGTCTTACTGATAATGTGCGATGGCCTGAGAACAGTCCACGTTGTACCACCAATCGCAAGCAAACTTGGCCTGGTCAAAGAGGGTGCCGTTGGTGCAGAGGAAAGAAGCACCCTGATGACCCTCGCGGCCGTCATGGCAGACATGGTACGCCTGAAATTTTTAACAATTTTCTATTATTAAAAAATAAACTCGTGGTAGCGTAATGGCTAGCGCTCACGTCCCAAATTCAAAAAAAGGTCGCGGGTTCCAATCCTGGAAGAAACGCATGCACCACTTGGCAATATTCTGACTTAATGTGAATATTGTTGAAATTACAGCGACGAAGAAAAACATAGTGATGAAATCTGCACATTGAAACCGAGCCCAGCAGTGGGATGTTAATGGACTATTATTATTAATTGTATGTCTCTCGAGACATAAAAATGGCCCGGGATTTTGGTGAGCTTGTGTGGGGGGGGGGCATGGGAAGGCCAACACAAATTGCCCATTGACAAATTTCATGTAAATGTGACGTGACATTGACCGGCGTTTATTCCTGTCTTCACCATACAAAAATGCACCCAAGGACAAGTCCCCATCAGTGTAGGGAATGAGAAGAAAATGTACCGGGCTATTGGGATGAACTGGTAATGGAACTAGGGATCTGGGACTATAGGGTCTGTGGCGTCTCGCAAAATGGGCAGACGGCGACTCGCCACTCACTGCACGGGCCCCTAAAAAAGCTGCACAGATTATGGCCACATTGTTATTACGAGTTACGCAGGACTCGAATTAAAATGCCGTTGAAATCACTATAGAATTTATTAGAACTATACAAGCACGTCATAACACAGGTAAAAGTATAGTAGGCTAATAGTATATATATATATAGTATAAAATTTTAACAATACACATTGTCACTTGACATCTTTGTCTTCCATGATCACGGCTACTGAAAAGTGGCCGAAACGTCGGAACACTAAAATTCAAATAAATGCCGCGCTCTAAGCCGTTAAAACGTAGTTTGATCCTAATTGAATTAGCACCTTTTCAATTTTCAATATCGTAAATTCCATGAATCTCGTGTACAAAATTGCAATAGAAAAGAAAGAGAAATTTAAAGTTGTAAGTAAAATTAGTTACAACAAGTCGCAGCATCTGAACTGATCATGAAATACTAAATTCTCGAAGGTCGAATGAAACTTGCACCACAATTCACTCTATTTCATTGATCTCCTTGCAAATGCAAACATGTGCCAACGACCAGTTTATGAAGGAATTCACTCCGGATTCCATTCCGATTCGAAAATTCAATTCACAATTTATTTGGAAATAGATTGTGAGCAATTTTGATACGTGATATTTCTAATATTTTCAACTTTCAACAACATGAAATAAAAGGAACTGACTGATCTATATATTATTACATGCCGACAAAGTGAACGCACACCTGGCTTATTACCTTTCCCGCATTTGGACTTCTTTTGTTTACTTTGTGTTTATTTTTTTCAATTATACAATAGCCTATTGTTATTGTACTTGTTTATGGCCGCAGGCGCGCAGATTACCGTTTCTCGCAAACTTCGTTCCACGCGGTTGATTGTTGTATTGTATAGTTTAGTATAAAACGATGCCCGGACGGGGAGGGGATGAGGCAGTCAAGTGACGATTACGATACGAGCAAGACGTGTGTAGTTCATTCGATAGTGACGGACTTTGCGCGTGTTATTGGATCGTGCAGTTTGTACTGGTTGTGTCCAGTTATATTTGTACGTGTGTTATACGTGTTCGTATAGTTCTAATAAATTCTATAGTAATTTCAACGGCATTTTAACTCGAGTCCTGTAGCTCGTAACAATATAAATATGTAAAGCAAAAACTTTCTAGCCTTTATAACGAAAATTGCGCGACGAGTATGAAATTGAATTGAAATTATGAACGGTGGGGTATGAAATTGCACACACTTATAAAGTAGTTTATATAGAGAAGAAGCAACTAATGCTAATATTTTTATTAAAATATGCATAAAAAATACATTAAATCAATAAAAAGCATTATATACATTACCATGTATTTGACACACACACGCATATATACTCTTTTCTTTAATGTTAAAGTCAAATTAACAGTGTAGCCTTGGCTGAATCTGTGATTATAGAAGTATATACAGTCTTTGACAATAGAACCTTAATAATGTTCAAACTTATAATTTAAATAAGGTGACCATTATTATTATTATAACTGAATTATAAAGTCGTGGTAGAACCATATTGGAATCATGATCATGATTTATAACTCTTAAGACTACCTCAATCGGTGTGATACCACTCTCTTATAAAATATCGGCATGAAACGGTTAGGTTTGGTTAATTGTGTATCTATATGTAGGAATTCCGATGGTTCCCATAACTCTTATCCTATTGCATCTTCCCTATCCCATCTTACCAATCCGATCTCACCTGTCACATCTTACCTGTCCCATCTTACCTATTCCATCTTGCTTATCCCATCTTACCTATCCCATCTTCCCTATCTTCCCCAGCCCATCCCTTTTATCCCATTATAAACAATCTAAAATTAATTACGTATAACGAGCGGAAGTAAAAATACCATTTCATTATCATTCTTTTGAAGTATCATTATATAAGTAATTATAATTAATGTTTAAACGATAATGATTAATACGATATTTGACTCGTTAAAGAAATGACGTCATACCTTGCTAAGCTTATACAAAATCTATGCGGCATTAATGTGCTTGGTATATTTATTTATGTGTACTGTAGCCTAACCCACATGTAAACCTCAGTACAATGATAGATACCTGACAACTACGGAGATTGAAACTCTATATACGAGTATATCCCGGATTAAGCCACACTTGATTTATAGTCGTAGTCGAATCGTAATACGAATGTCTTAAGTTGTCTAGTAGCTAATCAACAATAGACAGTCAAATCAGCTGAGATTTTGCACGAGTATCGCAAGTTATGACGTCATGTCTTTTAATATTATTGAAATATTTCTATCATGATATTTCAAAGTTATGATGATGTATTTGAATGTCCGCTCTTTGATATGAACCTTGCGTTAGAATTTATTGTATAACTAGCTTCGGCCCGCGACTTCGTTCGCGTGGAATTGTTTAAAAAAAGTAGGTTAAATAAAACCAGCGATTTTCAAACATTCTTCATTGGTGCTCCGCTCCTATTGCTCTTAGCGTGATGGTTTATAGCCTATAACCTTCCTCAATAAATGGGTTATCTATCACTGAAAGAAATGTTCAAATCAGACCAGTAGTTCACGAGACTAGCGCGTTCAAGCAAACAAACAAACAAACTTATCAGCTTATATATTATATATATAAGATAAAACTCTCTCACCGACACCACACCCTGTCAAAATCTCCGCTTCTATTATGTTACTATGCAGAGAAATTACTTTCAGTCTGTTATAAGCTGTTTAATTAATTAAAGGTTTTTTAACTATCCCACGGGAACTCTTTAATTTTTCGGGATCAAAAGTATCCTATATGTTAACCAGGGATATAAGTTATCACTATACAAAATTTCATGTAAATCGGTCTAGTCGTTTCGGAGATTAGCCGGTACAAGCAGACAGAAAAACAGACAAAGAGAAACAACAATTTGAAAAAAAATACATAAATTTGACCTCTACAATTTTATTATATGTACAAATATATGTATGTATGTATAAATATATGTATGTATGTATAAATATATGTATGTATGTATACATATATGTATGTATGTATAAATAGCTAGATATTTTTTAGGAACTAGCTTCTGCCCGCGACTTCGTCCGCGTGGTGCGGTTTTTTAACTATCCCACGTGAACTCCTTAATTTTTCGGGATCAAAAGTATTCTATAAAATATGTTGACCAGGGATATAAGCTACCACCATTCAAAATTTCATTGAAATCGGCCCAGTCGTTTCGGAGATTATCCGGTACAAACAGACAGACAAACAGAGAAACAAAAAATTTGAAAAAATCTAAATTAGTTCTATTTAACTTCTCACATTCCTCTGACTCGGGTTTTAGCAATTTTTTTCATTGTACAGAAATTTGACCTCTACAATTTTATTATATGTATAGATAGATGAGTACCGTACTCATCTATCTATACAGCAGTGAAAACATGTTAAAAGCGCATAGAATGCATTGTGCTCAGAATGGTCAAGTGTATAAATAATTGAGCGTCGTGCGGCCGAGCGGGTAATGTGCCATTGTGCTCCACTCTGCGCTTAATGAATTCACTCCCAAGAATATGGGCGACGTGAATGTGCGACCAATCTGTAACTCCTCTGTATTAAATCTTCTGTGAAACTGCTTTAGGTTTATGAAATGAATCTTTTAAAAAGTTCTCTTATAATATTTTTACTTTGCAGATATTGTTACGAGTGCGGGACTCGAATTAAACTGCCGTTGGAATTACTATACAATTTATTGTAACATATATAGCATTAAATACAATGCAAATTGAGTTGCTACAGTTAAAGTACTTACAATAATTCCAATATTGCAACGACTTCGAAGTGGATTATCAAAGTTGTACTTCAATAATATTTTCGTATGCTTATTTTATTTTGTAAAAAAATAGATGTAAATTAATTTTCCAAAAACTATGATTTTTAATTGGTTCACTTCATTGTGTTTATTGTTTATAAGTTTCTGAATATCACAATCGTATTTACTTGCAGAAAGTTTCCACATCACGAAAGGTAATTCAGTATTAGGCTGGTAATTTTTAAATCTTCACATATTGTATTTTGTAACTTACTAAACGTACTTTTATTTAATTATCTAATAATATGACACTTTTCTGAATAACAAATATTTAAAAAAAAATCTCTTGTTTGAAAAATATTCCTTACATAGATAGCTAACACTTCATTGTTCACCAAAGCATGGATAAACAGAAATCTTACACGAGTATATAAAGCTGAAGAGTTTGTTTGTTTACGCGCTAATGTCAGGAATTAGTGGTCTGATTTCAAAAATGCTTTCAGTGTTAGATACCCCATTTATCGAGGAAGGCTATATATCATCACGCTAAGATCAATAGGAGCGGAGCACCAATGAAGAATATTTCAAAATCGGTCGGGAGGTTTAACTTACTGTTTTTTTTAACTATTCCACGCGGATGAAATCGCCGGCAGAAGCTAGTAGAAAAATACAAGAGATAATGTACAACAGGCGGCCTTTCCGCTAAAAAGAGATCTCTTCCGAGCAACCCATAGTAGGTACTGATAGATTTTTAATACTGACGGTGGTGCTTTTTATAAATTAATTTAAAAAAACAATACTTATCATTATCAATACAATACATTAATATGTCATTTAATTATTTATACCACAAAATATTTCACATACTTGGCATCCAGTTTCGACGTTTGCATACATTCCTGGGTGGACCGGAACGTGAGCACAGGAGAAGCTGGTCTCAGGCACCGAGTGGTATATTGGGAAATCAACGCCTGGGTGTCCCGGCACGTTGCGCAGGTCTTGAGGCTTTTCGTGCTCCCGTAAAGGCTTCCGGACTACCGCTTGCTCATACTGAACTTCGTAGGGGTCATATCTCTGTGAAAAATGAATAATAATTAATTTATGTGAGTTGAATTAATGACTAGTCCATATGAACCACTTTTAAATTTGATAGTTTCAAATTGTGTAAAAAAACTAGTGAATGAAGTTAGAATTTTCCATTATTTAAAAAAAATACTGGCATGCTAAGAGTTTTTGATGGGAACTGAAAAGTGATGTTGTTGTGTGCCGTTTGTCTTCCTAAAATTCCTTTAAAATGAACAATTGTTTTAGGACATTGATATTTTTTGAGTAATAATTATGTATTTTTGTGAGAAATGCGAACTATATTAAAGTCAAATGTGGCGTTTCGAGCTATCACAAGAACTCCGTTGAATGGCTTTAGTCCAGTACCTACAATTTCACTGAACTATATTGAAGACTTAATCAAACAAGGCATTAAGTTCCTTTGCCTGCCATTATGGCGAATAAAACAACAACAATTGGCACGCTAAACACATTTTCTATCTATACCAGAGTGATTATTTAAATAGAGTCCGCGCCACGAAAGAAGTCCAACGGAAAATAAAAGAACTAAATGTGGCAGCTCCGCTATTTGATAGATTTTTGTTCATAAAATAACCAGGAAATAAACTTACAGCTTTAATTATGGCATATTTTATATTTGTTTTACAGTCATCGATTTACGGATTAGAAAATAATGACTCTGACAGAAATAAGAACGGTAATTCCGCGTCTGTGAGGCTTCTTTTGTAGCGCGGACTCTAAATATACATAGTTTAACAACAAAATAGCACAGCCTGAACCATTCATGTTGACACTATGACATCTGACAGTTATTTTTTTCAATGCTTAATTATTGCGAGCTAATGTACAACATTAGCTCGCAGAAGCTTTTTCTGACTCTTTTTTTGAGGCAGGGGAAATACATTTCGTACACTACCGGGTCCTTTCCTGGGATTAGACCAAAGCAATGAGAGTTAACCACTGAAGATAGCGCAAATAACAGAGTCGATTCCCGGCATGCACCTCAGCAAGGTACCTCCCACTATGTGGAAAGGTAACCCATATGCTAATATCCCACTAAAACCACCTTCCTGCCCCGCGCTTATGGTAGGAAGAGCGTGAGACTTAGAACGTAGTTACGCCTATGCTGAACCTGCACATCAGTACTTGAGAATAACCCGGGAAGCAGGGCAAACTCACTTTGTAAACAGGGGTTGAATCCTCCGCTTTCCAGGTGCTGGAGGACCCCTGCAACAGCATTACGGGAGATCTTGCGCATACCTGCGTCTCCGGGGCCCAACTGGCGTCGGTACCCACGGGACCTATGCGCATCTCTCTCCCTGTTCTGTTAACACTTGCAAGACGTCTACATAACGTAATATAATTTCTTACTCTGTAACTTTTGTGAACGATATGATAAAACAATCTCTATTGGCTGGATTAAATAATAACAGCTTTTGTTATTTAATCTTATAATAAGACACAAAAGATTAAACGTATTAAGTTTTAAAACCTAGTTAACGAAGAAACCGGTAACCGATCCAAACAAAACGATAATTCGTTACTCTTTATTTTATTGTCTGTAATGAATTAAAACCGTTAATTAACTGCATTGTGTTACGGCAATAATGATAAATATTAACGAGTTGCCAACATTATACAATAGTAGTGAGAGTTATTTGACGTTTTATAAGTCATCTACCTATCGCTTTTCATACCTATTTGAATTCAGTCTGGTAATTACAGTGTCTGGACAGGGCCGTCTCGGTTGGCACCTGCCAGGACCAACGCGAAGTAGGCGGTTGCAATTTACCGTGGCCCTGACTAGGGCGAAAGGCAAGAAACACGGGGTTTTAGGGGGTATTCCGGGACTGGTAGTCTACCTCTACTAAGCTAGGGCCTGTAACAGAAACGGAATGCGCGTCAACGTCAAATTTACGAATTTCTTATTTTAATTTTCGGAATAAGTGAAAATTACTTGGGGCTAAGTTCGTAGAATATAATGGGTGGTCAAGGAGATTGAAGCCAACACAGCGGAATGCGTTACGCACAACTGTACGCAATTGTAGAGTAGGGTATAGCATCATCTCCTATGTCTGCTGAATGTCCGAAAAAAATCTTTATTCATAGGCTTTTTTTTCAAGCTGAGATATTTTGTCACCACACGTAACTCACTTTATCCATAATTTTGCGTTTTTAGCAACTCGTTGCACGAAACAATTTATTACGTACGAACGAACTGGCAAAAACAAGTGCCAGGTGGCTGAAATATCGAGTGATTGACACTTTAATTTGAATATCGAATTTCTCCCAAGAAGGTTTTATATATATGAAATTCAAAGAACTTTTTGATTCACCCTAGTATGTTCCATACATAATTTACTATAATTTACTAGCGGCCCCGGCAGACGTTATCCTGTTCTGAAAAAAAATCTAGGTCTCGATCCCAGCGCCACCTACCGGTTCTAACTGTGAATCTAAACCATCCGGGGACCCACTCAAACACACAGAAACAAAATCACCAAAATCGGTTCAGGTGATCAGCGCCACCTCCCGGTTCCAATTGTGGCTGTAAACTATTCCGGGACCCACTCAAACACACACACAAAATTTCATCAAAATCAAATTCATCGAAATTTATTTTTATATATCAAGAAGAAGATTTTACTATTATATTCCCAAAATACACAATGTGGGTTTAAACCCAAACACGTTATATTCGACATGTGACTACGTATTGTATACCAATATTAAAAGTATTAAAGCAATTAGATCTTGCACTTTGCCATATTGGATAACACGACGGCTGAATACAGTATGTCGTAAGATCGCAACAAAAACTGTATCTGAGTCAGGGTCGACTCGATTACCTTCACGTAACGTATTTTTATGATATAACTTGTTTTTTTTTATATATAAGTGTATATGCTTGATTACGGAAGTGGGTTAATAGGGCAATGAACTGTCTAGTATTGTTTTTTGATTGTAAAAAATTTTTACTTCCTCCTCATTAAAATAATACAATATAATAAGCTATAGTAGCATATAGTCTTATTCATATTGAATTAGAGAAGGTTTGTATGCTTCTTTAACGTTCTTAAACCGTTAGTAGTTAGCCCTCGCGTTCCAAATTCGAAGGTTGAATCCTGTTCGGAAAGCTTACACCACTTAGGGAGTTTTCTGACCTAATGTGTACATATGTATGAGGCCTCTGTGTTGAGCGGGCTTAGCCTTTGCCGACCGACCTCACTACAACGCAGAAGCTTCGGATACGATTCCTGGCATGGTAAATTTCATAAACGAATTTTCCGTTATTTACTATGGTCTAGGTGTTTAGAATCGGCCCCCAAAGAGGTCCGTTGTGTATAACCTATAATACAAGCATAAGTTGTTCAGCTCGGGGATATATAAACTGTGTTTGTCTCCGATTTATTATTTGATTATCATTATATTAATACGTGAAGCAAAAACTTTGTACCCCTTTTTACGAAAATTGCCCGGACGGAGGAATATAAAATTTCGCACACTTATAGTTTATATACAGAAGGAGCGAAAAATACTAATATGTATTTTTTTAAATTACAATGATAAAACATTACACACACTACCATGTATTTGACACACACACGCATATATACTCTTTTGTTTAGTGTTAAAGTCAAATTAACAGTGTAGCCTTGGCGAAATCTGTGAGTATTGTCTTTGACAGCAGAACCTAAATAATGGTCAAACTTATAATTTAAATTAATTATGGTGGTATTTCGACTACTGGCCGACCACTAGTTTATATTATTACATTAATAACGTTAAACATTAACCCATAATTCACTCTCATCAAATACACATCATATAAAACACTCATGGGGCTATCGATAACGTTATTTTTAATGATATACTACATAAATAGAACATAATGACTAACAGTAATGTATATAGAGCAGGGAGATTACAAAAATCTTAAAATATATTCATTCATTTCTTTATTTTAATGATTCACTACTTGAAGCTGGGTATCCGCTATGCTCGCGCACCAACTGTACTCCACGCATCTTCACAAGAAACACGCACGAACATACTGAGGTCCCCTTTGTGTTCGCATAAAAACCGCCACCGATTAGCGCGCTGAGCGCGGAGCGCACACCGTTGCACGTTGCATGCGCGAGCGCATGCCCTATGTGGAGCAGTCGCAAGAGAACGGAGCGCAAGAAGTTTCCGAGCATAGTGGATCCTAGCTTAATATGTTGCTCTAAAAACACCTTATCGATTCTTTAGGTGAACAGAGGGCTGGTTTCTAACTCGGACAACGGATCAGAGGGCTTACTTTTGAACATCTTTCGTCGTTTGTGCTAGTTTTTTTTAACCGACCTCGAAAAAAGGAGGAGGTTCTCAATTTGTCGGGATCTTTTTCTTTTTTTGTTGCTTTTTTTTATGTATGTACGCCGATTACTCCGTGATTTATGATCCGATTTACGTAATTCTTCTTTTTTTTCGACGCGCAATAGCTGCCATGTGGTCCCCTAAAAATTTGACATAGTTTGGCCCAGTAGTATTCATTTTACGAACATTTTTTTGTTCCCGGTTTGTGGGACCTATATTTTTTAAGAAGCGCGGCACCATTCGTAGGTCCACCCATACATAGCTAGACACTAAAAAGTATCAAATAAATATAATTACCGAGACGCGTTCTCCGCTTAAAGACTCCTCTGCGCCATCGGCCATCGGTCCTGCGGCAGACGTGACCGGCCCACTGCCACTTCAACTTGCGAATTTTGCGAGCTTTGTCGGTTACCTTGGTTCTCTTACGGATATCCTCATTTCTAATTTTATATATAAGAGAAACATCCAACATAGCTCGCTCCGTAAAACCTCGGTATGGCGATCCAGCATGGTAACGTAGCCAGCCTTCTGGGAACCTTACCCATTGACTTCGAGGGATTAAATGTAAAATATTATTTATTTTTTCTTCATTGCACTGTTTTATAATTTAATGTATCTTTTATTTTAATATATTGCTCTTATCTTAACGACACGTTAAATAAAATTTGCACATTTTGAAAATAAAATTTAAATATATAACGTCTTGGAAGATAACA
Organism: Dendrolimus pini; assembly: GCA_949752895.1. Classification (NCBI taxonomy): domain Eukaryota; kingdom Metazoa; phylum Arthropoda; class Insecta; order Lepidoptera; family Lasiocampidae; genus Dendrolimus; species Dendrolimus pini. Next base: position 3,229,229 of record OX457130.1, on the reverse strand, counting down.
ATTTTAATATTTTAATCACACCATCTTGTCTGAAATGAAAAATAAGGGTGATAAAACTTTATTGTCCACAGCGGCCAATAAAATGTTTAAGACGAAACTTTGGATACTCTGCGAGATATAAATTTTAACTTTCTCGAGATTCACTGACTGCAACAGGACTGTTGATATTGTACGAATTTACGAGGTTCAAATTAAATGTCAGTAGAAAATTCACAAATCTTATTAGAAGTACACGTGATTCGCAATTTTTACAAACAAAACCGAATACAAAAAGTCCAATCCATAAAGCCGAAAACTGTAATAACATAAAACGCGCAGTGTCCGTCGATGTGAGATTCCCGATCCGTATCCGTACACTTAATTACATCTCGATCGCAGCTGAAACACAACTCACTCTATCTCAATGGACCGACCTTATATAGTCGCGAAGTCGTCAAAAAACCCAATAAACACGCACCACTCATTAGAGTTCTTAAACTTGTAAACTTAATCCAAAACAACATGGCTTCTAAGAACTTCCAGCGAACTTTTATGATGTGTCATTTAAAGACCGGCCATAAACACAAAGGGATTAGCGATTGAAAACGGATAGCTTCATTTCAATACTTAGAAAAGTAACGTAAACAAGTGACAGTGAATAATTAAGACAACAATAAAATGATTACAGATAATTTAAATACCAATAAAACATATGTTCAAGAAATGATTACACTGGTCGACATCCAAATCCTCCTTTAAATAAAAATACGATAAATATATAGAATTTGACATGCTGGATTTAGATCTGGTTTTAGTTTCTTGCGTATATTTTTTTTCATATTTTACTCCTAACTGAATATTTTTTGTGCAAAACTTTTTTCTTATCATGTCAGTAGATTTAATTTTCTATTCCACAAATCTTTAAGTAATATAATATTGTTACGACCTGAATGCCGACAAAAGACAAATTCACACCTGCGTCTGTAGAAACACATTTTATTATCCTTTTGGCATATATAGAGAAACGATACGAATGTTAAATGCTCAGAATTATATGTTACTTCATTCACCACAAAACTACAATAGAATACATAAAAATGGATAACTCTACTAACTGGAATGAGTTAATTAATTAATTAGACATATAATTTTGATGATTTTAAATGTTTTTGAAGGAATTAAATGAACTATTGTCATAATAATTCAATGTGCATTTTGTATGTAAAGCAAAAAAAAGCGCTTAATTTAAAACATCAATTACAATAAAAATGATGTGGTACAAAGTTTTTAATACTATATTTATATTCATAAGTGTCGAAAATATATATAAAAAATACAATAGTTACAAGGAGTGAATTTTCATATTTTTTTGCCGACCAGTGATTATCGTTTTGCCAAACATTGACGTGTTTGGCGAAACGATAATATTTATTTTGTGAGCTTTATAATTTGTTTCATCTTCAGGGTCTCCAAAATGAGTTTTGAACATTATTCAATTTCTTAATATTTCACTGCAAACCTAGCAAATAGGTAGACAACCTACCTAATGGAAAGTGGTCACTCTCGCCTGTATATATTTGCAACACTAGTGACGAAACCAATGAGTTGCTTTCAAACAAACGTGGTGTATCTAAATACACCACGTTGGAGTGATTGGAGCACTGCTAATATACGTACCCATGTCGGTGGTCCCTCATACCTTCCTCTATCACTATCTTTAGTCCACCTTTGCGCAAGACAGTCTTAGGCAGCACTTCATTCCACAAATGTTTAAACTATACAACAAATATAGCTCCACTTTAAATATATTTGCCAACTCACTACCGAAGTTTCGCCGAATATTGCACAATATGCTTCCATCCAATACTTTGTAATTATCATTACTAATTTACTTTTTTTTTAATCCTCATTTACTTGTTAACTATAAATGTGTGCTTGTGTATTTCTATAAATTCGTTTATCCGTATATTTTGTAAAAAAAAAAATTACTCTCAACCAAAGCTGTGTTTGTTTGTAATACGTTACACACTTATCTTAGTATTGAACTTTAAATTGTCTCCTACAATGTTATGGTGTAGTAACTGTAAACGAACCAAATAAATAAATAAAATATAAACTACAACTGTACGAAATTTCATATTCCTCCGTCCGCGCAATTTTCATAAAAGCGGATACAAAGTTATTGTATCACTTTTGATTCACGTATCAATAAATAGATAAAGAGATTTTGTCAGAAAGGACTGTAATGGTTAGCCTACCAATTTTTTGTTAAAGTGAGAGGGCCCAAAGAGCTGTGTCAACTTGTTCGCCTTGTCACGATCAACGGACATTGCACACACGTACGCTAGCATACGACCTTATATGTTATTATAATTATCAACTAGCAATTATAAGTATTCAATGATACGCTTTGAGTTTAAAGCAGCTCAGGTTGGAAACCCAGCAAACGCATTCAACGATGTGCCATTTAAAAACCACTTATCTGGCTTATTGGAAGTGATCTCATATGTTGATTGATACAGTTTTTACTTGTTTTGAAAATACTCATACACATTCACAACATATAGACATTCATTAAAAAACCAAAATTGTCTATGTGTACAGATCACACGATTTAACGGAGAAATCGCGGAACCAACATACAGTCAAATTGAGGACCACTTGTTTTTGGAAGTCAGTTAAAAAATATTTCAGTACCTAGGGTGTGAAATAGCACAGCGGAGCTACTATAGTCGTTAAATAAGTCAAGTGTGTGCTAGTCCATGTATAGTGAAGGGTTCTATATAGGCGTCGAAAGCAATATGTTGATAAAGCATATAGGTACCCAAAAATATCTTAATTTTGAAAATGCATCGAATTTCTTTAAAACCAATTTTCCTTTAATAGAATAGAATAAAATATTATTTATTGCACACAGTGTTATAAAAACAATTCGTACATACAATAGTACTAATAAGTACAATGGGCGGTCTTACCGCTGGGAGTGATTTCTTCCATACAACCTTTGGATGGACAGAAATTCGGTACGGAAGGAGCTAGGTATATGTACAATAGATTTAATATACTAATATATACGTAAATAATATTAAAAGCTACAGGACTCGAATTAAAATGCCGTTGGAATTACTATAGAATTTATTAGAACTGCACAAATACGTATAAAACAGGTACAAATATAACTGGATAAAACCACTACAAACTACACGATTCAATAACATGCGCAAAGTCCGTCACTATATCGCTTATCGAATCGTACACGTCACGTTCTCGCTAAACTGCCTCACCCCTCCCTTCGGGCATTCCTTTTATTTTGTACAAATACAATATGCCTCGACGCAAAACAATAACAACAAGAATTATTTCGACACATCTGCCTAATGACGGCCATAAAACAAGTACAATAACAATATAATGTTTGTCTTAATTACAAATTCTAAACATAAAGTAAACAAAATAAGTCCAAATGCGAGAAAGGTAATAATCCAGGTTTATGGCACGCAGATGTGCATTCACTTTTTTTGTCGGCATGTAACAATAAAAAAAATAGTAGCTTACACGTAAAACTTGCATAAATTATAATATAAATATACATAATATTCAAATGTATATGTTGTGTGTATTAACTGAATTAATAAATTTAAGTTAATTAAGTCTATATATAAATCAAAGATCATTCGAGCATATTATTCCTGCGCAAGCGCTGGTCGGCCGTGACAAGGTGCACATGCGTACAATCCCTGCTTACTTTACGCCTGATGTCGCAATGTCCATTCGAAATTTCTACGGTCCAATCAAAATATATTAAGTTTAAACAGGATATTTTACCGTTTGAGTTAAAACTACAGTAACTGTGAATTACTAAAATTATAATTGCTGTTACGAGTTGCAGGAGTCGAATTAAAATGCTGTTAGAATTGCTATAGAGTTTATTAGAACCATACCAACACGTATAACACAGGTACAAATATAACCGAACACAATGGGCCTTATAATCTTTTCTTAAATTTAAAGAAACTGCTCAGTAACTGATTAATAAAAATATCACGGATCAGTATGGCGATCCAGCGAGGAAACGTAGCCAACCTTCTGGGCACCTCGAGGTAAGCACCAGCCATCTGATCGCCTGAAGAGTCAATGACTCGTTTTGATGAATTTTAAAATTTAATTGAAATAAACATCAGAAAAAACCGACCACATGTATGTAATAAAAATATTGCAAAATTAAATAGAACACTTTTTCAAAGCCCTCTAAAGAGTATTGAGTTTTTATAGTAGAACAATAGATTAGAGGTGGCAACAAACTCCCTGAAGTAGAAATGGTCTTTTCTTAAAAAATAAAAGGGAAGGCAGCGCGGAGGTGTGAACTTGTTGAAATTGCTTCTGAATACCAATTTGGCTGAGGAACCAAGTTTCAAATAATTTCCACTCCGAAGAAGCTCTGATCAAAGAAATAAACTAAAAAACAGAAGGCCTTGTAACATCGGCCGACGAAAATGAGAGTAAATTTAACCAACCTTAATTCGCCTTTGAAGCCTCCCGGGGACCGGCAGAAAGGAAAATTGCGAAAGTTAGTATTCCCTTATGAGGGGCCGAGTTATGGCTGGTGCCGAGGCTAGAGACGAGCGATCGCGGAAGCGGAAAAGCGAGAAGAAGCGATTTCATTCATAAGATTACAATTTATTACAACTATAACTTCTTTATTACAACTATATAGTAATACAATGCAAGTTTATTTGCCTATTTATTTTATTACGTACAATTAATTATACATAATTTTTCCGCTTTTAATTTTAATATTATTACTCGTCTGCTTATATTAAAAATAGCCACAGTTTGAGCAAGCTTTCATCACCTTTTCACCCTCTTAGGGGCTGAATTTTCAAAAATCATTTCATGATGCGCACGTACAATATAGAAAGAACGCGCATTCAAATGTCCACGTTCTTAGCCTCAGTAATTTGGGTTGTGCGTTGATATGGCAGTTAATCAATCCCAGATATCCAGACAAAAGTAAATAAAAGGTCATTTAATTGAAAACTTTTAATTATTTAACTTGTTTCTAGTTAAAATTTGATAAAGACGTCATACAAGTGATGTCAACAAAACTGATAATTCGTTTAAGCATATTTTTTTATTCAATTACTTTCCATTACGGAACAATGCATAATATTTAAGTGCCATAATAGTAATTAATTGTAGTGTATAATTTATTTTATATGCTGAAGTATTTTGTTAAAGAAACCAGACGTCATTATTGATCAATGGGCTATGTAACACATTTGACATTTCCGTTTTACGACTTATTAATGTTACTTTAATAATTAAGCGTTGATGTAACGTCACTCATAAATACCTCTCTCTAATGTCTTCTCTAATACCTACTCTAATGACTTTGCTCACGTACATATATTTCAAAGAGTATCTCCAAATTGGTTATTTGTCCCTGGGGGGGGAGGGGATATTTTAATTGGAGAAAGATATTTTATTTGTTACAAATAATTATATTTGGGGCAAAGTACTTTATTTGGTGAACTTTTGGGGTCATAAAAAGTTTAGTAAAAATTATTGGAAATAATATTTTGTCACTGAGATGTAACAAATTGAGAATATAGTCAATATTGACAATAACTTTGATATCATGTCGCTTCTGGTCAATTATTATGATTATACTAACTTTACTCATATTATAATTTAATAATATATTACTCCACTTGAAGTGGCTAACTCTAAATCTAATCTAATAAATTATTATTTAAAAAATAGATAGGTTTAAGGTATTTGCTAAAAAGTTGCCAGAATAATATCATTTTGCTAATATACTATTTCTTCTGCTTTGGGGAATGTTCAATGATAAAACTACGTTTTAACGGTTTTACGCGCAGTAATTTATTTGATTTTGGCTTGTCCGACTTTTCGGCCGCTTTACAGTGGCCGTGGTCACGGACGACAAAGGTCACATTTGTCCAACGAGTATTGTTAAAGTTTTATTTAGCCTACTGTAACGCATAAATTACATAAACATAAACATTTTTACAATTCAAACTCCCGCGCATTACGTGAGGGTTAAAACTATTTAAAAAATTACTTGATCAAAACATTACGTTCCAAAACATAAACTCGCTTTCAATAAAGGTTCACTTCATACCGGTTGGCATTACAGTTTGCCAGTACAATAAAAATTACGATATTTAATTAATTTCTATTACTCACTAAAAATATTTAAAACTACAATAACGTTCTTTATAGAATTATAAATTTACCATTTAAAAACATTAAAATAAATAATATTATTCGACTGTATACGAATAATCTAACATCAAATTTTCATAGAAAATTTACCACTAAACTAAATTATAGAATCTAATTAATTTCTAATATTACCAATCACAAACTTATCCATTACAACGAAAATAAAACTCGAATAATTAAAGTAATTTTTATACGCGTTGAAAGTATTTACCGCAAATAGATTCTCGGAATAATGCGAGAGTAGTGTGGGTCACACTTGTTGAGGGAACTCAATATAGAAAAAACAGTTGGTTTTTACGGAAGACCGTCGTGTTTTATATTTAATACGTGACGCCTTTAGAATCGTTTTCTTTCACTACGATCTGTCGGCCAGTAAAGTACTTTCATCTCAAGTTAATCTAAAACACATATTCACTAACTAAGCCGTGATAAAATTGGCCAATAAATGGTTTAGCTGGCTAATTGCCGTGTCCGTCCCGCCTTGGGGAATATTATTCTCAATCGGGAGGAGCCCGTAATAATTCCAGTAGTTTTTGTTAAAAGAAACCTCGGCGTATTCGAAAAGGCGTTCGGGGTTTTTTGTTTCCCTCTTCGTATTTTGTTCTTCTCCGTTATTACCAATGCTGGTACATCAGGGTAATACCTCGAGTTTATATTGGCGGAGCTAGCGCCCTACAACGAGTTTCCGTGGAAGTCCGTCAAACATCATTTTTATACCAGTTAATACTAGTCTACCTTAGAAGAAACCGCAAGTATACCGTTAGGGAGATTCGCTATTTTCTCCAACCCCAAATAGCGTGGCGTCCAATTATTCTAATTAACTTTAATGTAATTATGTCCAAATATTTACCACTTTAAGCAAACCTACCCCCTACAAAAAAAAGTCTCATGTAACTGGGTTTATTCAGTTAACAATTAGAGCTGAATACATTATCAATAATTAGCATAGTATTCATAACGGCTGTAGAACGTTTAATATAAACTGGAGATTTAAATTAAAAAGGTATTGTTTTATTTGTGCCACTCCATCAATTTTTTTAAAACAAAACAATTATTACGACATAACAAAAGATCGATATATATTAAAAAACATAACAATGGCGCCCAATTCGTGTGTGTTTAGAGTAATTGCTTAAAGCTCTCGATATTTCGTGTTTTTGAAATACGAGATTATATTTGGACATAAAGAAGTTAATTAAGGTAAATTCAATTAATAAAGTTTTTTTTTTTCAGGAACTACCGTTATAAATTTAATTAAAATTGTGTATGATTTGTATACGTGTAATTTTAGTAACTGGACATATACAAGGATTACTGAGTTTCAATCATATGATATTTTGAATACTATACTTCAATTTTAAATATTAAATTGTTTGATATTAAAGAAATAATTTAACGTAACTAACTTTTAGAAATTAAAATACAAATCAATTAAATTTTTTGGAATTGATAAAAATATTTTTTGCTTAAATTAATTTTTTTTAAATACAATTTTATTACTAAGCGGAAATCTTTGTGTTGTACAGTATTACTGATTTCTTTACTTATATTTTACTTATACTTTTACTTAATAATGCACCTTCATTTTTGTAACTTAAATTATTTTTGAACTTTAATCGTTAAACGGTAAACCCAGGTTTCAAACTTTAAATTTTTATCGACGTTATCATAACAATCTAAATACTACTTGATTATTTAATATACAATAAAACAAAGCTGTTACAAACTGACTGACTGAAAAATCACCCGTTAAAATAATACTTTACATTTTGTTTACATAACTTTTTTCTTTACAATGGAACGTCCCATTTCATATAATCTTCTTCATAAAGATGAACTAATACATGAAATTTTAATAAGAAATGCTACTCCTTTAAATACAGTAGCAGAATTAAGAAATCAAATTAGACAGTTAGGTAAAGAAATACTAGCGGAGGATATTGTTGAAACTGATTTGGACCAGGACAATGAACTTAAAATAATTAAAACAAAAATGGCCGAAATTGGCGAATATTTTAAAGAAAGTTCACCCAATTTTAAAATTTTTAGTCGCGTCAGAGCGTTATCGCATCACTTATATCATCGGTTATCACGTGTTAAGCCATCATCGGAACCAACATTATTTTCAACTTTAAATTTAGAACTTAATAGTTATTTAAAGAGGTTAGATAAGTTAAATTCATCATTTAAAACTTCTTTCGATTGTGGTGAGGGTGTTTCACAACAACAAATACCTACGGCAAGCATGCCGCATAGTCAAATAGATCTTTCAATACCAAAATTAAACTTACGCTACGACGGCAATTCGTGCGTACATACCTTTCTACAACGCTTAGAAGAACTTTGTGATTCAAGAAATATTTCTGCCACACAATTATTTAATTCAGCTGTAGAATTATTTTGTGACAAAGCTTTATTATGGTACAGAAGTATGAAATATACACTTCTGGACTGGGAAAATTTAAAAAATAACCTAATATCGGAATTCGCTCCAATAGATTATGACGATAAACTATTAATGGAAGTACAAAAGCGTACTCAGGGAATTAATGAGTCATCAACTACTTTTATAACAATAATGTTAAATTACTTTTCTCGATTTACTTATCTTATTCAGGAAGAGGAACAAATTAAAATTATTAGAAAAAACCTAAGACCAGAAATTCAAATGGCGTTATCTTTGTATAATTTTAAAAAAATAGAAGAATTACGCTTAAAATGCAAACTGTTAGATCATACAAGGGATCGAACAGCAAATTTCCTAGAACCACCAAAAATCACTCCACATTTTGTTGCACCTGATTTAGGGTATAAACCATTAATAAATAAACAACCACAAGTAAACTTAGTACAAGGTCAAAACCTAGACCCAAAAACTAATATACAAAATTACAATACTAAAACCTTTTTTCAAAATAATGATAGGAAAAATAAAAACCATTACTCTTATAATTTTTCAAATAAACAACCATCACATAATTTTCATAACAACAATAATTTAAATTATCAAAATAAACATAACAACAACAATTTTAATTATCAAAATAAACCAAACTACACCCCTAATAAGAACTATACAGATAATTACTTTAAAAATACAAATAATAGAGGTTTTCGTCAACAACAATTTAATGGTAATAATTCCAATAACAATAAAAACCAATTACATTGTATTCGTTGCAACCAAAATGGTCATTATTATTTAAATTGCAAGAGAATATTCTGTTACGGTTGTGGTGCTATCAATACTAAGAAACCAGATTGCAATAATTGTAACAAACATAAAAATAACCAAAACAATTCAAAAAACTAAATAGGTTGAATCGTAAAGGACGTACATCTTATTCTTTTCTCAAATTTAGAACAAGTAATAAATTTAATGTAAAACAAAACATCGATAATAATAATAAAAACAATTCTAATTACATAAAAAAAAAATCAAAAAATATATCTACGGTTCAAACCGATATTTTAGACGAACGTCCATTTTTAAATATTTCAATTTATGACAAAAACTATTACGGTTTATTAGATTCGGGCAGCTCAATTAGTATCTTAGGAGCTAGCACAGGAGATATTTTTATTAGTCAAGGTTTACAAGTACATAAATGTGACAATATTACAACGGTTAAAACTGCAAATAATTCGAGTGCAAAAGTTCATGGATACTTACTTTTACCAGTATTATTAAATAACATAACAAAGGTTATAAAATTTTATATAATACCTAACATTTCAACATCATTCATTCTAGGCGTCGACTTTTGGAAAACTTTTAAAATCGCTCCAGAAATTTTTCATAATTTACCCTTGGTTAGTAAGATAGATATTCCAAATTCTATTTTAGAAATAAAACATCTTCATCAATTTGAACATTTGTCTGAGGAAGAACAAGCCCTAGCAAGAAATATATTAAAAGGTTTTGACGACATTTCTTTTAGCAATTGTGGGTTAGGAAAAACTACTTTAATAACACATAAAATAGACACAGGAGATTCCCAACCAATTAAACAGCGTTACTATCGCGTTTCACCAGAACGTCTCAAGGAGATGAATCGTCAAGTGGACGAGATGCTTGAGATGGGCGTAATCGAACCTAGTACGAGCAGTTGGAATAATCCAACAATACTAGCACCAAAAGCAAATGGTGAATGGCGTTTTTGTTTAGATAGTCGTAAACTCAATTCTGTAACTAAAAAGGATGCTTATCCATTACCCTACATTAGTACTATTTTAGACCAATTAAGAGATGCTCGTTATCTATCATCAATAGATTTAAAATCAAGCTTTTGGCAAATTTCATTAGATCCAGATTCCCGCGAAAAAACCGCATTTACAATCCCAAATAGAGGCCTTTTCCAATATGTAAGAATGTGTTTCGGATTAACAAACGGTCCCGCCACACAACAGAGACTTATAGACAAACTATTCGGAGTAGAACTTGATGGAAAAGTTTTTGCATATCTAGATGACATTATTATAGTTTCATCAACATTTAATGAACATATTACCTTACTTTTAAAAGTTTTAGAACGATTAAAATATGCAGGCTTAACTATAAATTTAGAAAAATGTAACTTTTTTAGGAAAGAATTAAAATATCTAGGATATTTAGTTAATGAAAATGGTTTAAATACTGATCCCGCTAAAATTAAGGCTATAGTAGAATTTCCAACTCCGAAGAACAGAAAAGAAGTGAAAATGTTCCTTGGAACAGCTTCTTACTATAGACGTTTCATAAAAAACTTCAGTACAATAGCGGCACCACTAAACACTTTAACTAGTACTCGGAAAAATGCTCCAAAATTTACATGGACAGAGGAGGCAGAAAAATCATTTAGTGACTTAAAGTCGGCTTTAATCTCAGCTCCGGTATTAATTTGTCCAAACTTTGACAAACCTTTTTCAATTCATTGTGACGCTTCAGGTTATGGGATCGCTGGCACTTTGACACAATTAGATGAAGATGGAAAGGAACATCCAGTGGCTTATGCCAGTAGATCACTTAATAAAGCAGAAAGAAATTTTTCAGCAACCGAGAGAGAAACTCTCGCAGTCGTGTTCGCTTTAGAAAGCTTTAGACCATATGTAGAAGGTTCTAAAACCTTCGACGTAATCACTGATCATTCAAGTTTGAAATGGTTTCTTAGTTTAAATAATCCAACAGGACGATTAGCTCGTTGGGGTATTAGATTGTCAAATTTTAATTTTCAAGTAATTCACCGAAAAGGCAAAGAAAACATAGTCCCGGATGCACTCAGTAGAGCTGTACCAATATGCGAAATTCAAACGCAAAGTGATGATAAATGGTATAACGATTTGTTAGATAAATGTAAACGTTTACCAACATCTTGTCCAAATTATCAAATTAAAAATAACGAATTATATAGATACTCAAAAAGTAAATTTTCTAATAATCCTGACTTTAACTGGAAGAAGGTAATACCAAAAGGCGATCGTTCTAAAATAATAGAACATCATCACGCTGGTTTATCTCCTCATTTTGGTAGTCTTAAAACATATCGTAGTCTAGCATTACGTTATTACTGGCCAAGTCTTTATAAGGACGTAGTTTCATGGATAAAAAACTGTGATACCTGTTCAGCATATAAACATTCACAAAAAGCAACACCAGGTTTGCTTGGCAATCCTAAAATTTGTAATAAACCTTTTGAGACAATAAGTGTAGATTTAATCGGACCATTACCAAGGTCACGAGCCGGTTACATGTATTTGTTAGTAGTAGTTTGTTGTTTTTCAAAATATTGTATTATTTTCCCTCTAAGAAGAGCGATTGGTCGTAATATAGCTCAATCTCTTGAACAAGGTGTATTTCTTGTACACGGCATACCGAAAACTGTCATTGCCGACAACGGAAGTCAATTTACGGGTAAAGAAGTACAAAACCTATTTAATACATATCAAATACCAAATATCCACATGACTCCCCGTTATACACCGCAAGTTAATACTGTAGAAAGATATAACAAAACTATAATTACTGCTATTTCTATCCTAGTAAAAGAAGACCATAGGTCTTGGGATATTTCAATTCCAAAAATTCAATTTGCAATGAATACAGCAGTAAATGAAGCTACTCGCTTCACCCCTTTTTATCTTGTACATGGAAGAGAACCAATTATTTGTGGCTCAGATTATAATTGTATAAATAATTCTAATGAACCAATTGATTTAGCTTGTGCGTCACGAGGTGCATACGCTGAAAATTTAGGTATTTTAGAGGATACATTTATTAAGGTTCGTCAAACTTTATTAAAGGCTCATGAAAAAAGTGCCAAATATTATAATAAAAATCGTCGACAGGTAGAATTTGACATTGGAGATATAGTATGGCGTAAAACATTCCCACTATCAGATGCTGGAAAGTATTTTACTGCCAAATTCGCTCCTAAATTTTTAAAATGTAAAATAATAGGAAAAAAGTCTAATTTAGTCTATATACTCCAAGATTTTCACACACAAAAAACCTTAGGAGAATTTCACATTAAAGACTTAAGAATATAGTCAAAAATCTAATAAAATTTTCAATTAAAATTAATATAAAGAACCAAGTTAAACAATTAAAAAAAAAAAAAAAAAAAAAAAAAAAGAACAAACAATTTAAAAAGAAAACAAATTTTATTTACAAAAACACATATTTCATCAAACTTAGTACATTAGTTTCAAATCAATTTAGCAAATATACATAAATTATACAAAGTAATATATTAAAAACATCCTATACTTAAATTGAAATATATTTCTCATAACCAAAATCAAATATGGTAAACTAAAGAAAAATCATGTATAATCAAAATCTTCAATAAATCATTTCTTACTTTGTAATTGCATAATAATCAATTAATAGATTTCAGGATCTAAAATGTAACCACTGAAATACTTATTTTCAATACAACTAAAAGTTAGAAAATACAAGCACTGTTGTATTTTACATTTTTGTAAACCGATAATGCCATCTAGCGTTATCAGGCACGTTTAAAAAAAAAAAGCAATCAAGAAAATACTAGAACCAAAATTACAATAACATAATAAACCTAATAAAAAGATTAAAATATTAATTAACATAAATAAATATTTACATGTAATTCTCATTTAATAAAATATTTTCCATTGTTACTAAACAATAGTAGTAACAAGTAGCGCCTCTAGTGGCAAAAAGAATTAAACCAATGAGATTATTCATTTTAATACTTTGTTTTGTAAAAAACAAACAAATATGTATACTTCATATAATACAAAAATAAATTTTTAGTTATAAACTACTTAAAATAACTAGTAAAAAAAAATAATAATAATAATCAATATCCTATTTAATTATCTTAAAGTTATCAAAAAGGCAAAACTTTTGCAGGTATTGAAATATACAATTTCAAAAATTGATTTAACCCTTTAGTAAAAAATACTGGTTCGTTCGAACACAGTAATTTTTGTTTTGTTATTTGGTTTAACAAAATAGGGTTGTCACTTTGAAATATTTTTGAATTTTTTATATATTTTTCTCATCTATATTTAATATCTCTTATTTATATAGACAACTTATATTGGATACTTCGTCTTTACTGATCACTGGACAGTCAGCTTAGTCTAATTTTTGTTTACTTTACTATGCTCAACAATCGAGTGAAGTGTTTATTACCTTGTTAACATCTATTCTGTTAATGAGTTGTTTATAATTATCTAGTGTTTTGGTAGACAGTTTTACTGTCGCCTGACCAACCTATAATTATATATATAGATAGGTTGAAGTCATTGGAGTAGACAGCTGTTGTTGCATTTAATTACTTTGATCAAATAAAGCGAGGTTCAACCAGCTAATTGAGGTACTGTTTTGAATCGTAGAAGATTAGTTATTACTTATCGATTCTTAGATAATGGAAGGAAGTCTTAGAGGTATAATTAGCTACTAAGACGAATTTTTGAAAGGAATATGAATGAATAGTAAAAGGGTAATTTGAATGATGACGTATGCTTCTGGAAACACACCCTCGATTCTTCAATATAAAGGCTCCACATCTTAGCCGACTGATTGAATCTAATCCACATTAATATATAACAATATTTTTTATTTCATTGTTACAGGTAGTAGGTACAGTTAAATTTTTATTCTGACTATACTTAAAATGGGCGAAGAAATTTTTTCTTCAAAGGTTTGCTGATAAGTTGCGTTACTTTCTTTGGTAAGGCTGGGGTCCAGCCAAAGTTTTCCTACGTAAAACTTTACCAAAGGTAGGGTGCTATTGTAACGCATAAATTACATAAACATAAACATTTTTACAATTCAAACTCCCGCGCATTACGTGAGGGTTAAAACTATTTAAAAAATTACTTGATCAAAACATTACGTTCCAAAACATAAACTCGCTTTCAATAAAGGTTCACTTCATACCGGTTGGCATTACAGTTTGCCAGTACAATAAAAATTACGATATTTAATTAATTTCTATTACTCACTAAAAATATTTAAAACTACAATAACGTTCTTTATAGAATTATAAATTTACCATTTAAAAACATTAAAATAAATAATATTATTCGACTGTATACGAATAATCTAACATCAAATTTTCATAGAAAATTTACCACTAAACTAAATTATAGAATCTAATTAATTTCTAATATTACCAATCACAAACTTATCCATTACAACGAAAATAAAACTCGAATAATTAAAGAAATTTTTATACGCGTTGAAAGTATTTACCGCAAATAGATTCTCGGAATAATGCGAGAGTAGTGTGGGTCACACTTGTTGAGGGAACTCAATATAGAAAAAACAGTTGGTTTTTACGGAAGACCGTCGTGTTTTATATTTAATACGTGACGCCTTTAGAATCGTTTTCTTTCACTACGATCTGTCGGCCAGTAAAGTACTTTCATCTCAAGTTAATCTAAAACACATATTCACTAACTAAGCCGTGATAAAATTGGCCAATAAATGGTTTAGCTGGCTAATTGCCGTGTCCGTCCCGCCTTGGGGAATATTATTCTCAATCGGGAGGAGCCCGTAATAATTCCAGTAGTTTTTGTTAAAAGAAACCTCGGCGTATTCGAAAAGGCGTTCGGGGTTTTTTGTTTCCCTCTTCGTATTTTGTTCTTCTCCGTTATTACCAATGCTGGTACATCAGGGTAATACCTCGAGTTTATATTGGCGGAGCTAGCGCCCTACAACGAGTTTCCGTGGAAGTCCGTCAAACATCATTTTTATACCAGTTAATACTAGTCTACCTTAGAAGAAACCGCAAGTATACCGTTAGGGAGATTCGCTATTTTCTCCAACCCCAAATAGCGTGGCGTCCAATTATTCTAATTAACTTTAATGTAATTATGTCCAAATATTTACCACTTTAAGCAAACCTACCCCCTACAAAAAAAAGTCTCATGTAACTGGGTTTATTCAGTTAACAATTAGAGCTGAATACATTATCAATAATTAGCATAGTATTCATAACGGCTGTAGAACGTTTAATATAAACTGGAGATTTAAATTAAAAAGGTATTGTTTTATTTGTGCCACTCCATCAATTTTTTTAAAACAAAACAATTATTACGACATAACAAAAGATCGATATATATTAAAAACATAACACTACCGCCAACTTATTCATTTTAATTACTTAGAAACGTCAGACAAACTAAAATCAAATAAATTACCGCGCTTAAAACCGTTAAAACGTAGTTTTATTATGTATATACAAGTCGCTAAAACTTAAGATACTAGAATGTTCAATGCTCAATCTGAATAGTCTGAACCCTACGGCAACTATCCCATTATTTGATATAAAAGTATCCTATGCACCCTACAGTATATATATAATATGGTAAAAGAAAAGGTAATAATAATACCAGACGAATCAATCATATTTGATAAATTTGATTGAAAGGCTCAAAACCGGGTGGTTTTCAATAACACTGAATGATCCAAGTATATGGATTACTTTGATTACTTCATCCAAATTGAAAGACAGTAAGAAGTAACTTCCTCTTCTTTCTGTCTTTCATCATCATTCGTGTATTTCGTCTATTATCGGCTTAAAATATAAATGAAAAAAAGTGTGCGTCTTGGGACGCCCAACAGAAGTGTAACTTGCCTGAGAGAAATGGAAGCCAGAAAGACTGGCGCCGTAACACGTTACATAACGAAACGGTTTACCTTTCCTTAAGAAGTTATCACTTCGAAATTCTTCCGTTAATCGCTACCTCCTATGAGTCGGCCGCAGCTCATCCTGTAGCTGTTTAAGGCGCGACTGGCCTTTTATTGCAATAACCCTAGTTTAAACGGTTACATATCAAAACTTGGTCCTTTGTGAAATATGCATTGTTATTAGCGAAGTTTAAAAATTATTACTGTTACGGTTAAGTAAGGCTTAAACTGCGCTTATTGCTTTGTAATGCGAACCTATTTCGTTGCCGCTCTGTTAAAACTTTTTAAATTGTTTACGAATGGGATGTTTATTGTTACGTTATTCAAATGTTTATTTAATCTTGTGCTTATTCACTCATTTAATTGATCGTTTCTTTTTTAGTTTTATTGCATGAGCTTAGCAGACCGGCACACGGTCCACTTGATGGAAACTGGTTACAATCGCCTATGGGCATATGCAACACCAAAGGTGCTACAAATGCGCTGCTGGTCTCTTAAGGGAGACTGGAACCTGGTCACTAATGCCGGAACACAACTCAAGGTTGTAATGGCGGCATACTCTAGACCAGGGGTAGTAAAAGTAGTTTCTGTCTAGTACAATTATTCAGTCACTGAACTAGTTCACCTTAATATTACTCTTAGTACTTTGTGTTCGGTCATTAGAATTTTTCGGTCTTCTTTGTTAGCAATGGAATCACTGTTTCTAATAGTTCATCCATCATTAGCGCGCTGAGCGTTAACGGAGTGATCCAATAGACTTATGAACGTTAGATAATATGAAACGTTTCTGATAGTACAGTCTAAGGAACCGGTTCCTAACAATATATCGTTCATGAATTGTGTACAAGACTATTAGAGACTGTTGGATGTAACAGTTGAATGAGATTTTAAATACCAGTATTTTAATTGAATGCCAAGATTTTTAATATATAAAATAAATAAATAAATCGGCTGACAAACACACATATTATATATCCCCAAATTATGCAAGTTAAGCTTGTTTTATGGGTAATATACAACGTACTGGGCCGATCTCAGACACCCAGACTCTATAGTCTGGGTGTCTGGGATCGGCCCCAGTCCTTTAACGTTACTATTAAATAAAGAAGAAAATTCGTTTCTGAAATTTACCATACCAGGAATCGAACTCGAAGCCTCTGCGTTGCAGTGAGGTAAGCCGTCAAAGGCTTAGCCCGCTCAACATAGAGCCGTTAATAATAATAATATAATATAAGCCCTTGATTGTCCCACTGGTGGTCCTCAGGATTGGACAATATACATCAGTATGATACATCAGTGTGGTACATCAGTCTGATACATCAGTGTGATACATGAGTCTGATACATCAGCCTGATACATCAGTCTGATACATCAGCCTGATACATCAGTTTGATACATCAGTTATCTCAATGTGCAGGTATCATCTTGACGTTTTCCTTCATCGTTAGCTATGGTAATTGTAACAATTATGCACATTAGGTAAACTGCCTAAGTGGTGGATGGCGTCCGAAGGACTAGGATTTCAAATCGCTACATTTGGAACGCACCTACCACTGTTTTTTTTATTGCTGGAGCACAGCAGACAGGCTGGCGGCCCAACTGTGATGGAAAGTGGTAACCTTCGCCTATAAACATTTGCAACACTAATAGTGCTGCCAATTTTCACCTGAACTCGTAGATGAGACCGGAACCTGGCTACAAATGCCGGAACACAACTTAAGGTTTGATGGCCTCTGTGGTTTAACGGACTAAGCCTTTGCCAGCCTACCTCACCGCAAGGCAGAGGCTCCAGGTTTAATTCCTGGTATAGTAATTTTCGAAAATGTATTTTCTCCGTGGGTCTGGGTGTCTGGGATCGGCCCCAAAATAGTCCGCTGTATATTACCGATAACACAAGCGTGACTTGCTTAATTTGGGAATATACAATATGTGTGCTTGTCTGCCGATTATTATTATTATAAGGTACAACATCTGCTTCTTGTATTATAAATAATTATATTCTTATTTCTATGTAATACATCTGAATCCATATAAATATTCACTGCTTGGCTTCAGCCACCACATGTTTAAGGGACTATCTAATGAATAAGCAGAATAAGAGACAATATATGAATAAAGATATCATATTTTTATAATTTACTCAATGATTAGAATTCCCCGTTGTCATGGGAATTTTGGAAAGATAAGTATACAAAAACATTCTTCTATTCAAATGCAACGTTATACAAAAATTTCAAGGCAATCCATTGACTACTTTTCGAGTTGGCAAATACAAACATACTCAAATATCACAATTCAAAAGTCTTTATTCAAAATAAGTTCCACTGGAGAACATTTTTTTAAGATCATACATATAATTTAATATTTAATTTTACTTCCCATTCTATGTACACCGCTTCGCAACGTGTTATTGCTTTTAAGGAGAAGAAACGGAAAGAAACTCCCCAGCAACACGTGCAGCTAAATATTGTTTTCTTTATATCTCTTATTCTAGTATACAGGAGTATGTTACAGAACTACTTTTGAAGAATTACTGGAGTTGTAGCAAACAGTACATACTCAATGAGAAAAAAATATTATAAAAGAAAAGAAAAATATTATGCACTATACAAAAGATAGTATAGGAGGCTGGAGGGAGCTGCTATGTAAATGAAGTTTTGCCATTTAATTATTCTTCAATAGTGTAGTATCCGTTTTTTAGCAAGATACTTTTTAATTTGGTTTTACCTACTAAAATAGAACTAGACAATCGCTGTATCCGAACATATTCGATTAGATGAATCGATACACGTTGTTATGCGCAATATAACATACAAGCATGGGTTATATTTTTTATTTAAATCATAAAATTAACAATATATTTATACTGTTTATTCTATGTTGGTATATATTATTATTAATTTATAAATTAGATAGTTTTTAAATTAAATTTACAAAATATCCGGGTCGTTTTAATATTACGCCAAAAGGAAGGTATGCACTGAAAATCAGTATTGTGTCGGATATTATGTCGGAAAAGCAATACGCTGAGTGTAAGCCTTGTTTGTTGAAAATGCAGCGTACAAATCGTCAAAATATGGTATTATTTTTAACATACATATCAGCAACGTAAGCACGTCGCTATGTCTTTAAATATTTTTTTCTTTCTTTCTAAAATCTAATTTTTAAAAATATAAACATTATTGTGTATGTTCGAGTATCAAGAGTCGGGATAACTGTTGTAAGAAACCCATTAAGCCGCCTTGGACACGTGACGTGTATACTGTCCGTTTCCCTAAAAATCGAGAGGCCCAAGCCCAGCAGTGGGAGCATCTAAACACATGCTATGTTGCCTGGGCTATAATTGTCCGCATAAAAAGCATCTATAACAAACTTGTATGTTTGAAGAGAATAATGAATGGAAATGAAACAAAAATATATGTCAAGATTGAAGCGAGTGGAAACCCATCGTTTCTGCCTACCCCAAAGGAAAACAGGCATAGAGTACATTAATATAATAAGAAAGAAACAGGCGTAATTATGCATGTATGTATGTAAATTTGCTGACGATAACACGATTAATGACAATGGTCGACGGCCTCTGTGGTTGAGTCTCTTGGTTGCAACGCAGAGGTGGCGGGTTCGATTCCTGGTATGTTAAATTTTGGGAACGAATTTGCTCAGTTATTTACTATGCTCTGGGTGTCTGAGATCGGCCCCAGTAGTCCGTTGTATGTTGTATGTCCTACTAGCGGCCCGGGCGGTTTCACCTGCGTTCTGTCCCGCTCTTGTAGTATATAGCGTCATGTTACATAGCCTATGACATTTCCTGTTAACGTAACTTTCAAACAGTAAAATATTTTTTACAATCGGTTTAGTAGATCTAGAGATTATCCCCCCTCCTACAACGTCACAAAGACACAAACTTTACCTCTTTATAATATTAGTATAGATAACATGTGTGTTTGTCTGCCAGTAACTATTTTTTTTAATTAATGGTCAATCGAACCCCCTTAAGACACTATGATAAAACAAATTAAACATACCTGCAAATAAGCAGCATCAGATACAACACCAAGTAGGAGGGCACCAGTCAGCGCCCTCAGAACAGCTTTACCCATTTCTCCGCACATGGTGACAGCCCAACACTACTGCTGCTGAACGTGGACTGAGTGAACAGCACCGGGCCCCACTCACAGGCAGTGGTTGTTGCGAAAAATTTTGTACGGTTTAAACGCCGAAGACATTCGAAAGGCCGTCGTCATTAAGGTGATTAATCACACGCACTTCTGTGACGTGTGACGATATATATGACAGTGGATTTGTTTGCGTGTACATAAGAGAAGGAAAGAACAAACATACATACCCACGTGTTTTTTTTTTAATAACAGCCCCTAAATGTCCCACTGCTGGGCTGCTGAGAGGAGAGACCCAGATCTCCGGGTAGCAAATGATGGGGTCAGCCCGTAAAGGGACCGTCCATCGTCCATCCGGCTAGAGTTGAATACGCGAGTGAACCCACCTCCCGGACCGGGGTTGTAGTGTGTATCCCTAACTGCGCCGTGGGAATAACAATTTACACGTGGGGTGCTAGTTTTCCCCTGACCTGGCGAATCCCACTAAAGGGGCGCGACCTTTCCCCCTCGCGAGGCTTATGGGTCTCAAACGGATTGCCCCTGTATAAAAAGAAGAAAAAATAGAACCGAGAAAGATTACTAATTTCTACGGCTGCACGGCCTGTCGTAAGAGGCTACAAAACAACCCACAGCCAAGTGGTAGCTAGGGCATTTGCCTGTCTGGATAGCTAACGCTGTGGGACGCCGCCATAAAAAACTTGAGTTCTGTTTCAGCATCACTGGCCAGGTTCCAGTCCCTTAATCCAAGCTGCAAGCACATTACTAGCACCGTTGTTGGTTGGTTAGTTTGGTGATTGTAAATACTGATTAAAGTCTGTTCTTTCAAAATTATGTTTCCGGGCTAGCTCTAAAAAGCGCTTAAACCAGTTACCTGCGGTTACAAAATCTTAGTGCTCCACTTTGCAGACACGCAGAGTTCAGAAAGTAACAATAATGGTTAAGTATTATTATAATATTAAATAAAATTAACAGTAATTTAAAGTAATGTTTCAAAATATTTTTGCGCCTAAGAAATCATTTTATATTTATTATGTTAGTCTATTATTATGTAGGTATATAATTATATTCTTTCATAGTATATACCTATCTATACAACTGGAAAGTAGGTTATTTCTGAACTTATACAAACCGTTGTTCTTTGTTTGTTGAAGTAAAACTGTATTTACAGTAGCAACGGTTTTTTGTCTATAATTTTATGGTTAGTATTATATTTAAATAAATAATAAATATAATAAATAATTTCTTAGGCGCAACAATATTTTGAAACATTACTTTAAATTACTATTAATTTTATTTCATATTATAATAATACTTAACTTAAACGACTACCGATTTTGATAATTTTTGTTTGAGTTGGTCCCTGGATAGCTTAGAATCGCAAAAGGAACCGGTAGGTGGCACTGGGGTCGGGTCGTAGACTTTAATTTTTTCAGCACAGGAAAAGGTCTGCCGGGACCTCTAGTAGTTAATAAATATAATGCTAAATAAGTAGTCATTTGAATTAAGGCGATAAGAAGTTGGTTCATACCGCTATATCAAAATTACCTATCGGTAATGTAAGGGTAGGAGAAAAAAAGAAAAAAGGAAGAAAAACATTTATTTAGGGCAAGATACAAAAATTAATACAAGATAATAGTCATTACAATTAACTATGGTGTTATCGTAGTGCTAGTTTCACAACCAACACTGATGTTTCACAATTAGATCCCTCTGACTAATGCAACGGCTTAGTTCCCCACAAAGCAATTTAATATATAAACATGAAGTAAAACTTTGCATTTACTTTTAATGAACAATATTATAATTAAACATAAAAGAACAGAAAAAAACAAAAAACAAAAGTGACGAACAAGACATTAAAATAATAAATCCATAATAATTATTACATTTACTTTTAATGAGCAATATTATAATTAAAAATAAATAAATAGAAAGAAAAAAGCAAGGAACAGAAGTAACAAACAAGACATTAAAATAATAAACCCATAATAGTTATTACATTTACTTTTAATGAACAAAATTATAATTTTAAAAAAAGAACAGAAGCTAAATAAACAAGGAACAGGAGTAACGAACAAGACATTAAAATAATAAACTCATAATAGTTATGACATTTACTTTTAATGAACAATATTATAATTAAAAATAAAAGGAACAGAAAGAAAAATCAAGGAACAGAAGTAACGAACAAGACATTAAAATAATAAACTCATAATAGTTAAGACGCACCATTCTACTTTTATAATACTAAAAAATATTTGTGTCATAATTGAGGTCTCCCTGGCGAATTTAGTCATTATTTAGGCTACGTTCCTCACACACACACAAAGACCGCGATATTTCCCGTTCCACTTGCTTTACGCGTCACAATCGTAAACTCAAGTGGAACGGTATTTCGACCCACCTCTTAACATGGGTCGTCGAGAGCGCTGCGTGAGTGAAAATCACGACGTCATTAGTGACGTTTTCGCCACGACCATAACGACCGTAGTCGCCATGTGGAACGGCACACTAATAAAGGACCGAGCCCTAAGAAAATATCCAAAAACATAGAAAGATGGTCAATCTCCATATCCTACAGAAATAACCTCGTCACGAAGACAATAATATATCTAAAACTAATCAACCAACATATTATGAGATTTCAAATTATCAATGGACGATCTAACCTCGAAAGATCTTATAAAAGAGCCTTCGCTACATGTTTTCACCGATCATACTCTTGCGCAACGCTCGGCTAACTAATATTGCGATTGGTGAAATATCCCGGCTTCTACACGTACAGTTGCGTACAACTACAATAGCTGAATTATGCAAAATATTTTTTTTTCTATGATAATTATAAAATTCTAAACTTTGACAATATTTAAAAAAAACACTATACAGACAATGGAGAACATGATGCATTTTTTAGATTTCTTATCTCTTTGTTCGGGTTTCACGTAAAAACTATTAAGTCGATTCCAATACGGATTTTTTTGATTGACAGCGAATTCTTTCACTTAAAGTCTACGCTTTTTATCTCGGGAATCCTGCGGGAATTTTTCTGAGAATTATTTAAAATGTCAAAACTGAAATAAACTTCGAATCCCCCAATGCGGTATTTTCACTGATCGATAGCAAATTTTATGTAATAAAATGTGTACATACATACATAACATACATAACGCCAGGTCCCTTGCGGGATAGGCACGAACAACAGAGCGCCATTCAGGCTTATTCTTACACACCTCACTTGCTTCTTTGACATTCATAGCTCTTGTCATGCACGCTCGTCTGTTCTTAAGGCTCCTGACATCACCTTCTGCTAATACACGATCAATTTGATCATGGAAGGTGTGTCGTGGCCTTCCGCGACTTCTGCATCCATCCACTTTTGCATTGTATATCTGTTTAGTCATTCTTTCATCATACATTCTTTCCACATGCCCGAACCCCCATAAAATGTGTGATACTTTTTATCCCAGGAATCCCGTGAAAATTTTGGCGGAAGTGGTTTAAAGTAGTTAGTATACATATAAATTTGTTAATTTCAATACGAGTTATACTAAAAAAACAGTCTACGTTCCTTTTCAAATAATGTGGTATTTTGTGTTCCGGGAATTTCATGGAATTTTCCCGGGAATAGTATAAATTATTTAAGTTGTAGAAATAATATCTCATTTCGATACTATTTCACTAGAACGATAGCTTAAGTTTTTTTTCAAGTCATAAAGTATCGCACTTTATATTGCGGGAATCCCGCGAGAAATTTTCTGGTAGTTTTTTAAGTAGGTAGTAATTAATAATCAGCTAATTATTATGTATACATAATAATTATCTGATTTGGACCTAATTGACACCAAAAGAATACAATCCGGGACTTTTTGTCTTCCCCAAGGTTTTATAACTACTAAAAGGTTTTGCTTGATGTAACATAGTATACTTACGAAATAAATGAAAAAATATTATGTATTAAGAGTTATTAATGTTTTGAACAATATAACTGCATGCCATTCGTTTTACTGGAGTGCCAACAATAGTATAGTTTTCCCTATATAAAATATTATGTATTCCGTATGTTTTGAAATTCGACCGTGTTTTGTTATAGTAATGAAAAAATAAATTAAACATACTGTAGGTGAGTATTATTACATATTTTAATAGACATATATAATTTCAGTTCTATGTTAAAATGTCACTTATGATGTAATCATAACAATATTCTAATATATAAGCGGATGATATAAAGCTAATTATCTAAAGACTTTTTGTGTCAATTAGACCACATATTCGTCCGACCGGAATAACAATACATACCAGGTATACATACAATCGCCAAAGCTGGCGGTTAACCAGTTCTCTAACATTTTGCTTTGAACGGCTCATAACGTATCAATACTCACGCACACACTCTCAAATTTCAAATACACCAATCAGGACATTTCGAAAATTTATACCTGACACGCTTGTCCAATATTATTGGCGGGTTTGACACAAGGCTATTGATGTCTAAAGTTTTATTACGATTTTTACTGTGACCGTTAACACGTGGCAATAGTAACAATATGCACATTTGGTCAGAAAACTGTCTAAAAGGGGCAATGGTTTTCCTAATCAAGATTTGAACATGAGCTCTTTGATTTTGAGACTCGAGTGCACTAACTACTATGCTAAGACATCTGTATTTATATATTTTTCTTTTTTACTTAGAGTTAATGAATTATTGAATTGCTGGTTATGATTACACACACATTATTTGATCTCAATACATTTGTGGCAGAGTCAGTTTCATTATACAACTGCAATAACACTAGTAAAAATAGTAGATAGTATTACTCTTGTCACTGATTCTGTTTAACTCACTGGTATACGTTTCAAGATATTAACATTTAATCCCTATTGACAGTTACAATGTCTACAAAAATATAATACTTTTGCTATAATCATGATAACTTGATTTTATTTAAATAGCTACAATATCGATTTACGTAGTCTTAAATTTTTAAAAATACTCAAATCTAACACAAATAACATAGCAACTGTGCTTGCAAAATATTTAGTAACTTATCTTACACTCATAAAAAATTAAATTTCAAGTGAAAATATTGAAATTAATACAATCATTTATAGGCTCTATTTTGTTATTACTAGTTAGGGGGTCATAAAGACGCCGCCGCCATGTATTGTGCATTAGAATCCTTTATTAATTATTTTGTCTCGTAAAGTTTCGTTTAGTAGATTAGAGGTAACAGTTGAATGCCGACTAGTTATCGGAATTAGTCATAGACAATTTTACTTAACATTGTTATACAATAAAATTCAAATGTCCACATCTGTAAACAGCATTTTATTATGGAATTTTGTTTTAGAAATAAAAAACAAGAAATATAATTCAAACGTTCAAGCGAAAATATTGAAAGTAATAAAACAATTTATGGCTTTATTTTGTTATTGCCAGGTATTTTATTGTCAGGTGGTCATAATGACGCCGCCACCTACATTTTCTGTGCACCGAATTGTAATCCTTTATTAATTCTTTTTGTCTCATCAAGTTTAATTTAATAGACTACAGGTATCAATTGAATTCCGACTTGTTTTCAGAATTAGTCGTAGCCAATTTTACTTAACATTATTGTACAATAAAATTCAAATGTTCACATCTGTAAATAGCATTTTTTATGGAATTTTCTTAAAGTATTGGAAAACCAGAAATATCATTCAAAAGTTATTCAGACTTAGTGCCGCAAGACGGGAGAATGTTATAACGGGACAAGTAATCTTTAATAACTTCCTAAAATGTAATAACAAAATCTTTATTTAATTTTAAAACCTGTTTCAATAGGCTTTTCATTTGTAATATATTTTTTTACATCACAACCATCCCCTTATGAGAACTATAACTAAATAAAGATATAACAGTTAAAAGAAATAAAGAACAAAAGTTTATTTCATGGACGACGAATATTAGAAACTTACTAAGAAAGACAAAGGCCCAGTTAAAAACAATTCTAAAAAGTTCCTAAATCTTACATGAAAATACACATCATTTTACAGATAATAGTTCAACTTTATCTCACTACTACATTATTTATTATTTAAAACACATTTTATCCAGACTAATGTCAAGTCTTGGACATGAACAGACTTATTCGAACTAATCTGATTTAGATATAAGCTAATTATATTAAGGACTACATATCAACTAATAATAATTCGATTTTAAATTAGCAAAATTTGAATTTACTGTAAAGATAATAATAACAACCATAAAAGTTACAATATTGTTCTCGTGTCTTTTCTATTTTGAGGAGGGATCAGATGGTAAAACCGAGTTTCCGAACCGAAAGCGTTAACTAATTAAGCGTGAATTTTTTGAAAAAAAGGGCAACTAATAATTTAAAAAAATTACAGAGGTTATAATAGTTAATTATTAATACTAAGTCAAATGTTTTACTACGATAAATTTTGCTTAATCTTTTACTCTTCACTTTTACATCAAATACATAAAGTATATTATTTAGGTATTGTAAAACAGCGTATTCAAAAAAGCGGCTTGCTTTCTATTGTCTTAAACGCGTAAAACCCAAAACAAACAATAAAACTCCGCCCCCAAACCAATGTTTTACTTGTGTGCGTGTTCTCGGGTTGTTAACGAAAGTGTTTGCCAAGCGATTTTAGTCTTAAGCCTGGTTAACCGCCAGCTTTGGCGATTGTACATAACCACTTAAGATTAGAGTTGTACAGTAATTATGAGCAAATGTCACTTTAAATTTCCGTCCTAAAGCCTAGATTTTTTTTAAACAGTCACTGAAGTCTCAAGTCCGTGCGTCGTCCGGGCGTCGTACGATTCATGGTTCGCGCACACACGCTCTAACATAAATCACCTTAATTGTAATATACAATTAGCAAGTTGAAAAATCATTGACCTCCATCCATAAACACGTAATATACAACATGTTACATACAATACGTAAGACTTGCCACAGTATAGTAACAACTTGTAATAAATCACGCAAGTGTAATCATTAAATAAGTGCAATAATTTGAATCCTTTTACTTATATAAATAGCTATGTCTGATTAACACAATATAATCATTCTAATACATTTATTAAAATAACTAATGTATTTTGAACGTATATATTTATGACTATGTATATATGTATGTATTTGTATATTTATTTGTTAAATTAGTTTGAGTATTTATGTATCCATTGTCTTATTCCTGCACCACCTACATCGTCTGATTCAAATTTGTTTTTGATATAGGTTGCCTGGAAGAGAACGCTTTGAGCGATAAGGCCGCCTATTGTATTGCCTAAAAAATCTTCTAGTGTGCAATAAAGTGTTATCTCTCTCTCTCTCTCTCTCTATATATATATATATATATATATATATATATATATATATATATATATATATATATATATATATATATAACGTCATCACACACAATCTATGTGTGATGACGTTTTGTAAGATGACAAAAAAGTAGAGATGCCACGAATAGTGGTTTGGCCGAATGCCGAATATTCGGCCGCGCTCTTCGCCGAAGCGCCAAATATTCGACTATCAAATGTTCGGCGCTTCGGCGGCGTTTGTACATTTTTAGTGTTTTCCTGTTATTATTGTTGTATTGTTATCACTGCCAGGTGTCTCGGATTCAAAAGTACAAACTGGTTCTAGGGAAATCGGTCCACGCGGTCGGGCAGACATATTGCAACTGTGCAGTATAAAGCAACGCCCCAATTGAGAGATCAGGCAGTCGAGCGATTGTGTGTACATTCGGTAATCTATTTAGTGACGGACTTTGCGCGTGTTATTGAATTACGACCTTCTGCATTACGTTTGGACTGATTGTGTTCGGTTATATTTGTACCTGTGTTATACGTGTTTGTATAGATCTAATAAACATTATAATAATTCCAACGGTATTTTAATTCGAGTCCTGCAACTTGTTACATGATTTTATTCTACGAGTAACTTTTATCTGGTGATTAAAAAAATAGGCCCTATATGCTATAACAAAAATAAACCTCCCAGAAGCAAACTTCGTACATTACCAAATCTCAACAATTTGTTACATATAAACTGAATACGTTTGTTTACTTTGATAGTTACCTCCGAGATAAGTGTTCAAGTTTCGTATACTTATTGAACGTTACCTTAATGAAACGAGGGTGTACCTGCGCAACACCTGCCTGAACTAGTTCCACAGACATTCTAAGTTTCGCAATACACCCTTCGGAAATTGTATCTAATCTTTGGCCTAATACATAAATGCCGAGTGGGACTTCTGTTTTGTGAGGTCTGTGTAGTTTAGTTAGATAACACTTTATTACTGACTAAAGTAAACCATTACAAAGTAGTAGATTGTTACAGGAAAGGTGGAAGTGACCTATTTAGGCATGATATTTCTAGTGCCTAAATAGGCCAGTTTCACCCGAGGTTCACACTGTTTTTCATTTCGAATTTCAAATATGAGGGAAGTAAATAAAAACTGATTGGTTAAACAAACAACTACTTCTGTAATGAAATCAGGCGTTAAATCCATATCTAAATCTGATGAACTCATTTGATACATCAAACCTCAAGTAAATTTCTTTGTCTGTGGCATTCTACCAAACAGTACTTTGTTGTCACTGATGATGAAAAGTAATTTATTAGTATAAAATGATGTTACAATATTGTTGATATTTTTTTAATACAAAATTTATGCCGCGGTTGAACACCGGCTGTAAAAAAGTTGGGACATGACCCCAGAGATTTTTAATTTCTTGACATCAGAGAAAATCATTTCCCAGGGACGAAAAATACTGTTTTCATACAAGCGTACTTTATAGAATACTAGCTTCTGCCCGCGATTTCGTCCGCGTGGAATAGTTTATGAAAAAAGTAAGTTAAAAAGACCCCAATTTTGAAACATTCTTCATTGGTGCTCCGCTCCTATTGGTCTTAGCGTGATGAAGCCTATAAGCCTTCTTTAATAAATAAGCTATCAAACACTGAAAGAATCGGACCAGTAGTTCCTGAGATTAGCGCGTTCAATCAAACAAACAAACTCTTCAGCTTTATATATTAGTATAAGATGAGAAAGAAAGAAAAGACGTTTATTTAGTAAACACACAACGAAACAGACATGGAATGAATTACACTGAATTACACGGTACGGTAATAAGAATTAGAAAGTCTCGCGATGGTACCAAAAGGTGCAGTTCAGCATGTGCCAGGCAACTGCGGATGCCTGACGCTGGTTTTCAACTGCACCCTAGGACGAACGGATGTTGCACTGTTATTTATATGTATATATATACATATAGTGTGAATAATAATAAATAAATATAAACTCATAGAATTCAAACAAATATTTGGGGGATACCGATAAAATAAATATTCATTATATATGATACACATGATATATATTACATATTTATAAACAGAAATAGTATTGTTAGAGGCAGAAGAAAATATTGTATTATATAAGAAAGATTAATATTGACATTTTCTAGCTTCCGTTGCTCATCTAAGAGGTAATTCTCCAAGTTCTTGCGAAAAGTATAAGTAGAGTGATTTAATTGCCTTAATGGTGGTGGTATATTGTTCCATATCTTAGATGCAGCATAACGGAAGCTGCCTCTAAAGCATGTCAATTTATGTAATTGGAACGCTAGTTGACGGGAGCATTGTCTACCTTTGACTACCCCTCCTCTGGCTACCCAGCTGAGCTTATTATACAAGTACTGAGGCTCTTTGTACTTAAGGACACCAAAGAGAAGGCAACCCAAATGCAGTTTGTGCCTAAGTTTCATTTTCAGTACATGATGCTTATTTAGAAATAATCTTTACAATACTAGGCCTATCATAAAATGAAATACTACCGTGTCAGTTTAAATAAAATAATGCCTCATAGTCCAAATTATATAATTACAAGTCTTTTCCCGCGGCTTCCCTCGGATTCCATGGGATGATGTCAACATCATCCCATGGAATCCGTACATTTTTCCGGGATAAAAAGTTCCTATGTTCTATTCTAGACTATAATCTTTATATATGTGAGAAATTTCATCCAGATCCTTTCAACCGTTCAGACGTGATTGAGTAAGAAACATGCATCCAAATTTTCGCATTTATAATATTATAGTATAAATTCATTATAAAAAAATAACAAGAAACAAAACCTACTTTAAAAGTAAAAACAAAGCAAAAAATTATTTTCTACAATCTCTTTAAGTCGCTAGTCGGTGTGAAATAAAACGTAAAAATTATTATATTTTGCATATTTGCTGTTGTTTTTCTATATTACGTGGCACGGACTTTAAAATGGTATAAAAAATATATTTGTTGCTTTTTTGTTACTTTTGAAGTCGGTTGTATTTTTTATAATTTTTAGTTACGCAAATACTTGAATAGCTTGGTGAAATTACTCGGTGTTATAATTGGTGACTTGGTGTTATAAAATAGTATTATAAGTGGTAACTTGTTGTTATAAAATGGTATTATAAGTTGTGACTTGGTACCATCTCAGGAGTACACTCTTTAGGATAAAAAAGATTTTATAGATCGTTCCACTATTGACGTAGAAATTTCGTAACAAACATACAATAAAAATATACAATTAATACAAGAATTGAGAATTTTCTTCTTTTGAATTCGGTTAAAAACTAATTTAAAAAATTGGCACACTTTTCTTATGCATAAAATACATTCATTTCTTTGCTGACTCTGTTATAGTCAGAGATAATCTAAATGTAGTATTGTAAATTTGGATATATCGAGCAAATAAAGTCGTATATCTTACACACAACATATCCTACGGCAAACAACAACATATCATCAATAGGCATCCGACATAAAACCGTATCATTGCTATATAAAAATATACATACATTTTTATTATATAATAAACTATATCTAACAAAAGAAAGGCCGAAGGGGTACAATAGAATGTTGTAATCTCATGGGTGGCGTCTAAATAATGCAGTTTTTGTACACACAATGGGAATTTAGGAATGGAGTGTCCCATATTTTGGGAAGCTGAATAAAAATACAAGGCCCATTGAATTAAGTTTGTCTTAAACATGTCTGTTTTATTTTACTCTCTACTGTTGATAATCGTCGTCTTATAATGTAAAATCTCTTATATTGTGAAATCCCGGTTGAATTCGGAATGTTAGTTTGGAAGCATTTTACCACCAGACAAGCAGACGTACGAGCTTACGAAACACTATGCTTCCACTTTCATCATACTCACCGCTGAAGAGTGGAACTCTTTACCGTCGTCTGTATTTCCTGAAGAATACAATCAAGGTGTCTTTAAATCTCGCGTGAACAGGTATCTTCTAGGTAAGCGTGCCTCACCTTAGACTGCATTTCCACCTGACATCAAACGTAATGTCAGTCAAACGGGAACCTATTTATTATAAAAAATAGCCGAGGGTCCACTTTTCTGTTTTGTTCTTTCCATTTTACAAGGCACGCATTCTTCGATTATAGATCTTTAAGAAAGCAATTATTTCAAAATACCTTTAAATACCCTTTAAAATATAAATTTCCATAAGCGACGGTAATCACTTACCATCAGATGAGTAATTAGAGACAAGCTAAAAATAATTTATATGAAAAATTTATTTCTCAAAAAGTAACATAAACTCAAAGGGTAAGAGGTTTTGAATCTTGGCCGAAAGGCTTGTACCACTTGGTCAGGTTTCTTATTTAATGTGAATATTGTTACAATCACCATATAGTGACTGTAAAGGACAAATCTTGACGAAACCTGGACATCGAGATAACCAATCTCTCAAATCCACCAAGTCGCCTTCGCGAAGCGTGGAGAGTATATTCTTCGTTCCTCTATAATTGGATGGCCTGAGCCCAGCTGCGGTACGTTTGTGGGCTATTATTTAGGGTAGCCACCTTTTCTGAAGAATATATAATATTGTTACAAGTTGCAGGACTCGAATTAAAATTCCGTTGGTATTATTATAGAATTTATTTGAACTATACAAACACGTGTAATGCAGGTATAAATATGTATAACAGAACACAATCAGTTCAAACGTAATGCGCGATTCAATAACACGCGCAAAGTCCGTCACTATATAGGTTATCAAATGTACACGAGTCTCGCCTTGATCGTGGTTCTCGCTAGACTGACGCACCCCTCCGTTGCGGCATTGCTTTATAGTCTTTATACTGTCAAATATGTCTAGACACAATACTCAACCGCTTGGAGGATTTCTTAGAACCAGCTTGTATTTTAAATACGAGACACCTGGCAGTGATCACCATACAACAATAGGCCCTAAGGAATTACAATACACAATGGGCTATTTCTAATTACAAATTTTAAACACACTTTTATTAAATACTATTATAATTTTATGTTCTGTGTTTAATGAAAATATTTAAGTGCAGTAACTATTATTCTAGCAATACAATATAATAATGTAATAAAATATTTTGGTATGATTATTATGTTTTGTACTTAATGAAAATTAAGTACATTAACTTTTTTTACAATACAATTATAAAATTCATAATAATATAATTTTTAAAAATATTTTAGATAATTTTAAATACAAAGGTATGGAAGAGCGGGATCTTCTGATACAAGTAAATTTTGCTTAAAAGAAGATTCCAGCAACTGTTTAAAAATTGTTCATGTGTTTAGAAAACACATGCACAATTTTTAAGAAATAAATATTTTCATACTTTCATATTCTCAAACACAAAGTAAACAAAAGAAGTCCAAATGCGGAAAGGTAATAAAGTGTGCGTTATATGGCCGACAGCTGTGCATTCACTTTTGTCGGCGTGTAACAATATACACAACAACAACTAGCAGACTAAGTGTTCAGATGAAGTTAGTAGTTCACGTTGGTTAATACTTGCAAACGATCGCGGTCATTATAACAGGAACGTTGCGCACATCCGGTGTGAAACTTCCCTAACGAACATTACAGGGCTAACT
The DNA here is from genome assembly GCA_949752895.1 of Dendrolimus pini. NCBI lineage: Eukaryota > Metazoa > Arthropoda > Insecta > Lepidoptera > Lasiocampidae > Dendrolimus > Dendrolimus pini. The sequence goes on along the minus strand of OX457130.1, from coordinate 3,195,773 downwards.
TGAACTGTTGACTTGATTCCTTCCTTTGTTGAGTGTGTATCCTATGTGTGGAATAATAGTAATATCCTCAAGGGTTTTGTGGAACTTAAGATTGAAGTGAATAGAGTGAACGAAAGGGACAAAATGAATCAAATGAACGGAATTAATTAAATGAACGAAATTAATTAAATGAACGAAATGAATTAAATGAACGAAATGAATTAAATGAACAAAACTAATTAAATGAACGAAGCAATTGGAATGAACGAATGATTTTTTGTTATTGTTTTTGATGTTCGAGTTATGTCACCCAGCTATTTTTAACAAAATTTTGCATATGTATTTTACATACCTAGACATTCTAGACAATTATGTATTGACATTATAAAAAAAATAATTATGCAGGTTGGTTGCCATATAATGATGTAACTGACGTATGGGATGTTGTTAGACAGAGTTTAAAATTATAATGTTATTTTTAAATTCTCCAGTATATTACAGAGAGATTTTCCCCGACCTATCAATGCGGACTTTCTTCTTACCCTAGCTGATAGTGTGATGTACATATATTATCAAAGTTTTTAACAATAAATAACATCCATCTGTAATGTAGTTAGTCTAACATTCTGTTTTGTGTGTGTGTGCTCAGGATTCCAGAAAGTGATTTGGAAGATCACCGGCCAAATTTTTATTTTTGTATGCACCTGACATTTTACCACCTATTGTGACATTGGCCAAATCAATGCAAGTATTCAGTATTCTACTTATAGTCTTGAGGGACTATGTGTAGAATACAATACAAATAAGTTAAGTTTTCATGCATTGTATTCGATTATATGTAATTAATGTATATTATAATCATGTATTATATGTAGATATATATACGCCTCAGTTGTGTTATGTAAAAAATATTTTTATAGACATTCAATATTTCTTAACATATGACGTAGGTATTTTCAATAAACGCTTCTGAGGTTCCCTAGAGTAATGAATAAACCAATAGATGGAACTATGAAACCCTTTACTGTGCGTGAACTGACATTTTGGGCCGCTTTAACTGTTTGTATTTAATTTTGCAATAAAATACAGGCCTAGAAACAGGTCCTACTTAAGTAACATACAATTTAAGCAAAACGAAAATCGCGACAGCGCACCTTCATAAACAATTTAATTAATTTACATAGCAACACAGTATATATGAAACTTCATGTTATTTGTGCTAATTTGAAGATTACTAGCACATGAGTAAAGCTTATATTTAATATAAAATATACGGAGTAGTAAACTTTATGTTGTGAAGGAATATAAATTCACAGTTAAAATTAGGTTTAGGTGGGTTTTGGGAGTTTCCCCGAGTTGCCTACCTGAAATATCACTGTCAAAAAAGAGAAGAATCAAAAGTATATATAGATTGTCCTATAAATTCATCTATGTATACTAATCTTCTAGTATATAAAGCTTAAGAGTTTGTTTGTTTGCTTGAACGCGCTAATTTCAGGAACCACTGGTCTGATTTGAAAATTTCTTTTAGTGTTAGATAGCCCATTGATCGAGGAAGGTTATAGGCTATATAAGAGTATACATATATCATCACGCTAAGACCAATAGGAGCGGAGCACTAATGAAGAATGTTTTAAAATCGGGGTGTTTTATTAACTTACTTTTTTTAACTATTCCACGCGGACAAAGTCGCGGGCAGAAGCTAGTAATATTATAAAGAGGTAAAGTTCGTAGGTTTGTTTGTAGGAAGTAATCTCTTCAACTTATTAGTTGAAGAATTTTCAAAATCGGTCTATTGACCGATTTTGAAAATTCTTTCACCCGTTCTTTCACCCGTCAAATATTTCTGAGTGAGATATCTACATTATTTGATTGTGATTTTTTTAACGCCCAGTGAAGTAGGCAAGGGCCAGTTACTAATATAATAAATGTGCAGAGAACCCAAGCTTGTAAAATTAATTTAATAATAAGAAAAATATTAGGGTAGCTAATTCGAACCAGCAGATTCCAAAACAGCATTTTCGTAGATTTATTTATGTTTTTCTGTTCAAAAACTAATGGATAGATGAATGGATTTAAATAAAACTTGACACCCATATGCTACAGATGTGGTACGCTCTTGTTACGTTCTAGTTGGCATAGTAGGACGTATCGTATTGTTACGAATTTGTAGGGGATTTGTAGGATGTAAATTCGAAAATGCAGTTGAAATTATCACAAAGTTTATTCCAAGTACACGTAATTCACAGTTCTCACAAGTATAGCCGAATACAACAAAACCAACCGTAGGGCAGAAAATCGCTGTCACATACATCGCATAAAGTTCGTTGTTGTAAAATACTCGCTCCGAAAGGGCACTAGGTAACGCCTCGTTCCCAGTCAGAACGCGACTGTCGCATTTCCAGACTGACCAACTCTCATTTATTTGTAAATTAAACATGGCCTCCTAGCAACATACTGCACATTATAGTTCTTGGAATTGTTAAGCTTAATGGTTTTCAAGAATTCGCATGATATACCAACAGCGAAAAGAAGGTTTTATGAAGTTTTAAGGCGGTCTGAATAAAGATATTAGCGCGAACAATAGATCACCCAAATTCAAAGGGGTAATAAGACACCTGCGAAGAATTAGTACCGGCTTGCAACAGTATTTTTTTACCGTGCTTGACGTTCATAGCATCGCAGGCACAGACCTTTAGTTGTAAATAGAAAAAGTACCTACATTTTAGCTTTTCTGAATATTTATGGTTCCTCTATCACGACGATTGCGGTTTTTTTTGTTTTCTCTTTTTTGTGTATATCTTTTTTGTTTCTATCTTTATTTCTCATTTTTTCCATAAATTTGTTTTACAAATTTCTTATGTACTAATACATTTTCTTGCTGTTTTATTTTTTTCCAAATGATTACAATGATGTCATACAAATACAAAAATTTGTTGTCTGTCTGTTCTTTTACAATATTATATTACCAAAAGTACTATAATATTTCTATTCTTGTTCTGTGCTTTAGTAAACTTCTTTTATTTATCCTATGTGTTATTATACTATGTTAATAATTGTATATAATACTATTTTGTTACTGCTACTACATACTGTTACATACCGACAAAGAAATGCGCACACCTGACTGTCGTAAAACGCAGTTTATTACCTTTCCTGTATTCGGAGTTCTTTTGCTTACTTCGCGTTTAAAATTTGCAATTAGTTTATGGCCGTCATTAGTGTCAAACTAATCCTTGTTGTTATTGCGTCAAAGCTTGCCAGATGTGCGGATTAACTCAGTGAACGCGGCCCTTTGTCAGTATTATACAGTTTAGTATAAAACATTGCCCGAACGGAAGGGTGGGGCAGTCAGCGAGGATTACGATACTAACAAGACGTGTGGAGTACATTCGAAGAGCGATATAGTGACGGACTTTGCACGTGTTATTGAATCGTACAGTTTTACTGCTTGTATCCAGTCATAATTGTGCCTGTTTTATACGTATTTGTACAGGTTTAATAAACTTTATAGTTCCAACGGCATTTTAATTCGAGTCCTGTGTAGCTTGTAACAATACTATTTATTTTTGGGTGTTTTCGTAAGACGATTGAGGTTACTAAGATCGATTTATACAGGACGTTTGTAATTCGTGGTATACTTTATCGATGGGAGTCAGCCATCACACGTTCAACGGGCACGCTCCTACACGTATTCATTACATATTCCCCTAAGTAAACAAGGCTTGTTCAATATTAGGCGGAGAACATATGGCAGGGGTGTAAGACGTGTTTTATGAAACCGCCTGTGTAAGCTGTGTTCACGCATTTTAAGTAAACGCCCCGCTTTCACGGTGGTATGTCGTAGGTGACTGATTTCTGGGGCACGTGTCTACTTTGTATGTCGTTTGACATATGGGTTACAGGTTACACATAAGTAAGTTTGACGTGATAGAGCTGGCGGTTTATTTGTGCACGAACGGAGAAAGAATCAAACCCGGACCTTGAATTTTTTGAGTGGCATGGGCATGTCCTATATATCGACGATAAGTACCGAGCTTCAGGTCTTATTTTATAATACGCGACAGAGTCCTAGCGGTAATCTTCATTTCTCACGATTAGATTTTTTGCTTCCTAATGGGGTTTCGACGAATTCTGGCTTTAACAGCATTAACAGCCTTTATAGTTCTAACAGCACGCGGCCGCCCCGATCTTTTCTGGTCTTCGACAGACGAAGTGTTGTTATATCTGTTGATAGTACGATATACGAACATACGGCTGATACCAAGCTTTTGAAGTGTAGAATATGACCGACGGCTCCAGACCCACACTTTGTGCAAGGCAATCACTGCAATCCTATTTTCTTTAACACCCCAATCCATATTGTAATTTGATAATGAACAGGAAAAAATATGTGAAATGGCGCAAAGTCGAAAGAAGTTTTTAAAATAATATACGTGTTCCAAATTCAAAATAATTAAAAAGTTGAAAAAAGAAATGTTTTTATGTAAAAGTATTTATGGCCAGACTAGTTATTTGTCTGTTTCATTAATTTGATTCTACAAATAATGGATATTTTATTCTATTTGCTCGTCTGGATGGCTACCACCAGACCTGGTCTAGAGTATACCGCCATAATAACCTTAAGTTCTGTTGCGGCATTAGTGGCCAGGTTCCAGACTCCCTTTAGAGAGCGGCAGCACTATGGTAGCACCTTTGGTGTTACAAATATCCATAGGCGATTGTAACCACTTTCCATCAGGTGGACCGTCTGCCTGTTCTGCTGAACTCAAGCCATAAAAAAATATATTACAGAATAAGACATAAGGTACCTTTGATGCAGATAAAAGTACTCCAATCGCAGTACTTTGTTAGTGCAATCGTTGCAATTCACGAATGTATTTGACATTATTATGGCAACGACAATCACAACGTAAATTTTAATATGTCGCTCTCATGGTTAGTTTTACCTTAGCTAGATGATGTTACGAGCATTTGATCTTTTAAATTAAAAATTAAGTTCGACATTTCTAAGAATCATAACAAGCCCACTTCATGACAATATTCATTTTAAAACGAGCAAAACGAAACGAAAACCTAAAAGCTAGTTTTTAAACAAACAAAAAAATATAAATATTACTAAAATAAGAATGTATAATTAAGCATTCATAAGGCACACACTGCACATGCACTTCCTCACAACACCAGCATGTGACAGATACACTCTACATTAGGATAAGTTTAGTATTAAAATTAGAATAAATTAATATTATAACTTATTCTTAAAATACACCACGACACAAACATACATTCATTAAATGTCTCACACAATAACAAAAGTAACCAATAAGCGTGTATAAACTCTAAAAACTTTCTAAGAAATTATGTTGTAAAAAAGGGTACGGAACTCGAGTCCGCAGAGTTATAAAGAAAAATGAAGCATTCATTAATCTCTCTGAGTTCGGCAGTAAAATACTCACCAAAAGGGTCAATATAGAATACCCATTACAATGAATATGCAATTAAAATTTATTATAAAAAATTAGACATGGCATCCGAATTTCTTTTGACAATTAAAAAATGCCTCGATAAATACCAGAGCAAGAATATCGGATATTTGGAATATCCGTGCCGCTTATCTAAGAATGTAAAAATTGCTTTATATTCCCCTTTCGATCATTTGATAGGGTGTCATTGAAGGTATTTGAAGGTGACACGCCTTCGACGCCTCTCGAAGCTTCATTCTAATCGATGATACGATTACTCTTCGAGGAATAATATTACGTAGTTATAATACATGGCCATCAAGCAGGATAATGTACCCATCCTTTTTAACCATAGAAGACGGTGACTTACACTCAGTATTCTATTAAGTCTTACGGAATGAATGAATGAATGTTCTTTATTGCATACATAAGTTACATATCCAAAAGAAGGTCTTATCGCCGCCGGCGATATCTTCCAGATCACCTTTACAATAATTAAAAATAATTGAAAAAAATATACTTAACATAGATTATAAAACACTGAATATAAATAAAAAATTAAATGTAAAAAAACGTAATATTGATACAATGTGTTTATTGTTTGATAAATAATGTTACAAGCCGACAAAGCGAATGCACAACTGGTTTATTACCTTTCCCGCATTTGGACTTCTTTTGTTTACTTTGTGTTTAAAATTTGTAATTAACAAAAACATTCTATTGTTGTTGTACTTGTTTATGGCCGCAGATGTGCAGATTACGTTTTCTTACTAATTCAGTCCATGCGGTCGATTATTGCATGGTATAGGTTAGTACGCACAATGCTCGAACGGAGGGGTGAGGCAGTCAAGCGACGATTACGATACGAGCAAGACGTGTGTAGTACATTCAATACGCGATATAGTGACGGACTTGAATTGAAATGAAAATTCCATCTGAATCGAATACACGACAGCACCACTTAAAGGGCCTAAGACGTGAGTATCACGTGTAATTTCCCCATTCCGTGTTTTACATCCCAGGTCCCGTGGGAGCGTTGTGCGGAGCTCCGCTTATTTCTTACATTCCTCACTAAATTCGCAGTACGGAAATTGAATTTTTCGAATTCCACGTCTCTCGCGAACCCGTGGCAAATTTACTTTGGCCCACTGAAAATGTTCTTGTCTATACTTTCTTGTATCTATGTTTATTATTGTGAATACTTAAGTAAATTGTCAAATATTCTTTATTTTTAATTCTAAAAATGCCCTGTGCAATGGACTATATAAACATTATAAACGATGGAGAGGACGATGTATTTTTTAAAGATTTTTTGTCTGTTTGTTCGGGATGCACGTAAAAATTACTGGGCCGATTTCGACACGATTTTCGCTGATCGACAACAAATTCTTAGACTTAAAATATATATTTTTTTATTGTTCAAGTTCAGCAGGCAGGCAGATGGCCCTCTTGATGGAAAGCGGTTACCATCGCCTATGGACATTTACAACACCAAAGGTACTACTACAAATGAGCTGCTACTCTCTTAATAAATCTTAAGTGGTAGGCGATAAAGAAGCCGTTTAGATAAGTGTGGTATTTTTTAATTTGTATAATTAGAACACAATAAGCTATGGTAGCTTAGTGGCTAAGACGTTCGTGTCTCACTTAAAAGATGTAAGTTCGACTCTTGTTCAGATTAGCGGCGATTACTACGCATTGATGGTAAAAGAACACATCGTGATGCAGCTTGCAGATCGATTTTTTAATAAAAAAAAATTAGTGCAGGAGGAGTTCAGTAGACAGGCAGACGGGACGGCCCATTTGATGGTAAGCGGTTACCATCGCCTATAGACGTTTGCAACACCAAAGGTGCTATAAATGAGCTGCTGCTCTCTTAAGGGAGACTGGAACCTGGTCACTAATGCCGGAACACAATTCAAGGTTGTTATGGCGACATACTTTAGACTGGGGGTGGTAGCTATTCAGACGGGCAAATGCCCTAACCTGGCGGCGGGTTGTTTTGTCGCCTCTTACGACAGGCCGCCCGGCCGCAGGCAATTGTATTCTTTCTCCGTTCTTGCACAGATAAAAAGTTATTTACCAAGTATGTAACAATTGTCTTGTTGTGCATTTTTATAACTCGTGTTTTGATGAGCAATAAAGTGTTAAATCTGTCTATCTATCTAGTAATATAAAAGAGTCACTTAAAGGAAAAGCTTTCTCATATAGTTCATTTCAATAAGCAAGAATATCAAGAGGTCAATTTATATTTGCCAGGAACCGTTTTGTTCTCGATCGTCGCCCGGAAAAGATGGTAAGTGAGACCGTCCTGTCTGTTGCGTTTATTTTTTATGTGCCCGAGTATTTGTATAAGTGAACTGTTTATTCAAGTGTTCTTAAATTGCTTTTCACGTTCTCTTCCCATGGAAAATGAATACTAACGCCTGAAATAATTGAGGAAAATGATCTGAGAATATTTTTTTACTATTCTGATACAAAGACGGTATTGTTCTATACATATACTTTCTTTATCAATTTGTTCAGATTTTTTACTGGACTTGGCTAAGCCGATTAACGGACAGACGGCCTAAGGACGTTAGTAGCACAATAACCTATCCGATTTGGTACAAAGCTCCCCTCTTAAAAATCATATCTGAAAAGCACAAAGAAAAAGCTTTGGAGCTTTGTCAAAAAAATGAAAGGCGGTAACAACAGCGGATATCCTAAAGCTCTATGTAATGGTGATATAAAATACGATACATTTATTGATATATGTAAAGGTTTCAACAATTTTTTCAATAGTGTCTTTATTCGGTCTCTTGATAGATATCGAAATTTAACGCTTAGTGCTCTTTCCAGTACGAATCAAGATTGTATACACACGAATAGTTTTGATAGTGCCATTATACTAAAATCAATTCGATAGCTAAATGTGAATAAAGGACCTGGAAGTGACAAAATACCACCTATATTTTTATTCAATTGCGCACATATAGTTCCGATACATAAGAAAGGATCCAAATTAAAAAATCAAAATTATCGCCCTATTTCAATTCTAAATACTATTTCAAAACTGTTTGAAAAACTTATTTATGATGTACTATACTCTACAATTGCTAATAATGTATCGATTAATCACATGATTTTCTTAAAATCGATCTGTAAATACTAATTTGGGAGGATTCACTAATTACGTACTAAGGAATATGGAGAAAAAATCACAAGTTGACGTCATTTACACCGATTTTGAAAAAGCCTTCGATCGTGTAGACCACGTCATACTGTTAAACAAGTTGTATACGTTAGGTATTCAAGGAGATTTATTCCGTTGGATAAAATCTTATATAAGTAATAGGCGCAAAGCAGTAGTAATTGGTGAAAGTAGATCTGAATTTACACCGATTCCTTCTGGAGTACCTCAAGGATCGCATTTAGGACTACTTTTTTATAATGCTTACTTATATGACATACACGGCTGTTTCCAGCATGCCAAACATCTTCTTTACGCAGACGATAAAAAGTATTTTTGTCTGTTAATTCTGTCAATGACTGTCTTGATTTGCAAAGGGATATTCACCGATTAACACAATATTATGAGCTAAACAGAATAAGCGTAAACATTGATAAATGTTCACAAATAACTTTTACCCGTAAAACTAAACCCATATTATTTAACTACACCATCAAAAATTAACCTCTTAAGCGTGTTAATAAAGTTCGACCGTGGCATTGTTTTGGACAGCAAAATGATTTTTGACAAACACATAATCTTAATAGTGGACAAAGGCTACCGAAATCTCGGATTTATAAAACTTTGTTTAACAATGTCACATGCTTAAAATCTGTGTTTTTTGCTTATATCCGCAGTTTTCTCGAGTTCAGTTGTAGCATCTGGTCACCGCAGTACGCTACATATGTAAATCAGATCGAAAGTATCCAACAACTGTTTATAAAATATCTCAATTACAAAAGCAAGAACTCTTTTGCTACGTACGAAGAAGCCTGCTAATTTTATAACATCACAAGCCTTAAAAATAGAAGACAGCTTCTTGACATGTGAAAGACATGTCGATACGATATCGTAAATTCTCGTTTAGACTCTCACCTCATCTGTATCCCTCGCAGTGCCAAATCTCAAAACACGGTCTAGCCACAACAAATTGTTTCACGTGCCCTGTACAAGAATTAATTATGGCTTAAATGAAGTGCTTGCTCGCCTTACTGCCACTTATAACAACTTTATGAATTAAAGATTACAATTTAATGAAGTAGATATTTTCTATCATTCAAAATTAATTTATAAATCAAAGATATTCGAAAAATTAGGTTGATAGTTTAACTGGTTATTAGGCATCATAAAATATATCCACGCCCTTGTCTGTATATATTTTTATTTTTAGTTTGTATAACATGTATTAGTAAATTCTATATACGAATATTATAAATATATATATATATATATATAATATGAATATCTGTGTATTTATTATATATTATTTTCGATTAACTTATATGCTATATATATAACATATACTATATAGGGGATAATTCAGCAGGCATTATTTTATTTTATTTGATTAAATATACTACATTTATATAGAGCTTAACATAAGTAAACTGTTTATTGCGGTCTTGGTTTTTCACAAATACGCTGTAAAGCGTGAAGTATCCTGTAATTGGCAACATTCATATTAAACAGAGTTGATTGTTTTAAGTTATAAGTAAGCTGTTGGATATGTAATAAATAAATAAATAAATAACTTCAGGAACGATGCTAAAGCCGACTATTATAATATATATTATAATTATTTTATTATTATATAAATATCTATTTTAACTGCACGCCAACGCTATGTCTGTAATTAAATCTTGTCCATCCAAAGGTTGCCTGGAAGTGATTGCTTTCAGCAATAAGGCCGCCTATTGTACTACCTTTTATTAAGTTACTTTTTTTTGTCTATTTTTTTCAATGTAATGTTGGTGTACTATTAAGTGTATTGTATTGTACCTCAGCGAACACATAAAAACCCAAGACGTAAAACTGTGACTTGCAATACATAAATAGAAAATTAATTACAGTAGCGTGTTTACACAAGAAATGTCAAACCTATACTTTATTATTGCTACAGCGAATGTAATTTCAACCACTGGTAAGTTATTGGTTAACAGTTTCAAAAGCTTATTAAACCGTAACAGTTGACATTCTTGTATCTATGTTATTCCATGTCTTTGAATAGTACAACGCTGTATTAAATACAGCATAGATATGTCAACTATTTTAAAGTAGTGGTAACTACGAGGATAAATCTCTGAAGGGTATATATAGCGGCCGGAAGATAATCGCTTCTAAAGTTTAAAAATTGTATCTACACCTCTAACTTTTAAATAAATTCTAAGAAAAATCAAAGTGGAAGCGCTTAGGAAATACTTCCAAGTAAAATTGTTTTGAACACTACTCAGGTATCCATGCACGATAGGAGAAAGAACACCTGCGACCGGGGGACCTATCGTAAGAGGTGACGAAATATCCACAGCCAGGTGTTAGGGTATTTGCTCGTCTGGATGGCTATCACCAATCAGTGTGAGTGTAGGATATGCCATAATAACAACCTTGATTTGTGATCCGGCATTCGTGGCTAGAGTTCAGCCCCATTTTGAGACCATTGATAACACCTTTGATGTTGTAACTGTTCATAGACGAAGATAACCGCTGTCCAACAAGTGGGCCGTTTGCCTGCAGACAAACAAAGATGAAAAGAATTTAATATATTTAAAAACAAGTAGAACGTAATGTGGCTATGTTTCGTGTTAAAAAAATCCACAGCGAATATGCAATAGTCCTAGATCAGGCGCCTAGTTCTGCAACTGCTAAAATAGGGTGTAAAATATAATAGCCCATTAAGAAGCGACGCCAGAGCAGTATCGTGCAACGTTATTATTATAGCCGTATTACCTCGCTAGGTTGCGAGCCTGCGAGGTGGCAATCGATTTACACTCTTGACCTATATCTGAATCGGTAAATCGATTTATCGATCATATTTACATTTCTAATAAAACAAAGTACTTGCTTTGTATGGGAAGGGGTGTAGTAGAGTAATTTTAATTTATTTCTAGATAGTTTATCGAAACTCTAGGGCCATGAGGTCGCGAAACTTATCGACTATCGCGACCTACCAAATACCAACGTTTGATAGAAATCTCACGTGACCAAAAGACTGGCCTGTATTTAGAGAATTGCATTAACGCTGTCATTCAACGAGAAAATGCGGCCAGCGTATTGAGACCGTTCTTATCTGACGGCGATTTGAGACTAACATATTGTATTTAATTTTCATTATTATATTTTTGATGTTTAATTCTAATATATGTATATCGTTTATTTTCAATCTTTAATTTTTAATTTATGTTATATATAAACTGGTTTTTAACTAGCTTAACTAGTAGGTATTTTATATACAAGATGATTTTCACAGTATCTACTGTTTAAATCTTTAAAAGCATGCCTATGGCTAAGAGCAGGCAAGCTAAAAGCAGAAAGTCATTCGGCGACTTGCAGTACTGTACTGAAATTTGTAGAGCAATCTTAATAAGTAAGGTTTTTATAATAAATATTATGATGTCTAACAATATTTAACTAGTGAGATATAGGCTTAATATATGAATGTTCTAGAATGAAAAGAAGAAAAATTGCATAACATCTGAATAAAAGTAAAAAATCGGAAAACTGTAATGTCACACAGCTTTGTGATACCTTGTACATACGAAAACATTTATTAGTGTGTACTATTCCCATTTCAAGCGTTAATTTATATGTTACATTCAAAATTGAAATAAAATAAATCACACGTGATAATGCTAAAAATGTTATTACCTCTCGTACTATTATCCTGTCGCTACTTGCAACAGAGCAGAGTGTTTAAACACGTTTAATGATTATTTCGTAAATTCATTTAAATATGCAACGTTTAGTTGTAATTGCATATTTCTTGAAAATAAATGGCTGCCGGGAGCTAATGACTATGAAAATTTTGCTGATAACAGTAATTCGACATAATTTTCTCATGTTATTATTTTTAATAAAGTCTTGGCAGCGTAATAGCTAGACCACGCATTCCCAACTCAAAGGTCGCGGGTTTCTATCCTGGCCGGAACGCATCCACCACTTAGGCAGTTTTCTGACCTAATGTGCATATTGTTACAATTACCACGTGCTAACAACGGTGAAGGAAAACATCGTGATGCAACATGCACATCGAGAAAACCAATGTGTCAAACCTGCCAAGCCGCCTTGGACAAGTACGGTGGGTATACTGTCCGTTCCCTTATAGTGGGAGGCCCGAGCCCGGCAGTGGAACGTTTATGGGTGCTATTATTATTATATTGCTGAACTTATACCAAGCACAAGTTCGGTCCTGTATGGAGTACTGTTCTTATATTTGGGACGGCTCAGCTAAATACCAGTTAGAGGCGATGGAATCAATTGAGAATAGAGCCAGGAAACTGGTGGGCAATGATCGTCTTTTCTATGCTCGACTTCAGAGCCTAATTCATAGGCGTAAGGTCGCGGGGTTAACTGTCTTCTATCCAATAAATCCAAAATATTGTTACAACTCAGGCCCCAACAAAAACAAAATCCACCTGCGTATCTGAAACAAAGCACATTTATTACCCGTCGGCATTTGAACTAATAACATTGAAATTCTTTATGATCTTCTTCTTTTGTTTACTTATTGGCATATGGCCTATTGTTGTGTTGTAATCATTAGCCAGGTGTTACGGATTTTAAAGTAAAAGCTGATTCTAGGAAATTCGGTCTACGTTGCCGGGCGGACATATTGCATTCGTACAGTGTATAACAATTAACCGATGGAGGGGGAGGCAGTTGAGCTAGAACCACGATCGAAGCGAGACTTGTGTACTACAATCGGGAACCATAGTGACGGACTTTGCGCGTTTTATTGAATTACGACCTTCTGCATTACGTTTGGATTTGTTGTGTTCGGTTATATTTGTACATGTGTTATACGTGTTTGTATAGTTCTAATAAACTATAGTAATTCTAACGGCATTTTAATTCGAGTCTCGCGACTCGTTACAATACAAACGGTACTTGTTTCCCTCTCGTCTTCCTTCAGATGATAGCATCTCCTCTTTCCCCCTTCATCCTTCAAAATCAACTGACATTTTGTAAGTCAGGTTAATGTCAAAATGAACTGACATTTTATATGTGAAATGAAATGATATTCTAGGCGTGACAATTTACAGGTAAGATAAACCCATATTGAATGTTACTTCAAAGACATTTTTACAATTATATCTTCAATATTTAACATATGCAGCAAACTGCGACTTAATATATACATCTTTCTATCATCTTTAGTACCTACAGTGTATACTTATTGCGCGTCTTATACGAAAATTGGATTTGATATGACAAAATTACATTAACAACAAATTTATCGCAAAATTGCTAAATACCCTCAAAAGTTTCTTCATTACAAATTTTAATGCAAATTATACAAACGATTATTTAGTACTGTTTTCGTTATGAACCTTATGTCAATAGAAATAAGGTTAAAGATTGAAGAAGCTAAAAGTGTCTTAAAGTTAACTAAAAAGCTATTATAACATGGCAAATAGACCAGTTAATGACTTTCGCTATAATTATTGAAATGAAATCGTCTAAGAGTTGGTTTTAGATCTGACTTCAAAAGGGAAATAGATTGAGGTTGAAGGAAGCGTGTTTTTAATTCCGGTTAAAATTATATTTCTCAGAAAGTTGATTAAGTAATATGCAGATAAACAAATATACACATTGTATAGCCATGATAGGCACAGAAGCCTGGGGGGATAATTCGCAACCCGTGTGTGGGGTTCGCCAGATCGAGGGTGGCACTAGCATGCCCGGTCAGGGCTGTTGCCATGCTATTGCCACTCCTGCAGGATACCCACTAAAACCGCTGTGTGTTCCGTCCTGCGCGGTATGCCAGGGCTACGGAAAAACGGGAGAAACGGTCCCAACTTCACGTTCCCTGGCAGGGGTGGGCCTCACGCACAGGCCTCTTCCATTGCCGGGGGACATCTTTTGTCCTCCGGCATCGTTCAGAGGTGAGCGCGCGCGGAGCACTCGCGCTCTCATCTCGTCGGCATGTGAAGGGGCCCCACCCGCTCGTACATTGTATACTTTCAGCTAAGCATGTTACACTTCTGTTATAGGTACAACCCAGACAACAGTGAGTTATGGAAAATTTGTTTAAGAAATTTTTTATGCGAGATCGAATCCGGAGCCTTTGTGATGTAGTGAGGTCGGCCGGCAAAGGCTTAACCTGCTCAATTATAGAGGCCTACATATGTCATAGTTAAACGTCAAAGCTCTGGATTTGCTTCTAGATTTGCTTATTAAAAGTCCAGATCTGACTTAGTTTTATTTTAGTCAAAGTCCAAATTTAACAACTTGTTTCGAACTTTGACTAAATTTATTTGATGGATATTGAAATGAACAAGTTGGCGGCAGGCTAAATAAAACTTTAACAATACTCATTAGCACTTGACACATTTGTCTTCCGTGAGCTATTGAAATCGAAACGTCGGAACAATAAAAATATACCGCGCTCAAACCGATAAAACGTAGTTTTATTATGAATACTAGTCGCAAAAACTTAAGAAAACATTATTTGTCGAAAGTGTTGGTTTCTAATGCTAAGATTGACAAACTTTGACAAGGAAATAAGTGAACTTCAATTTGATGAAATCGGGGTCAAAATTCATATAGGCATATAGGAATATATTAATTTGATGGAGTTGGGTAAAATTTTGTATTGGCATATAGATAACATATTCCTACCAGTGGAGCGGGGTGGAAATTCGACTAGGGTAAGCCGGTTGAAAAAACATACCGTATGATGCAAGGGCCGACTAAAACGTCCAACTCTCGATGTATTTTCTTAATACAATTTGTATTTTGAATTTTGAAATCTTACCGAATATTTTGAAACATAAGCCGGTGTCCGATCGGGTTAGGAGTTACTATTTCATCCAATATAAAAAGCTCCCAAACGTAAGATGTACACAGTAATAATATATGCACGAATTAAAAATGTAAGCCGCAATAGATTCACATGGCACTTTCGACCTTTTAGTGGCTATAATTTATATAGACGCTAGTAATACTAATATATTTGAACAGAACATTTAAACGCCAAGGAATGCATGGTGCTTTCGACCTTTTGGTCGCTAGTCCCTAGTTTGTTAAAGGTAAGGTCCATTCTACCATTGCCTGCCTAGCCACAGGGTTGTTTGAAATCCACACCACTGATTCTTACTATATTTCTCTACATAATTATACAAAGTAGTTTCCAAAAAAATACTGAAATTTACGAATAAACAAACGGACATGATGTCTATATAACTGTTTCATTTTCGCCTGAACGGCTGAAACATGAAACATGCATATATTTTCCTTACACATTCAGTCCTTAGTGTAAATTAAATCTGAATACTTTATAAACATGCAATATAGTTATCACCGATATGAATCGGGTTGTTGACGTCGATTTTGCAGCAGTTCCTTTGCACACGCTGCAATTTACTGCTATTAATATGTACTAGAGACAAATAAACAGACAAGTCACTTCTTATATGTATATTATCCGTGCAGGAACGGAGAAAGAATACAATATCCCGCGTCCGGACGGCCTATCGCAAGAGGCGACAAAACAACCCACAGCCAGGTTGTAAGGCACTTGCCCGACTGGATGGCTACCACCCCTGGTCAAGAGTATGTCGCCATAACAACCTTGAGTGGTGTTCCGGCATTAGTGACCAGGTTCCAGTCTCCCATAAGAGAGCAGCAGCGAATTTTAACACCTTTGGTGTCGCAAATGTCCATAGGCAATGGTAACCGCTTTCCATCAAGTGGGCCGTCTGCCGGTCTGTTGAACTCCTATAATAAAAATTATACTGAAAAGTCGCATAAATAAATTACCATCTCTAACTCTTTACTGTGCACCAAAGCACAAAAGTAGAAAAAAAACAGAAAATAGTACAAAGGTAGCCTTATCGCTAAAAAGCAATATCTTTTAGGCAGCCCAATTTATTTCCAGAATAAGTTACTACTCTATAAATAGCGCAAACATATTCGTTTTATGCTATTGTAAGAGCTTCCAGCGCAGTCATTTCTGTAGACTATATTTGAAGTTTCAAGATTAATAACAATATTAAATTCACTTCTAGTCTTATAAATATAAACGAAAAGAAGTTAGAAATAATAAACGTTTTTCCAGTCTATCACATTGACATTGACATTCACAACATTGGTTTCGAATATGATTCCTGGTAAAGAAAATATTAATAAATTTTCCGTTGTTTTGCTATGGTCTGGGTGTCTGGGGTCAGCTCCAGAGTGGACCGTTGTATATTACCCATAACACAAGCATAACTTGCTTAGCATGGGGATACGGAATGTGTGAGTTGGTGTGCTAATTAGTTCTCTATTATTAATACCGACTTAAAATTCAAAGGAAGGCAGTACAGCGATACTAAGTTAGTGCTAACTTGGGCTCATTCTTTATTTCGGTTTAAATGTTTTGAAGTCAGTCCGTCTCTAAAGTCATTAGTTGCATAAATGTAAATCAGCCTTATTGCTTACTGGCCGTATTCTAACAACCAACTTTAATAGTAATAATGGTAACAATTGAATTTTACTCAGAGAAGCAATCGCCTGGTAGGTAAAATTCAGAAAAGCACGCAAAACACCGCTCCGTAAATCATCTATGGCTTTTACCCATTACACCGGGCAAAGAGCGTAACAGCTCGCGTTCTTCGCAAACTTCAGCAAACTTACTTTAGAACTCATGGAACTCTTATTACGCAGAAATAGAGTTTACTTTCTAATGACCAAGTGTAAGGATTGTATGTTCTATGTAACATGAAGTACTTTGACATTCGCAATTGATAACATCTTTGTTGAAAACATGGTGTGTTCCAACTCCCTGATTTCAAACGACAATATGTGAATAACTTTATTTTGTTTTCCTAGTCGAGTGCTGCTCTCAGTATATTTCAGTCAATTAATTCAATCGGTAAAAGAAAATGCACATTGCAATATGAAAGCAAAATAAGTTATGATTTTGTTTAAGGGTCTACCAGCTACCTAAATAAAGTCGCCATCTAGCCCGCGTATTACCACGTTATTGAAAATATAAATTTACCAAATTCACTTACGAGAAATCTCTTGTAGCAGCGAGAGGTAGCGGTCAAATGATACTTCAGATGGCAGAGAGTAGTATTCACTATTACTTATTAGTTAGTTTATTTTATTAGTAGTATCACTATGCTGATGTGAACGGATGTAAACTCATTTATTTTGGAAACCGTAACCTTAAGTACAAATATTAACAAGTCGCTAGTACAATATATAGCACAATGGGTAAGCGGGACGGATGATGTGCGGACGAGATGGAGCAACTATTAATATGTGCGCGTTGTGCTAGCTAGCCCCCCCATAGGATAGACTAGGCATGTTGCTGGGAAGTTTCTTTCGTCGTTTCTCCTCTCCCATAACACGTTGCCAAACGGCTGTAAGACAGTGTAAGCCACCTGGAATTGCCGATCCCGGTCCTTCCCTTCAGGCTTTATACTGCCCGTCGCTCGTTCTCAATTAGTATATTGTGTCGCCCTCTAGTCAGCATTGTTAGATTCATGGCAACAGTCCAGCCGAGATAAAGCCTCTCCTCCTTTTTAAATGTTTGTCTGTCTATCTGTATATTCCGGCTAATCTCTGAAACGGTTGGACCGATTTTGATGAGGCTTTACTGGCAGATAGCTGATGTTATAAGTAAGTCAGGCTACTTTTTTCTCTATGTCTAGGGACCTCGCCGACAAGTCTTCAACAATGTCAGCAAGTTTCCCGGCGGCATCCTTGAGCTTACGTATATAGCCCCCTTTTAAATTGCCCGAGGTCTTGGCGACGTGATAGATGTCGGCCACGAGGGAGCCCGCTATAGTGCGCAGCTCCTCGGACCCCATCCTACCGTAGTCGCCCTCTCTCGGGTCGACTGGATCCGTTGACATTGGCTCGCAAGTCACATTCTCCTTTTTTTCCGGGCGTCATATTGCCGATCCGCTTCGGCACGAAGGGCATCCGCCCGAGCCAGTAGTTCCTCCGTCCTCGTCCCTGCGAGAGGGAAAGACGGAGTCGGGACGTCGGTATCCATTGCCGCGGCGGTGGTCACCTCCACGGTGTCATTCTGTTGTTGGGTCGCCGTCGCGACGCCTTTATCTATAGCCACAGCGACGGTCGCCGTAGAAGCGTTCTGCAGGCGGGCCGTCGACGTAGCGGCCTTTTTAAGTGCGCCATCCGTGGCGGCCTTTAATACTGCGGCGCCTTTGGCCCCGGCGGGTGCAGAAGCCTGCAGGGGGGCCTCCGGAGTCGCCTGAAAAAAAAGGCCAACTTTTTTCAGGGATACTCGAAAAAAAATGCACGAGGACGAAGACGCAGGTACAGCTAGTTGGTTATAAAAAAATAGTATGAAAAGAAGAAATATGACCACTTTTGTGCCAGTATACATAAGTTCTTAAGATTTCCCAAGGCATATTTCGGTCTGAGCATTTCGCTTAAAACAACAAGTTTAACTAAAACCTCAAAAATAGCCGTGAAGCCGCAAAAGCCAAATTTCTAAATCCACCTCCTCGCGGCCAGATGTTTTGAAAGCCCCTCAAAAGATTTAATTAAAGAAACTTTCGAGTCAACGAAGTTGTTGCTTAAATATAACGTTTTGTTTCACTCGTGACACTTGCTACAAATGTCACAGGGACATATAATAATTATAAGTCAGATGTTATGTTATTGATGATTATTTCAGCTTGTTTTTGTGGTGACACAAAATCGCTTTGTCAGCAGTCGTTTTTTCTATCCGTGCAGGAACGGAGAAAGAATACAATTTACTGCGGCCGGGCGGCCTGTCGTAAGAGGCGACAAAACAACCCACAGCCAAGTGGTAGGGCATTTGCCCGACTGGATGGCTACCACCCCTGGTCTAAAGTATGTCGCCATAACAACCTTGATTTGTGTTCCGGCATTAGTGACCAGGTTCCAGTCTTTCTTAAGAGAGCAGCAGCGCAGTTGTAGGACCTTTGGTGTTGCAAATGTCCATAGGCGATGGTAACCGCTTTCCATCAAGTGGGCCTGTCTGCTGACCTCCTGCAATAAAAAGAAAAGAGTTTTCGTGTTCGGGTAAATACGACGCGCGTTCGGTAGTCTTACCCGGGAATTGCGACAGATCGGTTTTGTCTTGAGTAACACATCCGCCCATACGTGTGGCTTAACGTCTGTAATATATATACATTTTATGTGTGGAGAACATACCGTGTAAATAGTTAAAATCTAAAACCTGGTTTAATTTCTCTCACACCTCAGAACACCTTCCGACAAGCAACCTTCTGCTTACTCAATACCGCAGTGGGTAAAAATAGTAAAGATACACTTACTAGCCCCACATTTTTTTTTATGTTTGCTAGTAGGCAAACTGGCAAACTGACCGCCTGGTAATAATAGGTGGCTACCGTCGCCCATGGACTGCAAGACTAAGGCAGCCGATGCGTTGCCTACCTCGGACTAAGCGGACGTCTTATATAAACATCGGATATTTTTTGTATCTTTATATAAACGTTGGAATAACAAAAATCAAATAAATTATCGCGCTAAAACCGTTAAAACGTAATTTTATTATATTTAGTTTATGTTCTTAGTACAGTGAATATATTAATACTGGCGGCAAAGGTGAAGGCACATCTGCCTGTCATAAAACGCAGTTACCTTTGTCACATTTGGAGTTCTTTTGTTTACTTTGTGTTTGTAAAATTTGCAATTAGACAATAGCCTATTGTTATTGTTTTCGACTTTGTTGGCCTTTCGCAGGAATAATTAACCGGGTGTGCAGATTACCTTTTCTTGGAAAAACTCAGTCCACGCAGTCGATTGTTGCATTATACAGTTTACTATAAAACAATGCCCGAGCGGAGGGGTGAGGAGCCAAGCGAGGATTACGATATGAGCAAGACGTACATTCGATGAGCGATAACTATATCGCTCATCGAATTTACGTCACTAGACGGACTTTGCGCGTGTTATTGAATCGTGAATTTTGTACTAGTAGTGTCTAATTATATTTGTACCTATGTTATACGTGTTTGTATAGTTCTAATAAATTCTATAGTAATTCCAACGGCATTATAATTCGCGTCCCGCGTAACTCGTAACAATACCATAGTAGTATCTAAAAACATGCAATTAATTTATTTCTGAAATATCAAGGCCGCAGTCAATCATAGGAAATTATAGTATACACAATGTAAGGGTAGTTGGGGACAGCAAAGATGCCCGGGGCCAAAAGGGCCCTTCATTAGGGGACAAAGGTCCGCGCCACGGGGACAGCGGGGTTCTGATTAAACCCAAATCACGAGCCCTTTTTTGTTGCTCACTAATTACATTGTAGGGCAATATGGACACTGAGGAATGCGTGAAGGGTTCCTTGTGATGTTGAGCCTATCTTGTCATTTCTTCATGCACGCAGTGATTTTCATAAGACAGAGATTGCCTACGAAATATTGCTTTCAATAATATTCCTTCTATTGTTCAACAATGTTTAATCTAGTTTTAAGAAATTATTGTTTCATTTATGGTGATTAAGTTTTCGTTAATTCGTTCAGTAAAAAAACTTAATTTTTACTTCATTTGGAAAGGAAATATAAATAATGATTATTATAAATTTATCATATTTAGGGCCGCTTGCATAACGATCGCCTTTAAATTAATTATATTAAACTGCCTAAATACGTTTTACACAAAACGTATTGACTGTTCTTTAAACATATTTAGTGGCAAATTTTGCGTTGTGCAAGACGCTAATTGTATTTAAGGGTGTTAAATACGTTTTGTGTTTCTTAAATAAATTTCAGTAACCTTATGGAAGCGGCCCTTAATAAACTGGCAGAAATGAGCTCTGTGAAGTTGGCACCTCGAGTTGCGAATTTTTAAAAGAACAATATCTCATTCGTTTGTCCATCGTTAGTCCACGTTTGCCCAGGAAAAATTTTCGTTTGCCCACCCTTGGTTCAAAAGTTATTGAACAAAAACTTTTTTTGAAAAAAGAAATTCCGGTTCTTCCCATATTTTCGCAAGGTTTAATGTTTTTTGCACTTGAATGGACTTTATCGTTAGCTGATCCAATGAACTCGATTGTCCAGGCAAAAGTTTCGTTTGCCCACCCTTGGTTCAAAAGTTATTGAACAAAAACTTTTTTTGAAAAAAGAAATTCCGGTTCTTCCCATATTTTCGCAAGGTTTAATGTTTTTTGCACTTGAATGGACTTTATCGTTAGCTGATCCAATGAACTCGATTGTCCAGGCAAAAGTTTCGTTTGTCCACCCCCAGATCAAAAGTTATTATTGAACAAACACTTTGTTTTGGAAAAAGTAATTTTTGTTCTTTCCATATTTTCGCGAGGTTTAATGTTTATGACACACAAATGGACTTTATCGTTAGCTGATCCAGTGAACTCGATTGTCCAGGCAAAAGTTTCGTTTGTCCACCCCCAGATCAAAAGTTTTTGAACAAACACTTTGTTTTGGAAAAAGTAATTTTTGTTCTTTCCATATTTTCGCGAGGTTTAATGTTTAAGACACATGAATAGACTTTATCGTTAGCTGATCCAATGAACTCGATTGTCCAGGCAAAAGTTTCGTTTGTCCACCCCCAGATCAAAAGTTTTTGAACAAACACTTTGTTTTGGAAAAAGTAATTTTTGTTCTTTCCATATTTTCGCGAGGTTTAATGTTTAAGACACATGAATAGACTTTATCGTTAGCTGATCCAATGAACTCGATTGTCCAGGCAAAAGTTTCGTTTGTCCACCCCCAGATCAAAAGTTTTTGAACAAACACTTTGTTTTGGAAAAAGTAATTTTTGTTCTTTCCATATTTTCGCGAGGTTTAATGTTTATGACACACAAATGGACTTTATCGTTAGCTGATCCAGTGAACTCGATTGTCCAGGCAAAAGTTTCGTTTGTCCACCCTCAGATCAAAAGTTATTATTGAACAAACACTTTGTTTTGGAAAAAGTAATTTTTGTTCTTTCCATATTTTCGCGAGGTTTAATGTTTATGACACACAAATGGACTTTATCGTTAGCTGATCCAGTGAACTCGATTGTCCAGGCAAAAGTTTCGTTTGTCCACCCTCAGATCGAAAGTTATTTTTGAACAAAACTTTGTTTTGGAAAAAGTAATTTTTGTTCTTTCCATATTTTCGCGAGGTTTAATGTTTATGACACACAAATGGACTTTATCGTTAGCTGATCCAGTGAACTCGATTGTCCAGGCAAAAGTTTCGTTTGTCCACCCTCAGATCAAAAGTTATTATTGAACAAACACTTTGTTTTGGAAAAAGTAATTTTTGTTCTTTCCATATTTTCGCGAGGTTTAATGTTTATGACACATGAATGGACTTTATCGTTAGCTGATCCAGTGAACTCGATTGTCCAGGCAAAAGTTTCGTTTGTCCACCCTCAGATCAAAAGTTATTATTGAACAAACACTTTGTTTTGGAAAAAGTAATTTTTGTTCTTTCCATATTTTCGCGAGGTTTAATGTTTATGACACACAAATGGACTTTATCGTTAGCTGATCCAGTGAACTCGATTGTCCAGGCAAAAGTTTCGTTTGTCCACCCCCAGATCAAAAGTTTTTGAACAAACACTTTGTTTTGGAAAAAGTAATTTTTGTTCTTTCCATATTTTCGCGAGGTTTAATGTTTAAGACACATGAATAGACTTTATCGTTAGCTGATCCAATGAACTCGATTGTCCAGGCAAAAGTTTCGTTTGTCCACCCCCAGATCAAAAGTTTTTGAACAAACACTTTGTTTTGGAAAAAGTAATTTTTGTTCTTTCCATATTTTCGCGAGGTTTAATGTTTAAGACACATGAATAGACTTTATCGTTAGCTGATCCAATGAACTCGATTTTCCAGGCAAAAGTTTCGTTTGTCCACCCCCAGATCAAAAGTTTTTGAACAAACACTTTGTTTTGGAAAAAGTAATTTTTGTTCTTTCCATATTTTCGCGAGGTTTAATGTTTAAGACACATGAATAGACTTTATCGTTAGCTGATCCAATGAACTCGATTGTCCAGGCAAAAGTTTCGTTTGTCCACCCCCAGATCAAAAGTTTTTGAACAAACACTTTGTTTTGGAAAAAGTAATTTTTGTTCTTTCCATATTTTCGCGAGGTTTAATGTTTAAGACACATGAATAGACTTTATCGTTAGCTGATCCAATGAACTCGATTGTCCAGGCAAAAGTTTCGTTTGTCCACCCTCAGATCAAAAGTTATTATTGAACAAACACTTTGTTTTGGAAAAAGTAATTTTTGTTCTTTCCATATTTTCGCGAGGTTTAATGTTTATGACACACAAATGGACTTTATCGTTAGCTGATCCAGTGAACTCGATTGTCCAGGCAAAAGTTTCGTTTGTCCACCCTCAGATCGAAAGTTATTTTTGAACAAAACTTTGTTTTGGAAAAAGTAATTTTTGTTCTTTCCATATTTTCGCGAGGTTTAATGTTTATGACACATGAATGGACTTTATCGTTAGCTGATCCAATGAACTCGATTGTCCAGGCAAAAGTTTCGTTTGTCCACCCCCAGATCAAAAGTTTTTGAACAAACACTTTGTTTTGGAAAAAGTAATTTTTGTTCTTTCCATATTTTCGCGAGGTTTAATGTTTAAGACACATGAATAGACTTTATCGTTAGCTGATCCAATGAACTCGATTGTCCAGGCAAAAGTTTCGTTTGTCCACCCCCAGATCAAAAGTTTTTGAACAAACACTTTGTTTTGGAAAAAGTAATTTTTGTTCTTTCCATATTTTCGCGAGGTTTAATGTTTAAGACACATGAATAGACTTTATCGTTAGCTGATCCAATGAACTCGATTGTCCAGGCAAAAGTTTCGTTTGTCCACCCCCAGATCAAAAGTTTTTGAACAAACACTTTGTTTTGGAAAAAGTAATTTGTGTTCTTTCCATATTTTCGCGAGGTTTAATGTTTAAGACACATGAATGGACTTTATCGTTAGCTGATCCAGTGACCTCGATTGTCCAGGCAAAAGTTTCGTTTGTCCACCCTCAGATCAAAAGTTATTATTGAACAAACACTTTGTTTTGGAAAAAGTAATTATTGTTCATTCCATATTTTCGCGAGGTTTAATGTTTAAGACACATGAATAGACTTTATCGTTAGCTGATCCAATGAACTCGATTGTCCAGGCAAAAGTTTCGTTTGTCCACCCCCAGATCAAAAGTTTTTGAACAAACACTTTGTTTTGGAAAAAGTAATTTTTGTTCTTTCCATATTTTCGCGAGGTTTAATGTTTAAGACACATGAATAGACTTTATCGTTAGCTGATCCAATGAACTCGATTGTCCAGGCAAAAGTTTCGTTTGTCCACCCCCAGATCAAAAGTTTTTGAACAAACACTTTGTTTTGGAAAAAGTAATTTTTGTTCTTTCCATATTTTCGCGAGGTTTAATGTTTATGACACACAAATGGACTTTATCGTTAGCTGATCCAGTGAACTCGATTGTCCAGGCAAAAGTTTCGTTTGTCCACCCTCAGATCAAAAGTTATTATTGAACAAACACTTTGTTTTGGAAAAAGTAATTTTTGTTCTTTCCATATTTTCGCGAGGTTTAATGTTTAAGACACATAAATGGACTTTATCGTTAGCTGATCCAATGAACTCGATTCTCCAGGCAAAAGTTTCGTTTGTCCACCCTCAGATCAAAAGTTATTATTGAACAAACACTTTGTTTTGGAAAAAGTAATTTTTGTTCTTTCCATATTTTCGCGAGGTTTAATGTTTATGACACACAAATGGACTTTATCGTTAGCTGATCCAGTGAACTCGATTGTCCAGGCAAAAGTTTCGTTTGTCCACCCTCAGATCAAAAGTTATTATTGAACAAACACTTTGTTTTGGAAAAAGTAATTTTTGTTCTTTCCATATTTTCGCGAGGTTTAATGTTTATGATACATGAATGGACTTTATCGTTAGCTGATCCAGTGAACTCGATTGTCCAGGCAAAAGTTTCGTTTGTCCACCCTCAGATCAAAAGTTATTATTGAACAAACACTTTGTTTTGGAAAAAGTAATTTTTGTTCTTTCCATATTTTCGCGAGGTTTAATGTTTATGACACACAAATGGACTTTATCGTTAGCTGATCCAGTGAACTCGATTGTCCAGGCAAAAGTTTCGTTTGTCCACCCTCAGATCGAAAGTTATTTTTGAACAAAACTTTGTTTTGGAAAAAGTAATTTTTGTTCTTTCCATATTTTCGCGAGGTTTAATGTTTATGACACATGAATGGACTTTATCGTTAGCTGATCCAATGAACTCGATTGTCCAGGCAAAAGTTTCGTTTGTCCACCCCCAGATCAAAAGTTTTTGAACAAACACTTTGTTTTGGAAAAAGTAATTTTTGTTCTTTCCATATTTTCGCGAGGTTTAATGTTTAAGACACATGAATGGACTTTATCGTTAGCTGATCCAGTGACCTCGATTGTCCAGGCAAAAGTTTCGTTTGTCCACCCTCAGATCAAAAGTTATTATTGAACAAACACTTTGTTTTGGAAAAAGTAATTATTGTTCATTCCATATTTTCGCGAGGTTTAATGTTTAAGACACATGAATGGACTTTACCGTTAGCTGATCCAGTGAACTCGATTGTCCAGGCAAAAGTTTCGTTTGTCCACCCTCAGATCAAAAGTTATTATTGAACAAACACTTTGTTTTGGAAAAAGTAATTTTTGTTCTTTCCATATTTTCGCGAGGTTTAATGTTTATGACACATGAATGGACTTTATCGTTAGCTGATCCAGTGAACTCGATTGTCCAGGCAAAAGTTTCGTTTGTCCACCCTCAGATCAAAAGTTATTATTGAACAAACACTTTGTTTTGGAAAAAGTAATTTTTGTTCATTCCATATTTTCGCGAGGTTTAATGTTTAAGACACATGAATGGACTTTATCGTTAGCTAATCCAGTGAACTCGATTGTCCAGGCAAAAGTTTCGTTTGTCCACCCCCAGATCAAAAGTTTTTGAACAAACACTTTGTTTTGGAAAAAGTAATTTTTGTTCTTTCCATATTTTCGCGAGGTTTAATGTTTATGACACACAAATGGACTTTATCGTTAGCTGATCCAGTGAACTCGATTGTCCAGGCAAAAGTTTCGTTTGTCCACCCTCAGATCAAAAGTTATTATTGAACAAACACTTTGTTTTGGAAAAAGTAATTTTTGTTCTTTCCATATTTTCGCGAGGTTTAATGTTTATGACACACAAATGGACTTTATCGTTAGCTGATCCAGTGAACTCGATTGTCCAGGCAAAAGTTTCGTTTGTCCACCCTCAGATCAAAAGTTATTATTGAACAAACACTTTGTTTTGGAAAAAGTAATTTTTGTTCTTTCCATATTTTCGCGAGGTTTAATGTTTATGACACATGAATGGACTTTATCGTTAGCTGATCCAGTGAACTCGATTGTCCAGGCAAAAGTTTCGTTTGTCCACCCTCAGATCAAAAGTTATTATTGAACAAACACTTTGTTTTGGAAAAAGTAATTTTTGTTCATTCCATATTTTCGCGAGGTTTAATGTTTAAGACACATGAATGGACTTTATCGTTAGCTAATCCAGTGAACTCGATTGTCCAGGCAAAAGTTTCGTTTGTCCACCCCCAGATCAAAAGTTTTTGAACAAACACTTTGTTTTGGAAAAAGTAATTTTTGTTCTTTCCATATTTTCGCGAGGTTTAATGTTTATGACACACAAATGGACTTTATCGTTAGCTGATCCAGTGAACTCGATTGTCCAGGCAAAAGTTTCGTTTGTCCACCCTCAGATCAAAAGTTATTATTGAACAAACACTTTGTTTTGGAAAAAGTAATTTTTGTTCTTTCCATATTTTCGCGAGGTTTAATGTTTATGACACACAAATGGACTTTATCGTTAGCTGATCCAGTGAACTCGATTGTCCAGGCAAAAGTTTCGTTTGTCCACCCTCAGATCAAAAGTTATTATTGAACAAACACTTTGTTTTGGAAAAAGTAATTTTTGTTCTTTCCATATTTTCGCGAGGTTTAATGTTTATGACACATGAATGGACTTTATCGTTAGCTGATCCAGTGAACTCGATTGTCCAGGCAAAAGTTTCGTTTGTCCACCCTCAGATCAAAAGTTATTATTGAACAAACACTTTGTTTTGGAAAAAGTAATTTTTGTTCTTTCCATATTTTCGCGAGGTTTAATGTTTATGACACAGAAATGGACTTTATCGTTAGCTGATCCAGTGAACTCGATTGTCCAGGCAAAAGTTTCGTTTGTCCACCCTCAGATCAAAAGTTATTATTGAACAAACACTTTGTTTTGGAAAAAGTAATTTTTGTTCTTTCCATATTTTCGCGAGGTTTAATGTTTATGACACACAAATGGACTTTATCGTTAGCTGATCCAGTGAACTCGATTGTCCAGGCAAAAGTTTCGTTTGTCCACCCTCAGATCGAAAGTTATTTTTGAACAAAACTTTGTTTTGGAAAAAGTAATTTTTGTTCTTTCCATATTTTCGCGAGGTTTAATGTTTATGACACATGAATGGACTTTATCGTTAGCTGATCCAATGAACTCGATTGTCCAGGCAAAAGTTTCGTTTGTCCACCCCCAGATCAAAAGTTTTTGAACAAACACTTTGTTTTGGAAAAAGTAATTATTGTTCATTCCATATTTTCGCGAGGTTTAATGTTTAAGACACATGAATAGACTTTATCGTTAGCTGATCCAATGAACTCGATTGTCCAGGCAAAAGTTTCGTTTGTCCACCCCCAGATCAAAAGTTTTTGAACAAACACTTTGTTTTGGAAAAAGTAATTTTTGTTCTTTCCATATTTTCGCGAGGTTTAATGTTTAAGACACATGAATGGACTTTATCGTTAGCTGATCCAATGAACTCGATTGTCCAGGCAAAAGTTTCGTTTGTCCACCCCCAGATCAAAAGTTTTTGAACAAACACTTTGTTTTGGAAAAAGTAATTTTTGTTCTTTCCATATTTTCGCGAGGTTTAATGTTTAAGACACATGAATGGACTTTATCGTTAGCTGATCCAGTGAACTCGATTGTCCAGGCAAAAGTTTCGTTTGTCCACCCTCAGATCAAAAGTTATTATTGAACAAACACTTTGTTTTGGAAAAAGTAATTTTTGTTCATTCCATATTTTCGCGAGGTTTAATGTTTAAGACACATGAATGGACTTTATCGTTAGCTGATCCAGTGAACTCGATTGTCCAGGCAAAAGTTTCGTTTGTCCACCCTCAGATCAAAAGTTATTATTGAACAAACACTTTGTTTTGGAAAAAGTAATTTTTGTTCTTTCCATATTTTCGCGAGGTTTAATGTTTATGACACATGAATGGACTTTATCGTTAGCTGATCCAGTGAACTCGATTGTCCAGGCAAAAGTTTCGTTTGTCCACCCTCAGATCAAAAGTTATTATTGAACAAACACTTTGTTTTGGAAAAAGTAATTTTAGTTCATTCCATATTTTCGCGAGGTTTAATGTTTAAGACACATGAATGGACTTTATCGTTAGCTGATCCAGTGAACTCGATTGTCCAGGCAAAAGTTTCGTTTGTCCACCCTCAGATCAAAAGTTATTATTGAACAAACACTTTGTTTTGGAAAAAGTAATTTTTGTTCTTTCCCTATTTTCGCGAGGTTTAATGTTTAAGACACATGAATGGACTTTATCGTTAGCTGATCCAGTGAACTCGATTGTCCAGGCAAAAGTTTCGTTTGTCCACCCTCAGATCAAAAGTTATTATTGAACAAACACTTTGTTTTGGAAAAAGTAATTTTTGTTCTTTCCATATTTTCGCGAGGTTTAATGTTTAAGACACATGAATAGACTTTATCGTTAGCTGGTCCAATGAACTCGATTGTTCAGGCAAAAGTTTCGTTTGTCCACCCTCAGATCAAAAGTTATTATTGAACAAACACTGTTTTGGAAAAAATAATTTTTGTTCTTTCCATATTTTCGCGAGGTTTAATGTTTATTGCACTCGAATGGACTCTATCGATAGCTGATCCAGTGAACTCGATTGTCCAGGCAAAAGTTTCGTTTGTCCACCCTCAGATCAAAAGTTATTATTGAACAAATCTTTGTTTTGGAAAAAGTAATTTTTGTTCTTTCCATATTTTCGCGAGGTTTAATGTTTATGACACATGAATGGACTTTATCGTTAGCTGATTCAGTGAACTCGATTTCGATTCGACTGAACAATCGAAACGAAACTATTGAAAAAGAACAAAAATTACTTTTTCCAAAACAAAGATTTGTTCAATAATAACTTTTGATCTGGGGGTGGACAAACGAAACTTTTGCCTGGACAATTGAGTTCACTGGATCAGCTAACGATAAAGTCTATCCATATGTCTTAAACATTAAACCTCGCGAAAATATGGAAAGAACAAAAATTAATTTTTCCAAAACAAAGTGTTTGTTCAATAATTACTTTCGATCTGTGGGTGGACAAACGAAACTTTTGCCTGGACAATCGAGATCACTGGATCAGCTAACGATAAAGCCCATTCGAGTGTCATGAACTTTAAACCTCACGAAAATATGGAAAGAACAAAAATTACTTTTTCCAAAACAAAGTGTTTGTTCAATAATAACTTTTGATCTGAGGGTGGACAAACGAAACTTTTGCCTGGACAATCGAGTTCACTGGATCAGCTGACGATAAAGTCCATTCATGTGTCTTAAACATTAAACCTCGCGAAAATATGGAAAGAACAAAAATTACTTTTTCCAAAACAAAGTGTTTGTTCAATAATAACTTTTGATCTGAGGGTGGACAAACGAAACTTTTGCCTGGACAATCGAGTTCACTGGATTAGCTATTGATAAAGTCCATTCATGTGTCTTAAACATTAAACCTCGCGAAAATATGGAATGAACAAAAATTACTTTTTCCAAAACAAAGTGTTTGTTCAATAATAACTTTTGATCTGAGGGTGGACAAACGAAACTTTTGCCTGGACAATCGAGTTCACTGGATCAGCTAACGATAAAGTCCATTCATGTGTCATAAACATTAAACCTCGCGAAAATATGGAAAGAACAAAAATTACTTTTTCCAAAACAAAGTGTTTGTTCAATAATAACTTTTGATCTGAGGGTGGACAAACGAAACTTTTGCCTGGACAATCGAGTTCACTGGATCAGCTAACGATAAAGTCCATTCATGTGTCTTAAACATTAAACCTCGCGAAAATATGGAATGAACAATAATTACTTTTTCCAAAACAAAGTGTTTGTTCAATAATAACTTTTGATCTGAGGGTGGACAAACGAAACTTTTGCCTGGACAATCGAGGTCACTGGATCAGCTATCGATAAAGTCCATTCGAGTGTAATAAACAATAAACCTCGCGAAAATATGGAAAGAACAAAAATTACTTTTTCCAAAACAAAGTGTTTGTTCAATAATAACTTTTGATCTGAGGGTGGACAAACGAAACTTTTGCCTGGACAATCGAGTTCACTGGATCAGCTAACGATAAAGTCCATTCATGTGTCTTAAACATTAAACCTCGCGAAAATATGGAAAGAACAAAAATTACTTTTTCCAAAACAAAGTGTTTGTTCAATAATAACTTTTGATCTGAGGGTGGACAAACGAAACTTTTGCCTGGACAATCGAGTTCACTGGATCAGCTAACGATAAAGTCCATTTGTGTGTCATAAACATTAAACCTCGCGAAAATATGGAAAGAACAAAAATTACTTTTTCCAAAACAAAGTTTTGTTCAAAAATAACTTTCGATCTGAGGGTGGACAAACGAAACTTTTGCCTGGACAATCGAGTTCACTGGATCAGCTAACGATAAAGTCCATTTGTGTGTCATAAACATTAAACCTCGCGAAAATATGGAAAGAACAAAAATTACTTTTTCCAAAACAAAGTGTTTGTTCAATAATAACTTTTGATCTGAGGGTGGACAAACGAAACTTTTGCCTGGACAATCGAGTTCACTGGATCAGCTAACGATAAAGTCCATTTGTGTGTCATAAACATTAAACCTCGCGAAAATATGGAAAGAACAAAAATTACTTTTTCCAAAACAAAGTGTTTGTTCAAAAACTTTTGATCTGGGGGTGGACAAACGAAACTTTTGCCTGGACAATCGAGTTCATTGGATCAGCTAACGATAAAGTCTATTCATGTGTCTTAAACATTAAACCTCGCGAAAATATGGAAAGAACAAAAATTACTTTTTCCAAAACAAAGTGTTTGTTCAAAAACTTTTGATCTGGGGGTGGACAAACGAAACTTTTGCCTGGACAATCGAGTTCATTGGATCAGCTAACGATAAAGTCTATTCATGTGTCTTAAACATTAAACCTCGCGAAAATATGGAAAGAACAAAAATTACTTTTTCCAAAACAAAGTGTTTGTTCAAAAACTTTTGATCTGGGGGTGGACAAACGAAACTTTTGCCTGGACAATCGAGTTCACTGGATCAGCTAACGATAAAGTCCATTTGTGTGTCATAAACATTAAACCTCGCGAAAATATGGAAAGAACAAAAATTACTTTTTCCAAAACAAAGTGTTTGTTCAATAATAACTTTTGATCTGGGGGTGGACAAACGAAACTTTTGCCTGGACAATCGAGTTCATTGGATCAGCTAACGATAAAGTCCATTCAAGTGCAAAAAACATTAAACCTTGCGAAAATATGGGAAGAACCGGAATTTCTTTTTTCAAAAAAAGTTTTTGTTCAATAACTTTTGAACCAAGGGTGGGCAAACGAAACTTTTGCCTGGACAATCGAGTTCATTGGATCAGCTAACGATAAAGTCCATTCAAGTGCAAAAAACATTAAACCTTGCGAAAATATGGGAAGAACCGGAATTTCTTTTTTCAAAAAAAGTTTTTGTTCAATAACTTTTGAACCAAGGGTGGGCAAACGAAAATTTTTCCTGGGCAAACGTGGACTAACGATGGACAAACGAATGAGATATTGTTCTTTTAAAAATTCGCAACTCGAGGTGCCAACTTCACAGAGCTCATTTCTGCCAGTTTATTAAGGGCCGCTTCCATAAGGTTACTGAAATTTATTTAAGAAACACAAAACGTATTTAACACCCTTAAATACAATTAGCGTCTTGCACAACGCAAAATTTGCCACTAAATATGTTTAAAGAACAGTCAATACGTTTTGTGTAAAACGTATTTAGGCAGTTTAATATAATTAATTTAAAGGCGATCGTTATGCAAGCGGCCCTAAATATGATAAATTTATAATAATCATTATTTATATTTCCTTTCCAAATGAAGTAAAAATTAAGTTTTTTTACTGAACGAATTAACGAAAACTTAATCACCATAAATGAAACAATAATTTCTTAAAACTAGATTAAACATTGTTGAACAATAGAAGGAATATTATTGAAAGCAATATTTCGTAGGCAATCTCTGTCTTATGAAAATCACTGCGTGCATGAAGAAATGACAAGATAGGCTCAACATCACAAGGAACCCTTCACGCATTCCTCAGTGTCCATATTGCCCTACAATGTAATTAGTGAGCAACAAAAAAGGGCTCGTGATTTGGGTTTAATCAGAACCCCGCTGTCCCCGTGGCGCGGACCTTTGTCCCCTAATGAAGGGCCCTTTTGGCCCCGGGCATCTTTGCTGTCCCCAACTACCCTTACATTGTGTATACTATAATTTCCTATGATTGACTGCGGCCTTGATATTTCAGAAATAAATTAATTGCATGTTTTTAGATACTACTATGGTATTGTTACGAGTTACGCGGGACGCGAATTATAATGCCGTTGGAATTACTATAGAATTTATTAGAACTATACAAACACGTATAACATAGGTACAAATATAATTAGACACTACTAGTACAAAATTCACGATTCAATAACACGCGCAAAGTCCGTCTAGTGACGTAAATTCGATGAGCGATATAGTTATCGCTCATCGAATGTACGTCTTGCTCATATCGTAATCCTCGCTTGGCTCCTCACCCCTCCGCTCGGGCATTGTTTTATAGTAAACTGTATAATGCAACAATCGACTGCGTGGACTGAGTTTTTCCAAGAAAAGGTAATCTGCACACCCGGTTAATTATTCCTGCGAAAGGCCAACAAAGTCGAAAACAATAACAATAGGCTATTGTCTAATTGCAAATTTTACAAACACAAAGTAAACAAAAGAACTCCAAATGTGACAAAGGTAACTGCGTTTTATGACAGGCAGATGTGCCTTCACCTTTGCCGCCAGTATTAATATATTCACTGTACTAAGAACATAAACTAAATATAATAAAATTACGTTTTAACGGTTTTAGCGCGATAATTTATTTGATTTTTGTTATTCCAACGTTTATATAAAGATACAAAAAATATCCGATGTTTATATAAGACGTCCGCTTAGTCCGAGGTAGGCAACGCATCGGCTGCCTTAGTCTTGCAGTCCATGGGCGACGGTAGCCACCTATTATTACCAGGCGGTCAGTTTGCCAGTTTGCCTACTAGCAAACATAAAAAAAAATGTGGGGCTAGTAAGTGTATCTTTACTATTTTTACCCACTGCGGTATTGAGTAAGCAGAAGGTTGCTTGTCGGAAGGTGTTCTGAGGTGTGAGAGAAATTAAACCAGGTTTTAGATTTTAACTATTTACACGGTATGTTCTCCACACATAAAATGTATATATATTACAGACGTTAAGCCACACGTATGGGCGGATGTGTTACTCAAGACAAAACCGATCTGTCGCAATTCCCGGGTAAGACTACCGAACGCGCGTCGTATTTACCCGAACACGAAAACTCTTTTCTTTTTATTGCAGGAGGTCAGCAGACAGGCCCACTTGATGGAAAGCGGTTACCATCGCCTATGGACATTTGCAACACCAAAGGTCCTACAACTGCGCTGCTGCTCTCTTAAGAAAGACTGGAACCTGGTCACTAATGCCGGAACACAAATCAAGGTTGTTATGGCGACATACTTTAGACCAGGGGTGGTAGCCATCCAGTCGGGCAAATGCCCTACCACTTGGCTGTGGGTTGTTTTGTCGCCTCTTACGACAGGCCGCCCGGCCGCAGTAAATTGTATTCTTTCTCCGTTCCTGCACGGATAGAAAAAACGACTGCTGACAAAGCGATTTTGTGTCACCACAAAAACAAGCTGAAATAATCATCAATAACATAACATCTGACTTATAATTATTATATGTCCCTGTGACATTTGTAGCAAGTGTCACGAGTGAAACAAAACGTTATATTTAAGCAACAACTTCGTTGACTCGAAAGTTTCTTTAATTAAATCTTTTGAGGGGCTTTCAAAACATCTGGCCGCGAGGAGGTGGATTTAGAAATTTGGCTTTTGCGGCTTCACGGCTATTTTTGAGGTTTTAGTTAAACTTGTTGTTTTAAGCGAAATGCTCAGACCGAAATATGCCTTGGGAAATCTTAAGAACTTATGTATACTGGCACAAAAGTGGTCATATTTCTTCTTTTCATACTATTTTTTTATAACCAACTAGCTGTACCTGCGTCTTCGTCCTCGTGCATTTTTTTTCGAGTATCCCTGAAAAAAGTTGGCCTTTTTTTTCAGGCGACTCCGGAGGCCCCCCTGCAGGCTTCTGCACCCGCCGGGGCCAAAGGCGCCGCAGTATTAAAGGCCGCCACGGATGGCGCACTTAAAAAGGCCGCTACGTCGACGGCCCGCCTGCAGAACGCTTCTACGGCGACCGTCGCTGTGGCTATAGATAAAGGCGTCGCGACGGCGACCCAACAACAGAATGACACCGTGGAGGTGACCACCGCCGCGGCAATGGATACCGACGTCCCGACTCCGTCTTTCCCTCTCGCAGGGACGAGGACGGAGGAACTACTGGCTCGGGCGGATGCCCTTCGTGCCGAAGCGGATCGGCAATATGACGCCCGGAAAAAAAGGAGAATGTGACTTGCGAGCCAATGTCAACGGATCCAGTCGACCCGAGAGAGGGCGACTACGGTAGGATGGGGTCCGAGGAGCTGCGCACTATAGCGGGCTCCCTCGTGGCCGACATCTATCACGTCGCCAAGACCTCGGGCAATTTAAAAGGGGGCTATATACGTAAGCTCAAGGATGCCGCCGGGAAACTTGCTGACATTGTTGAAGACTTGTCGGCGAGGTCCCTAGACATAGAGAAAAAAGTAGCCTGACTTACTTATAACATCAGCTATCTGCCAGTAAAGCCTCATCAAAATCGGTCCAACCGTTTCAGAGATTAGCCGGAATATACAGATAGACAGACAAACATTTAAAAAGGAGGAGAGGCTTTATCTCGGCTGGACTGTTGCCATGAATCTAACAATGCTGACTAGAGGGCGACACAATATACTAATTGAGAACGAGCGACGGGCAGTATAAAGCCTGAAGGGAAGGACCGGGATCGGCAATTCCAGGTGGCTTACACTGTCTTACAGCCGTTTGGCAACGTGTTATGGGAGAGGAGAAACGACGAAAGAAACTTCCCAGCAACATGCCTAGTCTATCCTATGGGGGGGCTAGCTAGCACAACGCGCACATATTAATAGTTGCTCCATCTCGTCCGCACATCATCCGTCCCGCTTACCCATTGTGCTATATATTGTACTAGCGACTTGTTAATATTTGTACTTAAGGTTACGGTTTCCAAAATAAATGAGTTTACATCCGTTCACATCAGCATAGTGATACTACTAATAAAATAAACTAACTAATAAGTAATAGTGAATACTACTCTCTGCCATCTGAAGTATCATTTGACCGCTACCTCTCGCTGCTACAAGAGATTTCTCGTAAGTGAATTTGGTAAATTTATATTTTCAATAACGTGGTAATACGCGGGCTAGATGGCGACTTTATTTAGGTAGCTGGTAGACCCTTAAACAAAATCATAACTTATTTTGCTTTCATATTGCAATGTGCATTTTCTTTTACCGATTGAATTAATTGACTGAAATATACTGAGAGCAGCACTCGACTAGGAAAACAAAATAAAGTTATTCACATATTGTCGTTTGAAATCAGGGAGTTGGAACACACCATGTTTTCAACAAAGATGTTATCAATTGCGAATGTCAAAGTACTTCATGTTACATAGAACATACAATCCTTACACTTGGTCATTAGAAAGTAAACTCTATTTCTGCGTAATAAGAGTTCCATGAGTTCTAAAGTAAGTTTGCTGAAGTTTGCGAAGAACGCGAGCTGTTACGCTCTTTGCCCGGTGTAATGGGTAAAAGCCATAGATGATTTACGGAGCGGTGTTTTGCGTGCTTTTCTGAATTTTACCTACCAGGCGATTGCTTCTCTGAGTAAAATTCAATTGTTACCATTATTACTATTAAAGTTGGTTGTTAGAATACGGCCAGTAAGCAATAAGGCTGATTTACATTTATGCAACTAATGACTTTAGAGACGGACTGACTTCAAAACATTTAAACCGAAATAAAGAATGAGCCCAAGTTAGCACTAACTTAGTATCGCTGTACTGCCTTCCTTTGAATTTTAAGTCGGTATTAATAATAGAGAACTAATTAGCACACCAACTCACACATTCCGTATCCCCATGCTAAGCAAGTTATGCTTGTGTTATGGGTAATATACAACGGTCCACTCTGGAGCTGACCCCAGACACCCAGACCATAGCAAAACAACGGAAAATTTATTAATATTTTCTTTACCAGGAATCATATTCGAAACCAATGTTGTGAATGTCAATGTCAATGTGATAGACTGGAAAAACGTTTATTATTTCTAACTTCTTTTCGTTTATATTTATAAGACTAGAAGTGAATTTAATATTGTTATTAATCTTGAAACTTCAAATATAGTCTACAGAAATGACTGCGCTGGAAGCTCTTACAATAGCATAAAACGAATATGTTTGCGCTATTTATAGAGTAGTAACTTATTCTGGAAATAAATTGGGCTGCCTAAAAGATATTGCTTTTTAGCGATAAGGCTACCTTTGTACTATTTTCTGTTTTTTTTCTACTTTTGTGCTTTGGTGCACAGTAAAGAGTTAGAGATGGTAATTTATTTATGCGACTTTTCAGTATAATTTTTATTATAGGAGTTCAACAGACCGGCAGACGGCCCACTTGATGGAAAGCGGTTACCATTGCCTATGGACATTTGCGACACCAAAGGTGTTAAAATTCGCTGCTGCTCTCTTATGGGAGACTGGAACCTGGTCACTAATGCCGGAACACCACTCAAGGTTGTTATGGCGACATACTCTTGACCAGGGGTGGTAGCCATCCAGTCGGGCAAGTGCCTTACAACCTGGCTGTGGGTTGTTTTGTCGCCTCTTGCGATAGGCCGTCCGGACGCGGGATATTGTATTCTTTCTCCGTTCCTGCACGGATAATATACATATAAGAAGTGACTTGTCTGTTTATTTGTCTCTAGTACATATTAATAGCAGTAAATTGCAGCGTGTGCAAAGGAACTGCTGCAAAATCGACGTCAACAACCCGATTCATATCGGTGATAACTATATTGCATGTTTATAAAGTATTCAGATTTAATTTACACTAAGGACTGAATGTGTAAGGAAAATATATGCATGTTTCATGTTTCAGCCGTTCAGGCGAAAATGAAACAGTTATATAGACATCATGTCCGTTTGTTTATTCGTAAATTTCAGTATTTTTTTGGAAACTACTTTGTATAATTATGTAGAGAAATATAGTAAGAATCAGTGGTGTGGATTTCAAACAACCCTGTGGCTAGGCAGGCAATGGTAGAATGGACCTTACCTTTAACAAACTAGGGACTAGCGACCAAAAGGTCGAAAGCACCATGCATTCCTTGGCGTTTAAATGTTCTGTTCAAATATATTAGTATTACTAGCGTCTATATAAATTATAGCCACTAAAAGGTCGAAAGTGCCATGTGAATCTATTGCGGCTTACATTTTTAATTCGTGCATATATTATTACTGTGTACATCTTACGTTTGGGAGCTTTTTATATTGGATGAAATAGTAACTCCTAACCCGATCGGACACCGGCTTATGTTTCAAAATATTCGGTAAGATTTCAAAATTCAAAATACAAATTGTATTAAGAAAATACATCGAGAGTTGGACGTTTTAGTCGGCCCTTGCATCATACGGTATGTTTTTTCAACCGGCTTACCCTAGTCGAATTTCCACCCCGCTCCACTGGTAGGAATATGTTATCTATATGCCAATACAAAATTTTACCCAACTCCATCAAATTAATATATTCCTATATGCCTATATGAATTTTGACCCCGATTTCATCAAATTGAAGTTCACTTATTTCCTTGTCAAAGTTTGTCAATCTTAGCATTAGAAACCAACACTTTCGACAAATAATGTTTTCTTAAGTTTTTGCGACTAGTATTCATAATAAAACTACGTTTTATCGGTTTGAGCGCGGTATATTTTTATTGTTCCGACGTTTCGATTTCAATAGCTCACGGAAGACAAATGTGTCAAGTGCTAATGAGTATTGTTAAAGTTTTATTTAGCCTGCCGCCAACTTGTTCATTTCAATATCCATCAAATAAATTTAGTCAAAGTTCGAAACAAGTTGTTAAATTTGGACTTTGACTAAAATAAAACTAAGTCAGATCTGGACTTTTAATAAGCAAATCTAGAAGCAAATCCAGAGCTTTGACGTTTAACTATGACATATGTAGGCCTC
This sequence comes from Dendrolimus pini, assembly GCA_949752895.1. Taxonomy (NCBI): domain Eukaryota; kingdom Metazoa; phylum Arthropoda; class Insecta; order Lepidoptera; family Lasiocampidae; genus Dendrolimus; species Dendrolimus pini. The sequence goes on along the minus strand of OX457130.1, from coordinate 3,156,502 downwards.
TATAATTGAGCAGGTTAAGCCTTTGCCGGCCGACCTCACTACATCACAAAGGCTCCGGATTCGATCTCGCATAAAAAATTTCTTAAACAAATTTTCCATAACTCACTGTTGTCTGGGTTGTACATATAACAGAAGTGTAACATGCTTAGCTTAGGGCTTAGGGTATACAATGTGCGAGCGGGTGGGGCCCCTTCACATGCCGACGAGATGAGAGCGCGAGTGCTCCGCGCGCGCTCACCTCTGAACGATGCCGGAGGATAAAAGATGTCCCCCGGCAATGGAAGAGGCCTGTGCGTGAGGCCCACCCCTGCCAGGGAACGTGAAGTTGGGACCGTTTCTCCCGTTTTTCCGTAGCCCTGGCATACCGCGCAGGACGGAACACACAGCGGTTTTAGTGGGTATCCTGCAGGAGTGGCAATAGCATGGCAACAGCCCTGACCGGGCATGCTAGTGCCACCCTCGATCTGGCGAACCCCACACACGGGTCGCGAATTATCCCCCCAGGCTTCTGTGCCTATCATGGCTAAACAATGTGTATATTTGTTTGTCTGCTTATTACTTAATCAACATTCTGAGAAATATAATTTTAACCGGAATTAAAAACACGCTTCCTTCAACCTCAATCTATTTCCCTTTTGAAGTCAGATCTAAAACCAACTCTTAGACGATTTCATTTCAATAATTATAGCGAAAGTCATTAACTGGTCTATTTGCCATGTTATAATAGCTTTTTAGTTAACCTTAAGACACTTTTAGCTTCATCTTCAACCTTATTTCTGTTGACATAAGGTTCATAACGAAAACAGTACTAAATAATCGTTTGTATAATTTGCATTAAAATTTGTAATGAAGAAACTTTTGAGGGTATTTAGCAATTTTGCGATAAATTTGTTGTTAATGTAATTTTGTCATATCAAATCCAATTTTCGTATTAGACGCGCAATAAGTATACACTGTAGGTACTAAAGATGATAGAAAGATGTATATTCATTCATTAAGTCGCAGTTTGCTGCATATGTTAAATAATGAAGATATAATTGTAAAAATTTCTTTGAAGTAACATTCAATATGGGTTTCTATTCTATTCTATTTTTGGCGATTTGGCTCCAACGCTACTGGCGCTGATTCGGCCAATGTCACAGTAAATATGGGTTTATCTTACCTGTAAATTGTCACGCCTAGAATATCATTTCATTTGACATATAGCTCTGTGAAGTTGGCACCTCGAGTTGCGAATTTTTAAAAGAACAATATCTCATTCGTTTGTCCATCGTTAGTCCACGTTTGCCCAGGAAAAATTTTCGTTTGCCCACCCTTGGTTCAAAAGTTATTGAACAAAAACTTTTTTTGAAAAAAGAAATTCCGGTTCTTCCCATATTTTCGCAAGGTTTCATGTTTTTTGCACTCGAATGGACTTTATCGTTAGCTGATCCAATGCACTCGATTGTCCAGGCAAAAGTTTCGTTTGCCCACCCTTGGTTCAAAAGTTATGGAACAAAAACTTTTTTTGAAAAAAGAAATTCCGGTTCTTCTCATATTTTCGCAAGGTTTCATGTTTTTTGCACTTGAATGGACTTTATCGTTAGCTGATCCAATGAACTCGATTGTCCAGGCAAACGTTTCGTTTGTCCACCCTCAGATCGAAAGTTATTATTGAACAAACACTTTGTTTTGGAAAAAGTAAATTTTGTTCTTTCAATATTTTCGTGAGGTTTAAAGTTCATGGCACTCGAATGGGCTTTATCGTTAGCTGATCCAGTGAACTCGATTGTCCAGGCAAAAGTTTTGATTGTCCACCCTCAGATCAAAAGTTATTATTGAACAAACACTTTGTTTTGGAAAAAGTAATTTTTGTTCTTTTCATATTTTCGTGAGGTTTAAAGTTCATGACACTCGAATGGGCTTTATCGTTAGCTGATCCAGTGAACTCGATTGTCCAGGCAAAAGTTTCGTTTGTCCACCCTCAGATCGAAAGTTATTATTGAACAAACACTTTGTTTTGGAAAAAGTAAATTTTGTTCTTTCCATATTTTCGTGAGGTTTAAAGTTCATGACACTCGAATGGGCTTTATCGTTAGCTGATCCAGTGAACTCGATTGTCCAGGCAAAAGTTTTGTTTGTCCACCCTCAGATCGAAAGTTATTATTGAACAAACACTTTGTTTTGGAAAAAGTAATTTTTGTTCTTTCCATATTTTCGCGAGGTTTAATGTTTAAGACACGTGAATGGACTTTATCGTTAGCTGATCCAATGAACTCGATTGTCCAGGCAAAAGTTTCGTTTGTCCACCCTCAGATCAAAAGTTATTATTGAACAAACACTTTGTTTTGGAAAAAGTAATTTTTGTTCTTTCCATATTTTCGCGAGGTTTAAAGTTCATGACACTCGAATGGGCTTTATCGTTAGCTGATCCAGTGAACTCGATTGTCCAGGCAAAAGTTTCGTTTGTCCACCCTCAGATCAAAAGTTATTATTGAACAAACACTTTGTTTTGGAAAAAGTAATTTTTGTTCTTTCCATATTTTCGCGAGGTTTAATGTTTATGACACATAAATGGACTTTATCGTTAGCTGATCCAGTGAGCTCGATTGTCCAGGCAAAAGTTTCGTTTGTCCACCCTCAGATCAAAAGTTATTTTTGAACAAAACTTTGTTTTGGAAAAAGTAATTTTTGTTCTTTCCATATTTTCGCGAGGTTTAATGTTTATGACACATGAATGGACTTTATCGTTAGCTGATCCAATGAACTCGATTGTCCAGGCAAAAGTTTCGTTTGTCCACCCTCAGATCAAAAGTTATTATTGAACAAACACTTTGTTTTGGAAAAAGTAATTTTTGTTCTTTCCATATTTTCGCGAGGTTTAAAGTTCATGACACTCGAATGGGCTTTATCGTTAGCTGATCCAGTGAACTCGATTGTCCAGGCAAAAGTTTCGTTTGTCCACCCCCAGATCAAAAGTTTTTGAACAAACACTTTGTTTTGGAAAAAGTAATTTTTGTTCTTTCCATATTTTCGCGAGGTTTAAAGTTCATGACACTCGAATGGGCTTTATCGTTAGCTGATCCAGTGAACTCGATTGTCCAGGCAAAAGTTTCGTTTGTTCACCCCCAGATCAAAAGTTTTTGAACAAACACTTTGTTTTGGAAAAAGTAATTTTTGTTCTTTCCATATTTTCGCGAGGTTTAATGTTTATGACACATGAATGGACTTTATCGTTAGCTGATCCAATGAACTCGATTGTCCAGGCAAAAGTTTCGTTTGTCCACCCTCAGATCAAAAGTTATTATTGAACAAACACTTTGTTTTGGAAAAAGTAATTTTTGTTCTTTCCATATTTTCGCGAGGTTTAATGTTTATGACACATGAATGGACTTTGTCGTTAGCTGATCCAATGAACTCGATTGTCCAGGCAAAAGTTTCGTTTGTCCACCCCCAGATCAAAAGTTTTTGAACAAACACTTTGTTTTGGAAAAAGTAATTTTTGTTCTTTCCATATTTTCGTGAGGTTTAAAGTTCATGACACTCGAATGGGCTTTATCGTTAGCTGATCCAATGAACTCGATTGTCCAGGCAAAAGTTTCGTTTGTCCACCCTCAGATCAAAAGTTATTATTGAACAAACACTTTGTTTTGGAAAAAGTAATTTTTGTTCTTTCCATATTTTCGCGAGGTTTAATGTTTATGACACATGAATGGACTTTGTCGTTAGCTGATCCAATGAACTCGATTGTCCAGGCAAAAGTTTCGTTTGTCCACCCTCAGATCAAAAGTTATTATTGAACAAACACTTTGTTTTGGAAAAAGTAATTTTTGTTCTTTTCATATTTTCGTGAGGTTTAAAGTTCATGACACTCGAATGGGCTTTATCGTTAGCTGATCCAGTGAACTCGATTGTCCAGGCAAAAGTTTCGTTTGTCCACCCTCAGATCGAAAGTTATTATTGAACAAACACTTTGTTTTGGAAAAAGTAAATTTTGTTCTTTCCATATTTTCGTGAGGTTTAAAGTTCATGACACTCGAATGGGCTTTATCGTTAGCTGATCCAGTGAACTCGATTGTCCAGGCAAAAGTTTTGTTTGTCCACCCTCAGATCGAAAGTTATTATTGAACAAACACTTTGTTTTGGAAAAAGTAATTTTTGTTCTTTCCATATTTTCGCGAGGTTTAATGTTTAAGACACGTGAATGGACTTTATCGTTAGCTGATCCAATGAACTCGATTGTCCAGGCAAAAGTTTCGTTTGTCCACCCTCAGATCAAAAGTTATTATTGAACAAACACTTTGTTTTGGAAAAAGTAATTTTTGTTCTTTCCATATTTTCGCGAGGTTTAAAGTTCATGACACTCGAATGGGCTTTATCGTTAGCTGATCCAGTGAACTCGATTGTCCAGGCAAAAGTTTCGTTTGTCCACCCTCAGATCAAAAGTTATTATTGAACAAACACTTTGTTTTGGAAAAAGTAATTTTTGTTCTTTCCATATTTTCGCGAGGTTTAATGTTTATGACACATGAATGGACTTTGTCGTTAGCTGATCCAATGAACTCGATTGTCCAGGCAAAAGTTTCGTTTGTCCACCCTCAGATCAAAAGTTATTATTGAACAAACACTTTGTTTTGGAAAAAGTAATTTTTGTTCTTTCCATATTTTCGCGAGGTTTAAAGTTCATGACACTCGAATGGGCTTTATCGTTAGCTGATCCAGTGAACTCGATTGTCCAGGCAAAAGTTTCGTTTGTCCACCCCCAGATCAAAAGTTTTTGAACAAACACTTTGTTTTGGAAAAAGTAATTTTTGTTCTTTCCATATTTTCGCGAGGTTTAAAGTTCATGACACTCGAATGGGCTTTATCGTTAGCTGATCCAGTGAACTCGATTGTCCAGGCAAAAGTTTCGTTTGTCCACCCCCAGATCAAAAGTTTTTGAACAAACACTTTGTTTTGGAAAAAGTAATTTTTGTTCTTTCCATATTTTCGCGAGGTTTAATGTTTATGACACATGAATGGACTTTATCGTTAGCTGATCCAATGAACTCGATTGTCCAGGCAAAAGTTTCGTTTGTCCACCCTCAGATCAAAAGTTATTTTTGAACAAAACTTTGTTTTGGAAAAAGTAATTTTTGTTCTTTTCATATTTTCGCGAGGTTTAATGTTTATGACACATGAATGGACTTTATCGTTAGCTGATCCAGTGAACTCGATTGTCCAGGCAAAAGTTTCGTTTGTCCACCCTCAGATCAAAAGTTATTATTGAACAAACACTTTGTTTTGGAAAAAGTAATTTTTGTTCTTTCCATATTTTCGCGAGGTTTAAAGTTCATGACACTCGAATGGGCTTTATCGTTAGCTGATCCAGTGAACTCGATTGTCCAGGCAAAAGTTTCGTTTGTCCACCCCCAGATCAAAAGTTTTTGAACAAACACTTTGTTTTGGAAAAAGTAATTTTTGTTCTTTCCATATTTTCGCGAGGTTTAAAGTTCATGACACTCGAATGGGCTTTATCGTTAGCTGATCCAGTGAACTCGATTGTCCAGGCAAAAGTTTCGTTTGTCCACCCTCAGATCAAAAGTTATTTTTGAACAAAACTTTGTTTTGGAAAAAGTAATTTTTGTTCTTTCCATATTTTCGCGAGGTTTAATGTTTATGACACATAAATGGACTTTATCGTTAGCTGATCCAGTGAGCTCGATTGTCCAGGCAAAAGTTTCGTTTGTCCACCCTCAGATCAAAAGTTATTATTGAACAAACACTTTGTTTTGGAAAAAGTAATTTTTGTTCTTTCCATATTTTCGCGAGGTTTAATGTTTATGACACATGAATGGACTTTGTCGTTAGCTGATCCAATGAACTCGATTGTCCAGGCAAAAGTTTCGTTTGTCCACCCTCAGATCAAAAGTTATTATTGAACAAACACTTTGTTTTGGAAAAAGTAATTTTTGTTCTTTCCATATTTTCGCGAGGTTTAAAGTTCATGACACTCGAATGGGCTTTATCGTTAGCTGATCCAGTGAACTCGATTGTCCAGGCAAAAGTTTCGTTTGTCCACCCCCAGATCAAAAGTTTTTGAACAAACACTTTGTTTTGGAAAAAGTAATTTTTGTTCTTTCCATATTTTCGCGAGGTTTAAAGTTCATGACACTCGAATGGGCTTTATCGTTAGCTGATCCAATGAACTCGATTGTCCAGGCAAACGTTTCGTTTGTCCACCCTCAGATCGAAAGTTATTATTGAACAAACACTTTGTTTTGGAAAAAGTAAATTTTGTTCTTTCCATATTTTCGCGAGGTTTAATGTTTATGACACATGAATGGACTTTATCGTTAGCTGATCCAATGAACTCGATTGTCCAGGCAAACGTTTCGTTTGTCCACCCTCAGATCGAAAGTTATTATTGAACAAACACTTTGTTTTGGAAAAAGTAAATTTTGTTCTTTCCATATTTTCGTGAGGTTTAAAGTTCATGGCACTCGAATGGGCTTTATCGTTAGCTGATCCAGTGAACTCGATTGTCCAGGCAAAAGTTTTGTTTGTCCACCCTCAGATCAAAAGTTATTATTGAACAAACACTTTGTTTTGGAAAAAGTAATTTTTGTTCTTTTCATATTTTCGTGAGGTTTAAAGTTCATGACACTCGAATGGGCTTTATCGTTAGCTGATCCAGTGAACTCGATTGTCCAGGCAAAAGTTTCGTTTGTCCACCCTCAGATCGAAAGTTATTATTGAACAAACACTTTGTTTTGGAAAAAGTAAATTTTGTTCTTTCCATATTTTCGTGAGGTTTAAAGTTCATGACACTCGAATGGGTTTTATCGTTAGCTGATCCAGTGAACTCGATTGTCCAGGCAAAAGTTTTGTTTGTCCACCCTCAGATCGAAAGTTATTATTGAACAAACACTTTGTTTTGGAAAAAGTAATTTTTGTTCTTTCCATATTTTCGTGAGGTTTAAAGTTCATGATACTCGAATAGGCTTTATCGTTAGCTGATTCAGTGAACTCGATTGTCCAGGCAAAAGTTTTGTTTGTCCGCCCTCAGATCGAAAGTTATTATTGAACAAACACTTTGTTTTGGAAAAAGTAAATTTTGTTCTTTCCATATTTTCGTGAGGTTTAAAGTTCATGACACTCGAATGGGCTTTATCGTTAGCTGATCCAGTGAACTCGATTGTCCAGGCAAAAGTTTTGTTTGTCCACCCTCAGATCAAAAGTTATTATTGAACAAACACTTTGTTTTGGAAAAAGTAATTTTTGTTCTTTTCATATTTTCGTGAGGTTTAAAGTTCATGACACTCGAATGGGCTTTATCGTTAGCTGATCCAGTGAACTCGATTGTCCAGGCAAAAGTTTCGTTTGTCCACCCTCAGATCGAAAGTTATTATTGAACAAACACTTTGTTTTGGAAAAAGTAATTTTTGTTCTTTCCATATTTTCGTGAGGTTTAAAGTTCATGACACTCGAATGGGCTTTATCGTTAGCTGATCCAGTGAACTCGATTGTCCAGGCAAAAGTTTTGTTTGTCCACCCTCAGATCGAAAGTTATTATTGAACAAACACTTTGTTTTGGAAAAAGTAATTTTTGTTCTTTCCATATTTTCGTGAGGTTTAAAGTTCATGATACTCGAATAGGCTTTATCGTTAGCTGATCCAGTGAACTCGATTGTCCAGGCAAAAGTTTTGTTTGTCCACCCTCAGATCGAAAGTTATTATTGAACAAACACTTTGTTTTGGAAAAAGTAATTTTTGTTCTTTCCATATTTTCGTGAGGTTTAAAGTTCATGACACTCGAATGGGCTTTATCGTTAGCTGATCCAGTGAACTCGATTGTCCAGGCAAAAGTTTTGTTTGTCCACCCTCAGATCAAAAGTTATTATTGAACAAACACTTTGTTTTGGAAAAAGTAATTTTTGTTCTTTCCATATTTTCGCGAGGTTTAATGTTTATGACACATGAATGGAATTTATCGTTAGCTGATCCAGTGAACTCGATTGTCCAGGCAAAAGTTTCGTTTGTCCACCCCCAGATCAAAAGTTTTTGAACAAACACTTTGTTTTGGAAAAAGTAATTTTTGCTCTTTCCATATTTTCGCGAGGTTTAATGTTTATGACACATGAATGGACATTATCGTTAGCTGATCCAATGAACTCGATTGTCCAGGCAAAAGTTTCGTTTGTCCACCCTCAGATCAAAAGTTATTTTTGAACAAAACTTTGTTTTGGAAAAAGTAATTTTTGTTCTTTCCATATTTTCGCGAGGTTTAATGTTTAAGACACATGAATGGACTTTATCGTTAGCTAATCCAATGAACTCGATTGTCCAGGCAAAATTTTCGTTTGTCCACCCTCAGATCAAAAGTTATTATTGAACAAACACTTTGTTTTGGAAAAAGTAATTTTTGTTCTTACGATATTTTCGCGAGGTTTAAAGTTCATGACACTCGAATGGGCTTTATCGTTAGCTGATCCAGTGAACTCGATTGTCCAGGCAAAAGTTTCGTTTGTCCACCCTCAGATCAAAAGTTATTATTGAACAAACACTTTGTTTTGGAAAAAGTAATTTTTGTTCTTTCCATATTTTCGCGAGGTTTATTGTATATTACACTCCAATGGACTCTATCGATAGCTGATCCAGTGAACTCGATTGTCTAGGCAAAAGTTTCATTTGTCCACCCTCAGATCAAAAGTTATTTTTGAACAAAACTTTGTTTTGGAAAAAGTAATTTTTGTTCTTTCCATATTTTCGCGAGGTTTAATGTTTATGACACATGAATGGACTTTATCGTTAGCTGATCCAATGAACTCGATTGTCCAGGCAAAAGTTTCGTTTGTCCACCCCTAGATCAAAAGTTTTTGAACAAACACTTTGTTTTGGAAAAAGTAATTTTTGCTCTTTCCATATTTTCGCGAGGTTTACTGTTTATGACACATGAATGGACTTTATCGTTAGCTAATCTAATGAACTCGATTGTCCAGGCAAAAGTTTCGTTTGTCCACCCTCAGATCAAAAGTTATTATTGAACAAACACTTTGTTTTGGAAAAAGTAATTTTTGTTCTTTCCATATTTTCGCGAGGTTTAAAGTTCATGACACTCGAATGGGCTTTATCGTTAGCTGATCCAGTGAACTCGATTGTCCAGGCAAAAGTTTCGTTTGTCCACCCCCAGATCAAAAGTTTTTGAACAAACACTTTGTTTTGGAAAAAGTAATTTTTGTTCTTTCCATATTTTCGCGAGGTTTAATGTTTATGACACATGAATGGACTTTATCGTTAGCTGATCCAGTGAACTCGATTTCGATTCGACTGAACAATCGAGTTCATTGGATCAGCTAACGATAAAGTCCATTCATGTGTCATAAACATTAAACCTCGCGAAAATATGGAAAGAACAAAAATTACTTTTTCCAAAACAAAGTGTTTGTTCAAAAACTTTTGATCTGGGGGTGGACAAACGAAACTTTTGCCTGGACAATCGAGTTCACTAGATCAGCTATCGATAGAGTCCATTCGAGTGTAATATCCAATAAACCTCGCGAAAATATGGAAAGAACAAAAATTACTTCTTCCAAAACAAAGTGTTTGTTGAATAATAACTTTTGATCTGAGGGTGGACAAACGAAACTTTTGCCTGTACAATCGAGTTCATTGGATCAGCTAACGATAAAGTCCATTCATGTGTCATAAACATTAAACCTCGCGAAAATATGGAAAGAACAAAAATTACTTTTTCCAAAACAAAGTGTTTGTTCAAAAACTTTTGATCTGGGGGTGGACAAACGAAACTTTTGCCTGGCCAATCGAGTTCACTGGATCAGCTAACGATAAAGCCCATTCGAGTGTCATGAACTTTAAACCTCGCGAAAATATGGAAAGAACAAAAATTACTTTTTCCAAAACAAAGTGTTTGTTCAATAATAACTTTTGATCTGAGGGTGGACAAACGAAACTTTTGCCTGGACAATCGAGTTCATTAGATTAGCTAACGATAAAGTCCATTCATGTGTCATAAACAGTAAACCTCGCGAAAATATGGAAAGAGCAAAAATTACTTTTTCCAAAACAAAGTGTTTGTTCAAAAACTTTTGATCTAGGGGTGGACAAACGAAACTTGCCTGGACAATCGAGTTCATTGGATCAGCTAACGACAAAGTCCATTCATGTGTCATAAACATTAAACCTCGCGAAAATATGGAAAGAACAAAAATTACTTTTTCCAAAACAAAGTGTTTGTTCAATAATAACTTTTGATCTGAGGGTGGACAAACGAAACTTTTGCCTGGACAATCGAGTTCACTGGATCAGCTAACGATAAAGTCCATTCATGTGTCATAAACATTAAACCTCGCGAAAATATGAAAAGAACAAAAATTACTTTTTCCAAAACAAAGTGTTTGTTCAAAAACTTTTGATCTGGGGGTGGACAAACGAAACTTTTGCCTGGACAATCGAGTTCACTGGATCAGCTATCGATAGAGTCCATTGGAGTGTAATATACAATAAACCTCGCGAAAATATGGAAAGAACAAAAATTACTTTTTCCAAAACAAAGTGTTTGTTCAATAATAACTTTTGATCTGAGGGTGGACAAACGAAACTTTTACCTGGACAATCGAGTTCACTGGATCAGCTATTGATAGAGTCCATTGGAGTGTAATATACAATAAACCTCGCGAAAATATGGAAAGAACAAAAATTACTTTTTCCAAAACAAAGTGTTTGTTGAATAATAACTTTTGATCTGAGGGTGGACAAACGAAATTTTGCCTGGACAATCGAGTTCACTGGATCAGCTAACGATAAAGCCCATTCGAGTGTCATGAACTTTAAACCTCGCGAAAATATGGAAAGAACAAAAATTACTTTTTCCAAAACAAAGTGTTTGTTCAATAATAACTTTTGATCTGAGGGTGGACAAACGAAACTTTTGCCTGGACAATCGAGTTCACTGGATCAGCTAACGATAAAGTCCATTCATGTGTCATTAACATTAAACCTCGCGAAAATATGAAAAGAACAAAAATTACTTTTTCCAAAACAAAGTGTTTGTTCAATAATAACTTTTGATCTGAGGGTGGACAAACGAAACTTTTGCCTGGACAATCGAGTTCATTGGATCAGCTAACGATAAAGTCCATTCATGTGTCATAAACATTAAACCTCGCGAAAATATGGAAAGAACAAAAATTACTTTTTCCAAAACAAAGTGTTTGTTCAAAAACTTTTGATCTGGGGGTGGACAAACGAAACTTTTGCCTGGACAATCGAGTTCACTGGATCAGCTAACGATAAAGCCCATTCGAGTGTCATGAACTTTAAACCTCGCGAAAATATGGAAAGAACAAAAATTACTTTTTCCAAAACAAAGTGTTTGTTCAAAAACTTTTGATCTGGGGGTGGACAAACGAAACTTTTGCCAGGACAATCGAGTTCACTGGATCAGCTAACGATAAAGCCCATTCGAGTGTCATGAACTTTAAACCTCGCGAAAATATGGAAAGAACAAAAATTACTTTTTCCAAAACAAAGTGTTTGTTCAATAATAACTTTTGATCTGAGGGTGGACAAACGAAACTTTTGCCTGGACAATCGAGTTCATTGGATCAGCTAACGACAAAGTCCATTCATGTGTCATAAACATTAAACCTCGCGAAAATATGGAAAGAACAAAAATTACTTTTTCCAAAACAAAGTGTTTGTTCAATAATAACTTTTGATCTGAGGGTGGACAAACGAAACTTTTGCCTGGACAATCGAGTTCATTGGATCAGCTAACGATAAAGTCCATTCATGTGTCATAAACATTAAACCTCGCGAAAATATGGAAAGAGCAAAAATTACTTTTTCCAAAACAAAGTGTTTGTTCAAAAACTTTTGATCTAGGGGTGGACAAACGAAACTTTTGCCTGGACAATCGAGTTCATTGGATCAGCTAACGACAAAGTCCATTCATATGTCATAAACATTAAACCTCGCGAAAATATGGAAAGAACAAAAATTACTTTTTCCAAAACAAAGTGTTTGTTCAATAATAACTTTTGATCTGAGGGTGGACAAACGAAACTTTTGCCTGGACAATCGAGTTCACTGGATCAGCTAACGATAAAGCCCATTCGAGTGTCATGAACTTTAAACCTCGCGAAAATATGGAAAGAACAAAAATTACTTTTTCCAAAACAAAGTGTTTGTTCAATAATAACTTTCGATCTGAGGGTGGACAAACGAAACTTTTGCCTGGACAATCGAGTTCACTGGATCAGCTAACGATAAAGCCCATTCGAGTGTCATGAACTTTAAACCTCACGAAAATATGAAAAGAACAAAAATTACTTTTTCCAAAACAAAGTGTTTGTTCAATAATAACTTTTGATCTGAGGGTGGACAAACGAAACTTTTGCCTGGAAAATCGAGTTCATTGGATCAGCTAACGATAAAGTCCATTCATGTGTCATAAACATTAAACCTCGCGAAAATATGGAAAGAACAAAAATTACTTTTTCCAAAACAAAGTTTTGTTCAAAAATAACTTTTGATCTGAGGGTGGACAAACGAAACTTTTGCCTGGACAATCGAGTTCACTGGATCAGCTAACGATAAAGCCCATTCGAGTGTCATGAACTTTAAACCTCGCGAAAATATGGAAAGAACAAAAATTACTTTTTCCAAAACAAAGTGTTTGTTCAAAAACTTTTGATCTGGGGGTGGACAAACGAAACTTTTGCCTGGACAATCGAGTTCACTGGATCAGCTAACGATAAAGCCCATTCGAGTGTCATGAACTTTAAACCTCGCGAAAATATGGAAAGAACAAAAATTACTTTTTCCAAAACAAAGTGTTTGTTCAATAATAACTTTTGATCTGAGGGTGGACAAACGAAACTTTTGCCTGGACAATCGAGTTCACTGGATCAGCTAACGATAAAGTCCATTCATGTGTCATAAACATTAAACCTCGCGAAAATATGAAAAGAACAAAAATTACTTTTTCCAAAACAAAGTTTTGTTCAAAAATAACTTTTGATCTGAGGGTGGACAAACGAAACTTTTGCCTGGACAATCGAGTTCATTGGATCAGCTAACGATAAAGTCCATTCATGTGTCATAAACATTAAACCTCGCGAAAATATGGAAAGAACAAAAATTACTTTTTCCAAAACAAAGTGTTTGTTCAAAAACTTTTGATCTGGGGGTGGACAAACGAAACTTTTGCCTGGACAATCGAGTTCACTGGATCAGCTAACGATAAAGCCCATTCGAGTGTCATGAACTTTAAACCTCGCGAAAATATGGAAAGAACAAAAATTACTTTTTCCAAAACAAAGTGTTTGTTCAAAAACTTTTGATCTGGGGGTGGACAAACGAAACTTTTGCCTGGACAATCGAGTTCACTGGATCAGCTAACGATAAAGCCCATTCGAGTGTCATGAACTTTAAACCTCGCGAAAATATGGAAAGAACAAAAATTACTTTTTCCAAAACAAAGTGTTTGTTCAATAATAACTTTTGATCTGAGGGTGGACAAACGAAACTTTTGCCTGGACAATCGAGTTCATTGGATCAGCTAACGACAAAGTCCATTCATGTGTCATAAACATTAAACCTCGCGAAAATATGGAAAGAACAAAAATTACTTTTTCCAAAACAAAGTGTTTGTTCAATAATAACTTTTGATCTGAGGGTGGACAAACGAAACTTTTGCCTGGACAATCGAGCTCACTGGATCAGCTAACGATAAAGTCCATTTATGTGTCATAAACATTAAACCTCGCGAAAATATGGAAAGAACAAAAATTACTTTTTCCAAAACAAAGTTTTGTTCAAAAATAACTTTTGATCTGAGGGTGGACAAACGAAACTTTTGCCTGGACAATCGAGTTCACTGGATCAGCTAACGATAAAGCCCATTCGAGTGTCATGAACTTTAAACCTCGCGAAAATATGGAAAGAACAAAAATTACTTTTTCCAAAACAAAGTGTTTGTTCAAAAACTTTTGATCTGGGGGTGGACAAACGAAACTTTTGCCTGGACAATCGAGTTCACTGGATCAGCTAACGATAAAGCCCATTCGAGTGTCATGAACTTTAAACCTCGCGAAAATATGGAAAGAACAAAAATTACTTTTTCCAAAACAAAGTGTTTGTTCAATAATAACTTTTGATCTGAGGGTGGACAAACGAAACTTTTGCCTGGACAATCGAGTTCACTGGATCAGCTAACGATAAAGTCCATTCATGTGTCATAAACATTAAACCTCGCGAAAATATGAAAAGAACAAAAATTACTTTTTCCAAAACAAAGTTTTGTTCAAAAATAACTTTTGATCTGAGGGTGGACAAACGAAACTTTTGCCTGGACAATCGAGTTCATTGGATCAGCTAACGATAAAGTCCATTCATGTGTCATAAACATTAAACCTCGCGAAAATATGGAAAGAACAAAAATTACTTTTTCCAAAACAAAGTGTTTGTTCAAAAACTTTTGATCTGGGGGTGGACAAACGAAACTTTTGCCTGGACAATCGAGTTCACTGGATCAGCTAACGATAAAGCCCATTCGAGTGTCATGAACTTTAAACCTCGCGAAAATATGGAAAGAACAAAAATTACTTTTTCCAAAACAAAGTGTTTGTTCAAAAACTTTTGATCTGGGGGTGGACAAACGAAACTTTTGCCTGGACAATCGAGTTCACTGGATCAGCTAACGATAAAGCCCATTCGAGTGTCATGAACTTTAAACCTCGCGAAAATATGGAAAGAACAAAAATTACTTTTTCCAAAACAAAGTGTTTGTTCAATAATAACTTTTGATCTGAGGGTGGACAAACGAAACTTTTGCCTGGACAATCGAGTTCATTGGATCAGCTAACGACAAAGTCCATTCATGTGTCATAAACATTAAACCTCGCGAAAATATGGAAAGAACAAAAATTACTTTTTCCAAAACAAAGTGTTTGTTCAATAATAACTTTTGATCTGAGGGTGGACAAACGAAACTTTTGCCTGGACAATCGAGTTCACTGGATCAGCTAACGATAAAGCCCATTCGAGTGTCATGAACTTTAAACCTCGCGAAAATATGGAAAGAACAAAAATTACTTTTTCCAAAACAAAGTGTTTGTTCAATAATAACTTTTGATCTGAGGGTGGACAAACGAAACTTTTGCCTGGACAATCGAGTTCATTGGATCAGCTAACGATAAAGTCCATTCACGTGTCTTAAACATTAAACCTCGCGAAAATATGGAAAGAACAAAAATTACTTTTTCCAAAACAAAGTGTTTGTTCAATAATAACTTTCGATCTGAGGGTGGACAAACAAAACTTTTGCCTGGACAATCGAGTTCACTGGATCAGCTAACGATAAAGCCCATTCGAGTGTCATGAACTTTAAACCTCACGAAAATATGGAAAGAACAAAATTTACTTTTTCCAAAACAAAGTGTTTGTTCAATAATAACTTTCGATCTGAGGGTGGACAAACGAAACTTTTGCCTGGACAATCGAGTTCACTGGATCAGCTAACGATAAAGCCCATTCGAGTGTCATGAACTTTAAACCTCACGAAAATATGAAAAGAACAAAAATTACTTTTTCCAAAACAAAGTGTTTGTTCAATAATAACTTTTGATCTGAGGGTGGACAAACGAAACTTTTGCCTGGACAATCGAGTTCATTGGATCAGCTAACGACAAAGTCCATTCATGTGTCATAAACATTAAACCTCGCGAAAATATGGAAAGAACAAAAATTACTTTTTCCAAAACAAAGTGTTTGTTCAATAATAACTTTTGATCTGAGGGTGGACAAACGAAACTTTTGCCTGGACAATCGAGTTCATTGGATCAGCTAACGATAAAGCCCATTCGAGTGTCATGAACTTTAAACCTCACGAAAATATGGAAAGAACAAAAATTACTTTTTCCAAAACAAAGTGTTTGTTCAAAAACTTTTGATCTGGGGGTGGACAAACGAAACTTTTGCCTGGACAATCGAGTTCATTGGATCAGCTAACGACAAAGTCCATTCATGTGTCATAAACATTAAACCTCGCGAAAATATGGAAAGAACAAAAATTACTTTTTCCAAAACAAAGTGTTTGTTCAATAATAACTTTTGATCTGAGGGTGGACAAACGAAACTTTTGCCTGGACAATCGAGTTCATTGGATCAGCTAACGATAAAGTCCATTCATGTGTCATAAACATTAAACCTCGCGAAAATATGGAAAGAACAAAAATTACTTTTTCCAAAACAAAGTGTTTGTTCAAAAACTTTTGATCTGGGGGTGAACAAACGAAACTTTTGCCTGGACAATCGAGTTCACTGGATCAGCTAACGATAAAGCCCATTCGAGTGTCATGAACTTTAAACCTCGCGAAAATATGGAAAGAACAAAAATTACTTTTTCCAAAACAAAGTGTTTGTTCAAAAACTTTTGATCTGGGGGTGGACAAACGAAACTTTTGCCTGGACAATCGAGTTCACTGGATCAGCTAACGATAAAGCCCATTCGAGTGTCATGAACTTTAAACCTCGCGAAAATATGGAAAGAACAAAAATTACTTTTTCCAAAACAAAGTGTTTGTTCAATAATAACTTTTGATCTGAGGGTGGACAAACGAAACTTTTGCCTGGACAATCGAGTTCATTGGATCAGCTAACGATAAAGTCCATTCATGTGTCATAAACATTAAACCTCGCGAAAATATGGAAAGAACAAAAATTACTTTTTCCAAAACAAAGTTTTGTTCAAAAATAACTTTTGATCTGAGGGTGGACAAACGAAACTTTTGCCTGGACAATCGAGCTCACTGGATCAGCTAACGATAAAGTCCATTTATGTGTCATAAACATTAAACCTCGCGAAAATATGGAAAGAACAAAAATTACTTTTTCCAAAACAAAGTGTTTGTTCAATAATAACTTTTGATCTGAGGGTGGACAAACGAAACTTTTGCCTGGACAATCGAGTTCACTGGATCAGCTAACGATAAAGCCCATTCGAGTGTCATGAACTTTAAACCTCGCGAAAATATGGAAAGAACAAAAATTACTTTTTCCAAAACAAAGTGTTTGTTCAATAATAACTTTTGATCTGAGGGTGGACAAACGAAACTTTTGCCTGGACAATCGAGTTCATTGGATCAGCTAACGATAAAGTCCATTCACGTGTCTTAAACATTAAACCTCGCGAAAATATGGAAAGAACAAAAATTACTTTTTCCAAAACAAAGTGTTTGTTCAATAATAACTTTCGATCTGAGGGTGGACAAACAAAACTTTTGCCTGGACAATCGAGTTCACTGGATCAGCTAACGATAAAGCCCATTCGAGTGTCATGAACTTTAAACCTCGCGAAAATATGGAAAGAACAAAAATTACTTTTTCCAAAACAAAGTGTTTGTTCAAAAACTTTTGATCTGGGGGTGGACAAACGAAACTTTTGCCTGGACAATCGAGTTCACTGGATCAGCTAACGATAAAGCCCATTCGAGTGTCATGAACTTTAAACCTCGCGAAAATATGGAAAGAACAAAAATTACTTTTTCCAAAACAAAGTGTTTGTTCAATAATAACTTTTGATCTGAGGGTGGACAAACGAAACTTTTGCCTGGACAATCGAGTTCACTGGATCAGCTAACGATAAAGTCCATTCATGTGTCATAAACATTAAACCTCGCGAAAATATGAAAAGAACAAAAATTACTTTTTCCAAAACAAAGTTTTGTTCAAAAATAACTTTTGATCTGAGGGTGGACAAACGAAACTTTTGCCTGGACAATCGAGTTCATTGGATCAGCTAACGATAAAGTCCATTCATGTGTCATAAACATTAAACCTCGCGAAAATATGGAAAGAACAAAAATTACTTTTTCCAAAACAAAGTGTTTGTTCAAAAACTTTTGATCTGGGGGTGGACAAACGAAACTTTTGCCTGGACAATCGAGTTCACTGGATCAGCTAACGATAAAGCCCATTCGAGTGTCATGAACTTTAAACCTCGCGAAAATATGGAAAGAACAAAAATTACTTTTTCCAAAACAAAGTGTTTGTTCAAAAACTTTTGATCTGGGGGTGGACAAACGAAACTTTTGCCTGGACAATCGAGTTCACTGGATCAGCTAACGATAAAGCCCATTCGAGTGTCATGAACTTTAAACCTCGCGAAAATATGGAAAGAACAAAAATTACTTTTTCCAAAACAAAGTGTTTGTTCAATAATAACTTTTGATCTGAGGGTGGACAAACGAAACTTTTGCCTGGACAATCGAGTTCATTGGATCAGCTAACGACAAAGTCCATTCATGTGTCATAAACATTAAACCTCGCGAAAATATGGAAAGAACAAAAATTACTTTTTCCAAAACAAAGTGTTTGTTCAATAATAACTTTTGATCTGAGGGTGGACAAACGAAACTTTTGCCTGGACAATCGAGTTCACTGGATCAGCTAACGATAAAGCCCATTCGAGTGTCATGAACTTTAAACCTCGCGAAAATATGGAAAGAACAAAAATTACTTTTTCCAAAACAAAGTGTTTGTTCAATAATAACTTTTGATCTGAGGGTGGACAAACGAAACTTTTGCCTGGACAATCGAGTTCATTGGATCAGCTAACGATAAAGTCCATTCACGTGTCTTAAACATTAAACCTCGCGAAAATATGGAAAGAACAAAAATTACTTTTTCCAAAACAAAGTGTTTGTTCAATAATAACTTTCGATCTGAGGGTGGACAAACAAAACTTTTGCCTGGACAATCGAGTTCACTGGATCAGCTAACGATAAAGCCCATTCGAGTGTCATGAACTTTAAACCTCACGAAAATATGGAAAGAACAAAATTTACTTTTTCCAAAACAAAGTGTTTGTTCAATAATAACTTTCGATCTGAGGGTGGACAAACGAAACTTTTGCCTGGACAATCGAGTTCACTGGATCAGCTAACGATAAAGCCCATTCGAGTGTCATGAACTTTAAACCTCACGAAAATATGAAAAGAACAAAAATTACTTTTTCCAAAACAAAGTGTTTGTTCAATAATAACTTTTGATCTGAGGGTGGACAAACGAAACTTTTGCCTGGACAATCGAGTTCATTGGATCAGCTAACGACAAAGTCCATTCATGTGTCATAAACATTAAACCTCGCGAAAATATGGAAAGAACAAAAATTACTTTTTCCAAAACAAAGTGTTTGTTCAATAATAACTTTTGATCTGAGGGTGGACAAACGAAACTTTTGCCTGGACAATCGAGTTCATTGGATCAGCTAACGATAAAGCCCATTCGAGTGTCATGAACTTTAAACCTCACGAAAATATGGAAAGAACAAAAATTACTTTTTCCAAAACAAAGTGTTTGTTCAAAAACTTTTGATCTGGGGGTGGACAAACGAAACTTTTGCCTGGACAATCGAGTTCATTGGATCAGCTAACGACAAAGTCCATTCATGTGTCATAAACATTAAACCTCGCGAAAATATGGAAAGAACAAAAATTACTTTTTCCAAAACAAAGTGTTTGTTCAATAATAACTTTTGATCTGAGGGTGGACAAACGAAACTTTTGCCTGGACAATCGAGTTCATTGGATCAGCTAACGATAAAGTCCATTCATGTGTCATAAACATTAAACCTCGCGAAAATATGGAAAGAACAAAAATTACTTTTTCCAAAACAAAGTGTTTGTTCAAAAACTTTTGATCTGGGGGTGAACAAACGAAACTTTTGCCTGGACAATCGAGTTCACTGGATCAGCTAACGATAAAGCCCATTCGAGTGTCATGAACTTTAAACCTCGCGAAAATATGGAAAGAACAAAAATTACTTTTTCCAAAACAAAGTGTTTGTTCAAAAACTTTTGATCTGGGGGTGGACAAACGAAACTTTTGCCTGGACAATCGAGTTCACTGGATCAGCTAACGATAAAGCCCATTCGAGTGTCATGAACTTTAAACCTCGCGAAAATATGGAAAGAACAAAAATTACTTTTTCCAAAACAAAGTGTTTGTTCAATAATAACTTTTGATCTGAGGGTGGACAAACGAAACTTTTGCCTGGACAATCGAGTTCATTGGATCAGCTAACGATAAAGTCCATTCATGTGTCATAAACATTAAACCTCGCGAAAATATGGAAAGAACAAAAATTACTTTTTCCAAAACAAAGTTTTGTTCAAAAATAACTTTTGATCTGAGGGTGGACAAACGAAACTTTTGCCTGGACAATCGAGCTCACTGGATCAGCTAACGATAAAGTCCATTTATGTGTCATAAACATTAAACCTCGCGAAAATATGGAAAGAACAAAAATTACTTTTTCCAAAACAAAGTGTTTGTTCAATAATAACTTTTGATCTGAGGGTGGACAAACGAAACTTTTGCCTGGACAATCGAGTTCACTGGATCAGCTAACGATAAAGCCCATTCGAGTGTCATGAACTT
Organism: Dendrolimus pini; assembly: GCA_949752895.1. Classification (NCBI taxonomy): domain Eukaryota; kingdom Metazoa; phylum Arthropoda; class Insecta; order Lepidoptera; family Lasiocampidae; genus Dendrolimus; species Dendrolimus pini. Next base: position 3,136,078 of record OX457130.1, on the reverse strand, counting down.
TAAACCTCGCGAAAATATGGAAAGAACAAAAATTACTTTTTCCAAAACAAAGTGTTTGTTCAATAATAACTTTTGATCTGAGGGTGGACAAACGAAACTTTTGCCTGGACAATCGAGTTCATTGGATCAGCTAACGATAAAGTCCATTCACGTGTCTTAAACATTAAACCTCGCGAAAATATGGAAAGAACAAAAATTACTTTTTCCAAAACAAAGTGTTTGTTCAATAATAACTTTCGATCTGAGGGTGGACAAACAAAACTTTTGCCTGGACAATCGAGTTCACTGGATCAGCTAACGATAAAGCCCATTCGAGTGTCATGAACTTTAAACCTCACGAAAATATGGAAAGAACAAAATTTACTTTTTCCAAAACAAAGTGTTTGTTCAATAATAACTTTCGATCTGAGGGTGGACAAACGAAACTTTTGCCTGGACAATCGAGTTCACTGGATCAGCTAACGATAAAGCCCATTCGAGTGTCATGAACTTTAAACCTCACGAAAATATGAAAAGAACAAAAATTACTTTTTCCAAAACAAAGTGTTTGTTCAATAATAACTTTTGATCTGAGGGTGGACAATCAAAACTTTTGCCTGGACAATCGAGTTCACTGGATCAGCTAACGATAAAGCCCATTCGAGTGCCATGAACTTTAAACCTCACGAAAATATTGAAAGAACAAAATTTACTTTTTCCAAAACAAAGTGTTTGTTCAATAATAACTTTCGATCTGAGGGTGGACAAACGAAACGTTTGCCTGGACAATCGAGTTCATTGGATCAGCTAACGATAAAGTCCATTCAAGTGCAAAAAACATGAAACCTTGCGAAAATATGAGAAGAACCGGAATTTCTTTTTTCAAAAAAAGTTTTTGTTCCATAACTTTTGAACCAAGGGTGGGCAAACGAAACTTTTGCCTGGACAATCGAGTGCATTGGATCAGCTAACGATAAAGTCCATTCGAGTGCAAAAAACATGAAACCTTGCGAAAATATGGGAAGAACCGGAATTTCTTTTTTCAAAAAAAGTTTTTGTTCAATAACTTTTGAACCAAGGGTGGGCAAACGAAAATTTTTCCTGGGCAAACGTGGACTAACGATGGACAAACGAATGAGATATTGTTCTTTTAAAAATTCGCAACTCGAGGTGCCAACTTCACAGAGCTATATGTCAAATGAAATGATATTCTAGGCGTGACAATTTACAGGTAAGATAAACCCATATTTACTGTGACATTGGCCGAATCAGCGCCAGTAGCGTTGGAGCCAAATCGCCAAAAATAGAATAGAATAGAAACCCATATTGAATGTTACTTCAAAGAAATTTTTACAATTATATCTTCATTATTTAACATATGCAGCAAACTGCGACTTAATGAATGAATATACATCTTTCTATCATCTTTAGTACCTACAGTGTATACTTATTGCGCGTCTAATACGAAAATTGGATTTGATATGACAAAATTACATTAACAACAAATTTATCGCAAAATTGCTAAATACCCTCAAAAGTTTCTTCATTACAAATTTTAATGCAAATTATACAAACGATTATTTAGTACTGTTTTCGTTATGAACCTTATGTCAACAGAAATAAGGTTGAAGATGAAGCTAAAAGTGTCTTAAGGTTAACTAAAAAGCTATTATAACATGGCAAATAGACCAGTTAATGACTTTCGCTATAATTATTGAAATGAAATCGTCTAAGAGTTGGTTTTAGATCTGACTTCAAAAGGGAAATAGATTGAGGTTGAAGGAAGCGTGTTTTTAATTCCGGTTAAAATTATATTTCTCAGAATGTTGATTAAGTAATAAGCAGACAAACAAATATACACATTGTTTAGCCATGATAGGCACAGAAGCCTGGGGGGATAATTCGCGACCCGTGTGTGGGGTTCGCCAGATCGAGGGTGGCACTAGCATGCCCGGTCAGGGCTGTTGCCATGCTATTGCCACTCCTGCAGGATACCCACTAAAACCGCTGTGTGTTCCGTCCTGCGCGGTATGCCAGGGCTACGGAAAAACGGGAGAAACGGTCCCAACTTCACGTTCCCTGGCAGGGGTGGGCCTCACGCACAGGCCTCTTCCATTGCCGGGGGACATCTTTTATCCTCCGGCATCGTTCAGAGGTGAGCGCGCGCGGAGCACTCGCGCTCTCATCTCGTCGGCATGTGAAGGGGCCCCACCCGCTCGCACATTGTATACCCTAAGCCCTAAGCTAAGCATGTTACACTTCTGTTATATGTACAACCCAGACAACAGTGAGTTATGGAAAATTTGTTTAAGAAATTTTTTATGCGAGATCGAATCCGGAGCCTTTGTGATGTAGTGAGGTCGGCCGGCAAAGGCTTAACCTGCTCAATTATAGAGGCCTACATATGTCATAGTTAAACGTCAAAGCTCTGGATTTGCTTCTAGATTTGCTTATTAAAAGTCCAGATCTGACTTAGTTTTATTTTAGTCAAAGTCCAAATTTAACAACTTGTTTCGAACTTTGACTAAATTTATTTGATGGATATTGAAATGAACAAGTTGGCGGCAGGCTAAATAAAACTTTAACAATACTCATTAGCACTTGACACATTTGTCTTCCGTGAGCTATTGAAATCGAAACGTCGGAACAATAAAAATATACCGCGCTCAAACCGATAAAACGTAGTTTTATTATGAATACTAGTCGCAAAAACTTAAGAAAACATTATTTGTCGAAAGTGTTGGTTTCTAATGCTAAGATTGACAAACTTTGACAAGGAAATAAGTGAACTTCAATTTGATGAAATCGGGGTCAAAATTCATATAGGCATATAGGAATATATTAATTTGATGGAGTTGGGTAAAATTTTGTATTGGCATATAGATAACATATTCCTACCAGTGGAGCGGGGTGGAAATTCGACTAGGGTAAGCCGGTTGAAAAAACATACCGTATGATGCAAGGGCCGACTAAAACGTCCAACTCTCGATGTATTTTCTTAATACAATTTGTATTTTGAATTTTGAAATCTTACCGAATATTTTGAAACATAAGCCGGTGTCCGATCGGGTTAGGAGTTACTATTTCATCCAATATAAAAAGCTCCCAAACGTAAGATGTACACAGTAATAATATATGCACGAATTAAAAATGTAAGCCGCAATAGATTCACATGGCACTTTCGACCTTTTAGTGGCTATAATTTATATAGACGCTAGTAATACTAATATATTTGAACAGAACATTTAAACGCCAAGGAATGCATGGTGCTTTCGACCTTTTGGTCGCTAGTCCCTAGTTTGTTAAAGGTAAGGTCCATTCTACCATTGCCTGCCTAGCCACAGGGTTGTTTGAAATCCACACCACTGATTCTTACTATATTTCTCTACATAATTATACAAAGTAGTTTCCAAAAAAATACTGAAATTTACGAATAAACAAACGGACATGATGTCTATATAACTGTTTCATTTTCGCCTGAACGGCTGAAACATGAAACATGCATATATTTTCCTTACACATTCAGTCCTTAGTGTAAATTAAATCTGAATACTTTATAAACATGCAATATAGTTATCACCGATATGAATCGGGTTGTTGACGTCGATTTTGCAGCAGTTCCTTTGCACACGCTGCAATTTACTGCTATTAATATGTACTAGAGACAAATAAACAGACAAGTCACTTCTTATATGTATATTATCCGTGCAGGAACGGAGAAAGAATACAATATCCCGCGTCCGGACGGCCTATCGCAAGAGGCGACAAAACAACCCACAGCCAGGTTGTAAGGCACTTGCCCGACTGGATGGCTACCACCCCTGGTCAAGAGTATGTCGCCATAACAACCTTGAGTGGTGTTCCGGCATTAGTGACCAGGTTCCAGTCTCCCATAAGAGAGCAGCAGCGAATTTTAACACCTTTGGTGTCGCAAATGTCCATAGGCAATGGTAACCGCTTTCCATCAAGTGGGCCGTCTGCCGGTCTGTTGAACTCCTATAATAAAAATTATACTGAAAAGTCGCATAAATAAATTACCATCTCTAACTCTTTACTGTGCACCAAAGCACAAAAGTAGAAAAAAAACAGAAAATAGTACAAAGGTAGCCTTATCGCTAAAAAGCAATATCTTTTAGGCAGCCCAATTTATTTCCAGAATAAGTTACTACTCTATAAATAGCGCAAACATATTCGTTTTATGCTATTGTAAGAGCTTCCAGCGCAGTCATTTCTGTAGACTATATTTGAAGTTTCAAGATTAATAACAATATTAAATTCACTTCTAGTCTTATAAATATAAACGAAAAGAAGTTAGAAATAATAAACGTTTTTCCAGTCTATCACATTGACATTGACATTCACAACATTGGTTTCGAATATGATTCCTGGTAAAGAAAATATTAATAAATTTTCCGTTGTTTTGCTATGGTCTGGGTGTCTGGGGTCAGCTCCAGAGTGGACCGTTGTATATTACCCATAACACAAGCATAACTTGCTTAGCATGGGGATACGGAATGTGTGAGTTGGTGTGCTAATTAGTTCTCTATTATTAATACCGACTTAAAATTCAAAGGAAGGCAGTACAGCGATACTAAGTTAGTGCTAACTTGGGCTCATTCTTTATTTCGGTTTAAATGTTTTGAAGTCAGTCCGTCTCTAAAGTCATTAGTTGCATAAATGTAAATCAGCCTTATTGCTTACTGGCCGTATTCTAACAACCAACTTTAATAGTAATAATGGTAACAATTGAATTTTACTCAGAGAAGCAATCGCCTGGTAGGTAAAATTCAGAAAAGCACGCAAAACACCGCTCCGTAAATCATCTATGGCTTTTACCCATTACACCGGGCAAAGAGCGTAACAGCTCGCGTTCTTCGCAAACTTCAGCAAACTTACTTTAGAACTCATGGAACTCTTATTACGCAGAAATAGAGTTTACTTTCTAATGACCAAGTGTAAGGATTGTATGTTCTATGTAACATGAAGTACTTTGACATTCGCAATTGATAACATCTTTGTTGAAAACATGGTGTGTTCCAACTCCCTGATTTCAAACGACAATATGTGAATAACTTTATTTTGTTTTCCTAGTCGAGTGCTGCTCTCAGTATATTTCAGTCAATTAATTCAATCGGTAAAAGAAAATGCACATTGCAATATGAAAGCAAAATAAGTTATGATTTTGTTTAAGGGTCTACCAGCTACCTAAATAAAGTCGCCATCTAGCCCGCGTATTACCACGTTATTGAAAATATAAATTTACCAAATTCACTTACGAGAAATCTCTTGTAGCAGCGAGAGGTAGCGGTCAAATGATACTTCAGATGGCAGAGAGTAGTATTCACTATTACTTATTAGTTAGTTTATTTTATTAGTAGTATCACTATGCTGATGTGAACGGATGTAAACTCATTTATTTTGGAAACCGTAACCTTAAGTACAAATATTAACAAGTCGCTAGTACAATATATAGCACAATGGGTAAGCGGGACGGATGATGTGCGGACGAGATGGAGCAACTATTAATATGTGCGCGTTGTGCTAGCTAGCCCCCCCATAGGATAGACTAGGCATGTTGCTGGGAAGTTTCTTTCGTCGTTTCTCCTCTCCCATAACACGTTGCCAAACGGCTGTAAGACAGTGTAAGCCACCTGGAATTGCCGATCCCGGTCCTTCCCTTCAGGCTTTATACTGCCCGTCGCTCGTTCTCAATTAGTATATTGTGTCGCCCTCTAGTCAGCATTGTTAGATTCATGGCAACAGTCCAGCCGAGATAAAGCCTCTCCTCCTTTTTAAATGTTTGTCTGTCTATCTGTATATTCCGGCTAATCTCTGAAACGGTTGGACCGATTTTGATGAGGCTTTACTGGCAGATAGCTGATGTTATAAGTAAGTCAGGCTACTTTTTTCTCTATGTCTAGGGACCTCGCCGACAAGTCTTCAACAATGTCAGCAAGTTTCCCGGCGGCATCCTTGAGCTTACGTATATAGCCCCCTTTTAAATTGCCCGAGGTCTTGGCGACGTGATAGATGTCGGCCACGAGGGAGCCCGCTATAGTGCGCAGCTCCTCGGACCCCATCCTACCGTAGTCGCCCTCTCTCGGGTCGACTGGATCCGTTGACATTGGCTCGCAAGTCACATTCTCCTTTTTTTCCGGGCGTCATATTGCCGATCCGCTTCGGCACGAAGGGCATCCGCCCGAGCCAGTAGTTCCTCCGTCCTCGTCCCTGCGAGAGGGAAAGACGGAGTCGGGACGTCGGTATCCATTGCCGCGGCGGTGGTCACCTCCACGGTGTCATTCTGTTGTTGGGTCGCCGTCGCGACGCCTTTATCTATAGCCACAGCGACGGTCGCCGTAGAAGCGTTCTGCAGGCGGGCCGTCGACGTAGCGGCCTTTTTAAGTGCGCCATCCGTGGCGGCCTTTAATACTGCGGCGCCTTTGGCCCCGGCGGGTGCAGAAGCCTGCAGGGGGGCCTCCGGAGTCGCCTGAAAAAAAAGGCCAACTTTTTTCAGGGATACTCGAAAAAAAATGCACGAGGACGAAGACGCAGGTACAGCTAGTTGGTTATAAAAAAATAGTATGAAAAGAAGAAATATGACCACTTTTGTGCCAGTATACATAAGTTCTTAAGATTTCCCAAGGCATATTTCGGTCTGAGCATTTCGCTTAAAACAACAAGTTTAACTAAAACCTCAAAAATAGCCGTGAAGCCGCAAAAGCCAAATTTCTAAATCCACCTCCTCGCGGCCAGATGTTTTGAAAGCCCCTCAAAAGATTTAATTAAAGAAACTTTCGAGTCAACGAAGTTGTTGCTTAAATATAACGTTTTGTTTCACTCGTGACACTTGCTACAAATGTCACAGGGACATATAATAATTATAAGTCAGATGTTATGTTATTGATGATTATTTCAGCTTGTTTTTGTGGTGACACAAAATCGCTTTGTCAGCAGTCGTTTTTTCTATCCGTGCAGGAACGGAGAAAGAATACAATTTACTGCGGCCGGGCGGCCTGTCGTAAGAGGCGACAAAACAACCCACAGCCAAGTGGTAGGGCATTTGCCCGACTGGATGGCTACCACCCCTGGTCTAAAGTATGTCGCCATAACAACCTTGATTTGTGTTCCGGCATTAGTGACCAGGTTCCAGTCTTTCTTAAGAGAGCAGCAGCGCAGTTGTAGGACCTTTGGTGTTGCAAATGTCCATAGGCGATGGTAACCGCTTTCCATCAAGTGGGCCTGTCTGCTGACCTCCTGCAATAAAAAGAAAAGAGTTTTCGTGTTCGGGTAAATACGACGCGCGTTCGGTAGTCTTACCCGGGAATTGCGACAGATCGGTTTTGTCTTGAGTAACACATCCGCCCATACGTGTGGCTTAACGTCTGTAATATATATACATTTTATGTGTGGAGAACATACCGTGTAAATAGTTAAAATCTAAAACCTGGTTTAATTTCTCTCACACCTCAGAACACCTTCCGACAAGCAACCTTCTGCTTACTCAATACCGCAGTGGGTAAAAATAGTAAAGATACACTTACTAGCCCCACATTTTTTTTTATGTTTGCTAGTAGGCAAACTGGCAAACTGACCGCCTGGTAATAATAGGTGGCTACCGTCGCCCATGGACTGCAAGACTAAGGCAGCCGATGCGTTGCCTACCTCGGACTAAGCGGACGTCTTATATAAACATCGGATATTTTTTGTATCTTTATATAAACGTTGGAATAACAAAAATCAAATAAATTATCGCGCTAAAACCGTTAAAACGTAATTTTATTATATTTAGTTTATGTTCTTAGTACAGTGAATATATTAATACTGGCGGCAAAGGTGAAGGCACATCTGCCTGTCATAAAACGCAGTTACCTTTGTCACATTTGGAGTTCTTTTGTTTACTTTGTGTTTGTAAAATTTGCAATTAGACAATAGCCTATTGTTATTGTTTTCGACTTTGTTGGCCTTTCGCAGGAATAATTAACCGGGTGTGCAGATTACCTTTTCTTGGAAAAACTCAGTCCACGCAGTCGATTGTTGCATTATACAGTTTACTATAAAACAATGCCCGAGCGGAGGGGTGAGGAGCCAAGCGAGGATTACGATATGAGCAAGACGTACATTCGATGAGCGATAACTATATCGCTCATCGAATTTACGTCACTAGACGGACTTTGCGCGTGTTATTGAATCGTGAATTTTGTACTAGTAGTGTCTAATTATATTTGTACCTATGTTATACGTGTTTGTATAGTTCTAATAAATTCTATAGTAATTCCAACGGCATTATAATTCGCGTCCCGCGTAACTCGTAACAATACCATAGTAGTATCTAAAAACATGCAATTAATTTATTTCTGAAATATCAAGGCCGCAGTCAATCATAGGAAATTATAGTATACACAATGTAAGGGTAGTTGGGGACAGCAAAGATGCCCGGGGCCAAAAGGGCCCTTCATTAGGGGACAAAGGTCCGCGCCACGGGGACAGCGGGGTTCTGATTAAACCCAAATCACGAGCCCTTTTTTGTTGCTCACTAATTACATTGTAGGGCAATATGGACACTGAGGAATGCGTGAAGGGTTCCTTGTGATGTTGAGCCTATCTTGTCATTTCTTCATGCACGCAGTGATTTTCATAAGACAGAGATTGCCTACGAAATATTGCTTTCAATAATATTCCTTCTATTGTTCAACAATGTTTAATCTAGTTTTAAGAAATTATTGTTTCATTTATGGTGATTAAGTTTTCGTTAATTCGTTCAGTAAAAAAACTTAATTTTTACTTCATTTGGAAAGGAAATATAAATAATGATTATTATAAATTTATCATATTTAGGGCCGCTTGCATAACGATCGCCTTTAAATTAATTATATTAAACTGCCTAAATACGTTTTACACAAAACGTATTGACTGTTCTTTAAACATATTTAGTGGCAAATTTTGCGTTGTGCAAGACGCTAATTGTATTTAAGGGTGTTAAATACGTTTTGTGTTTCTTAAATAAATTTCAGTAACCTTATGGAAGCGGCCCTTAATAAACTGGCAGAAATGAGCTCTGTGAAGTTGGCACCTCGAGTTGCGAATTTTTAAAAGAACAATATCTCATTCGTTTGTCCATCGTTAGTCCACGTTTGCCCAGGAAAAATTTTCGTTTGCCCACCCTTGGTTCAAAAGTTATTGAACAAAAACTTTTTTTGAAAAAAGAAATTCCGGTTCTTCCCATATTTTCGCAAGGTTTAATGTTTTTTGCACTTGAATGGACTTTATCGTTAGCTGATCCAATGAACTCGATTGTCCAGGCAAAAGTTTCGTTTGCCCACCCTTGGTTCAAAAGTTATTGAACAAAAACTTTTTTTGAAAAAAGAAATTCCGGTTCTTCCCATATTTTCGCAAGGTTTAATGTTTTTTGCACTTGAATGGACTTTATCGTTAGCTGATCCAATGAACTCGATTGTCCAGGCAAAAGTTTCGTTTGTCCACCCCCAGATCAAAAGTTATTATTGAACAAACACTTTGTTTTGGAAAAAGTAATTTTTGTTCTTTCCATATTTTCGCGAGGTTTAATGTTTATGACACACAAATGGACTTTATCGTTAGCTGATCCAGTGAACTCGATTGTCCAGGCAAAAGTTTCGTTTGTCCACCCCCAGATCAAAAGTTTTTGAACAAACACTTTGTTTTGGAAAAAGTAATTTTTGTTCTTTCCATATTTTCGCGAGGTTTAATGTTTAAGACACATGAATAGACTTTATCGTTAGCTGATCCAATGAACTCGATTGTCCAGGCAAAAGTTTCGTTTGTCCACCCCCAGATCAAAAGTTTTTGAACAAACACTTTGTTTTGGAAAAAGTAATTTTTGTTCTTTCCATATTTTCGCGAGGTTTAATGTTTAAGACACATGAATAGACTTTATCGTTAGCTGATCCAATGAACTCGATTGTCCAGGCAAAAGTTTCGTTTGTCCACCCCCAGATCAAAAGTTTTTGAACAAACACTTTGTTTTGGAAAAAGTAATTTTTGTTCTTTCCATATTTTCGCGAGGTTTAATGTTTATGACACACAAATGGACTTTATCGTTAGCTGATCCAGTGAACTCGATTGTCCAGGCAAAAGTTTCGTTTGTCCACCCTCAGATCAAAAGTTATTATTGAACAAACACTTTGTTTTGGAAAAAGTAATTTTTGTTCTTTCCATATTTTCGCGAGGTTTAATGTTTATGACACACAAATGGACTTTATCGTTAGCTGATCCAGTGAACTCGATTGTCCAGGCAAAAGTTTCGTTTGTCCACCCTCAGATCGAAAGTTATTTTTGAACAAAACTTTGTTTTGGAAAAAGTAATTTTTGTTCTTTCCATATTTTCGCGAGGTTTAATGTTTATGACACACAAATGGACTTTATCGTTAGCTGATCCAGTGAACTCGATTGTCCAGGCAAAAGTTTCGTTTGTCCACCCTCAGATCAAAAGTTATTATTGAACAAACACTTTGTTTTGGAAAAAGTAATTTTTGTTCTTTCCATATTTTCGCGAGGTTTAATGTTTATGACACATGAATGGACTTTATCGTTAGCTGATCCAGTGAACTCGATTGTCCAGGCAAAAGTTTCGTTTGTCCACCCTCAGATCAAAAGTTATTATTGAACAAACACTTTGTTTTGGAAAAAGTAATTTTTGTTCTTTCCATATTTTCGCGAGGTTTAATGTTTATGACACACAAATGGACTTTATCGTTAGCTGATCCAGTGAACTCGATTGTCCAGGCAAAAGTTTCGTTTGTCCACCCCCAGATCAAAAGTTTTTGAACAAACACTTTGTTTTGGAAAAAGTAATTTTTGTTCTTTCCATATTTTCGCGAGGTTTAATGTTTAAGACACATGAATAGACTTTATCGTTAGCTGATCCAATGAACTCGATTGTCCAGGCAAAAGTTTCGTTTGTCCACCCCCAGATCAAAAGTTTTTGAACAAACACTTTGTTTTGGAAAAAGTAATTTTTGTTCTTTCCATATTTTCGCGAGGTTTAATGTTTAAGACACATGAATAGACTTTATCGTTAGCTGATCCAATGAACTCGATTTTCCAGGCAAAAGTTTCGTTTGTCCACCCCCAGATCAAAAGTTTTTGAACAAACACTTTGTTTTGGAAAAAGTAATTTTTGTTCTTTCCATATTTTCGCGAGGTTTAATGTTTAAGACACATGAATAGACTTTATCGTTAGCTGATCCAATGAACTCGATTGTCCAGGCAAAAGTTTCGTTTGTCCACCCCCAGATCAAAAGTTTTTGAACAAACACTTTGTTTTGGAAAAAGTAATTTTTGTTCTTTCCATATTTTCGCGAGGTTTAATGTTTAAGACACATGAATAGACTTTATCGTTAGCTGATCCAATGAACTCGATTGTCCAGGCAAAAGTTTCGTTTGTCCACCCTCAGATCAAAAGTTATTATTGAACAAACACTTTGTTTTGGAAAAAGTAATTTTTGTTCTTTCCATATTTTCGCGAGGTTTAATGTTTATGACACACAAATGGACTTTATCGTTAGCTGATCCAGTGAACTCGATTGTCCAGGCAAAAGTTTCGTTTGTCCACCCTCAGATCGAAAGTTATTTTTGAACAAAACTTTGTTTTGGAAAAAGTAATTTTTGTTCTTTCCATATTTTCGCGAGGTTTAATGTTTATGACACATGAATGGACTTTATCGTTAGCTGATCCAATGAACTCGATTGTCCAGGCAAAAGTTTCGTTTGTCCACCCCCAGATCAAAAGTTTTTGAACAAACACTTTGTTTTGGAAAAAGTAATTTTTGTTCTTTCCATATTTTCGCGAGGTTTAATGTTTAAGACACATGAATAGACTTTATCGTTAGCTGATCCAATGAACTCGATTGTCCAGGCAAAAGTTTCGTTTGTCCACCCCCAGATCAAAAGTTTTTGAACAAACACTTTGTTTTGGAAAAAGTAATTTTTGTTCTTTCCATATTTTCGCGAGGTTTAATGTTTAAGACACATGAATAGACTTTATCGTTAGCTGATCCAATGAACTCGATTGTCCAGGCAAAAGTTTCGTTTGTCCACCCCCAGATCAAAAGTTTTTGAACAAACACTTTGTTTTGGAAAAAGTAATTTGTGTTCTTTCCATATTTTCGCGAGGTTTAATGTTTAAGACACATGAATGGACTTTATCGTTAGCTGATCCAGTGACCTCGATTGTCCAGGCAAAAGTTTCGTTTGTCCACCCTCAGATCAAAAGTTATTATTGAACAAACACTTTGTTTTGGAAAAAGTAATTATTGTTCATTCCATATTTTCGCGAGGTTTAATGTTTAAGACACATGAATAGACTTTATCGTTAGCTGATCCAATGAACTCGATTGTCCAGGCAAAAGTTTCGTTTGTCCACCCCCAGATCAAAAGTTTTTGAACAAACACTTTGTTTTGGAAAAAGTAATTTTTGTTCTTTCCATATTTTCGCGAGGTTTAATGTTTAAGACACATGAATAGACTTTATCGTTAGCTGATCCAATGAACTCGATTGTCCAGGCAAAAGTTTCGTTTGTCCACCCCCAGATCAAAAGTTTTTGAACAAACACTTTGTTTTGGAAAAAGTAATTTTTGTTCTTTCCATATTTTCGCGAGGTTTAATGTTTATGACACACAAATGGACTTTATCGTTAGCTGATCCAGTGAACTCGATTGTCCAGGCAAAAGTTTCGTTTGTCCACCCTCAGATCAAAAGTTATTATTGAACAAACACTTTGTTTTGGAAAAAGTAATTTTTGTTCTTTCCATATTTTCGCGAGGTTTAATGTTTAAGACACATAAATGGACTTTATCGTTAGCTGATCCAATGAACTCGATTCTCCAGGCAAAAGTTTCGTTTGTCCACCCTCAGATCAAAAGTTATTATTGAACAAACACTTTGTTTTGGAAAAAGTAATTTTTGTTCTTTCCATATTTTCGCGAGGTTTAATGTTTATGACACACAAATGGACTTTATCGTTAGCTGATCCAGTGAACTCGATTGTCCAGGCAAAAGTTTCGTTTGTCCACCCTCAGATCAAAAGTTATTATTGAACAAACACTTTGTTTTGGAAAAAGTAATTTTTGTTCTTTCCATATTTTCGCGAGGTTTAATGTTTATGATACATGAATGGACTTTATCGTTAGCTGATCCAGTGAACTCGATTGTCCAGGCAAAAGTTTCGTTTGTCCACCCTCAGATCAAAAGTTATTATTGAACAAACACTTTGTTTTGGAAAAAGTAATTTTTGTTCTTTCCATATTTTCGCGAGGTTTAATGTTTATGACACACAAATGGACTTTATCGTTAGCTGATCCAGTGAACTCGATTGTCCAGGCAAAAGTTTCGTTTGTCCACCCTCAGATCGAAAGTTATTTTTGAACAAAACTTTGTTTTGGAAAAAGTAATTTTTGTTCTTTCCATATTTTCGCGAGGTTTAATGTTTATGACACATGAATGGACTTTATCGTTAGCTGATCCAATGAACTCGATTGTCCAGGCAAAAGTTTCGTTTGTCCACCCCCAGATCAAAAGTTTTTGAACAAACACTTTGTTTTGGAAAAAGTAATTTTTGTTCTTTCCATATTTTCGCGAGGTTTAATGTTTAAGACACATGAATGGACTTTATCGTTAGCTGATCCAGTGACCTCGATTGTCCAGGCAAAAGTTTCGTTTGTCCACCCTCAGATCAAAAGTTATTATTGAACAAACACTTTGTTTTGGAAAAAGTAATTATTGTTCATTCCATATTTTCGCGAGGTTTAATGTTTAAGACACATGAATGGACTTTACCGTTAGCTGATCCAGTGAACTCGATTGTCCAGGCAAAAGTTTCGTTTGTCCACCCTCAGATCAAAAGTTATTATTGAACAAACACTTTGTTTTGGAAAAAGTAATTTTTGTTCTTTCCATATTTTCGCGAGGTTTAATGTTTATGACACATGAATGGACTTTATCGTTAGCTGATCCAGTGAACTCGATTGTCCAGGCAAAAGTTTCGTTTGTCCACCCTCAGATCAAAAGTTATTATTGAACAAACACTTTGTTTTGGAAAAAGTAATTTTTGTTCATTCCATATTTTCGCGAGGTTTAATGTTTAAGACACATGAATGGACTTTATCGTTAGCTAATCCAGTGAACTCGATTGTCCAGGCAAAAGTTTCGTTTGTCCACCCCCAGATCAAAAGTTTTTGAACAAACACTTTGTTTTGGAAAAAGTAATTTTTGTTCTTTCCATATTTTCGCGAGGTTTAATGTTTATGACACACAAATGGACTTTATCGTTAGCTGATCCAGTGAACTCGATTGTCCAGGCAAAAGTTTCGTTTGTCCACCCTCAGATCAAAAGTTATTATTGAACAAACACTTTGTTTTGGAAAAAGTAATTTTTGTTCTTTCCATATTTTCGCGAGGTTTAATGTTTATGACACACAAATGGACTTTATCGTTAGCTGATCCAGTGAACTCGATTGTCCAGGCAAAAGTTTCGTTTGTCCACCCTCAGATCAAAAGTTATTATTGAACAAACACTTTGTTTTGGAAAAAGTAATTTTTGTTCTTTCCATATTTTCGCGAGGTTTAATGTTTATGACACATGAATGGACTTTATCGTTAGCTGATCCAGTGAACTCGATTGTCCAGGCAAAAGTTTCGTTTGTCCACCCTCAGATCAAAAGTTATTATTGAACAAACACTTTGTTTTGGAAAAAGTAATTTTTGTTCATTCCATATTTTCGCGAGGTTTAATGTTTAAGACACATGAATGGACTTTATCGTTAGCTAATCCAGTGAACTCGATTGTCCAGGCAAAAGTTTCGTTTGTCCACCCCCAGATCAAAAGTTTTTGAACAAACACTTTGTTTTGGAAAAAGTAATTTTTGTTCTTTCCATATTTTCGCGAGGTTTAATGTTTATGACACACAAATGGACTTTATCGTTAGCTGATCCAGTGAACTCGATTGTCCAGGCAAAAGTTTCGTTTGTCCACCCTCAGATCAAAAGTTATTATTGAACAAACACTTTGTTTTGGAAAAAGTAATTTTTGTTCTTTCCATATTTTCGCGAGGTTTAATGTTTATGACACACAAATGGACTTTATCGTTAGCTGATCCAGTGAACTCGATTGTCCAGGCAAAAGTTTCGTTTGTCCACCCTCAGATCAAAAGTTATTATTGAACAAACACTTTGTTTTGGAAAAAGTAATTTTTGTTCTTTCCATATTTTCGCGAGGTTTAATGTTTATGACACATGAATGGACTTTATCGTTAGCTGATCCAGTGAACTCGATTGTCCAGGCAAAAGTTTCGTTTGTCCACCCTCAGATCAAAAGTTATTATTGAACAAACACTTTGTTTTGGAAAAAGTAATTTTTGTTCTTTCCATATTTTCGCGAGGTTTAATGTTTATGACACACAAATGGACTTTATCGTTAGCTGATCCAGTGAACTCGATTGTCCAGGCAAAAGTTTCGTTTGTCCACCCTCAGATCAAAAGTTATTATTGAACAAACACTTTGTTTTGGAAAAAGTAATTTTTGTTCTTTCCATATTTTCGCGAGGTTTAATGTTTATGACACACAAATGGACTTTATCGTTAGCTGATCCAGTGAACTCGATTGTCCAGGCAAAAGTTTCGTTTGTCCACCCTCAGATCGAAAGTTATTTTTGAACAAAACTTTGTTTTGGAAAAAGTAATTTTTGTTCTTTCCATATTTTCGCGAGGTTTAATGTTTATGACACATGAATGGACTTTATCGTTAGCTGATCCAATGAACTCGATTGTCCAGGCAAAAGTTTCGTTTGTCCACCCCCAGATCAAAAGTTTTTGAACAAACACTTTGTTTTGGAAAAAGTAATTATTGTTCATTCCATATTTTCGCGAGGTTTAATGTTTAAGACACATGAATAGACTTTATCGTTAGCTGATCCAATGAACTCGATTGTCCAGGCAAAAGTTTCGTTTGTCCACCCCCAGATCAAAAGTTTTTGAACAAACACTTTGTTTTGGAAAAAGTAATTTTTGTTCTTTCCATATTTTCGCGAGGTTTAATGTTTAAGACACATGAATGGACTTTATCGTTAGCTGATCCAATGAACTCGATTGTCCAGGCAAAAGTTTCGTTTGTCCACCCCCAGATCAAAAGTTTTTGAACAAACACTTTGTTTTGGAAAAAGTAATTTTTGTTCTTTCCATATTTTCGCGAGGTTTAATGTTTAAGACACATGAATGGACTTTATCGTTAGCTGATCCAGTGAACTCGATTGTCCAGGCAAAAGTTTCGTTTGTCCACCCTCAGATCAAAAGTTATTATTGAACAAACACTTTGTTTTGGAAAAAGTAATTTTTGTTCATTCCATATTTTCGCGAGGTTTAATGTTTAAGACACATGAATGGACTTTATCGTTAGCTGATCCAGTGAACTCGATTGTCCAGGCAAAAGTTTCGTTTGTCCACCCTCAGATCAAAAGTTATTATTGAACAAACACTTTGTTTTGGAAAAAGTAATTTTTGTTCTTTCCATATTTTCGCGAGGTTTAATGTTTATGACACATGAATGGACTTTATCGTTAGCTGATCCAGTGAACTCGATTGTCCAGGCAAAAGTTTCGTTTGTCCACCCTCAGATCAAAAGTTATTATTGAACAAACACTTTGTTTTGGAAAAAGTAATTTTAGTTCATTCCATATTTTCGCGAGGTTTAATGTTTAAGACACATGAATGGACTTTATCGTTAGCTGATCCAGTGAACTCGATTGTCCAGGCAAAAGTTTCGTTTGTCCACCCTCAGATCAAAAGTTATTATTGAACAAACACTTTGTTTTGGAAAAAGTAATTTTTGTTCTTTCCCTATTTTCGCGAGGTTTAATGTTTAAGACACATGAATGGACTTTATCGTTAGCTGATCCAGTGAACTCGATTGTCCAGGCAAAAGTTTCGTTTGTCCACCCTCAGATCAAAAGTTATTATTGAACAAACACTTTGTTTTGGAAAAAGTAATTTTTGTTCTTTCCATATTTTCGCGAGGTTTAATGTTTAAGACACATGAATAGACTTTATCGTTAGCTGGTCCAATGAACTCGATTGTTCAGGCAAAAGTTTCGTTTGTCCACCCTCAGATCAAAAGTTATTATTGAACAAACACTGTTTTGGAAAAAATAATTTTTGTTCTTTCCATATTTTCGCGAGGTTTAATGTTTATTGCACTCGAATGGACTCTATCGATAGCTGATCCAGTGAACTCGATTGTCCAGGCAAAAGTTTCGTTTGTCCACCCTCAGATCAAAAGTTATTATTGAACAAATCTTTGTTTTGGAAAAAGTAATTTTTGTTCTTTCCATATTTTCGCGAGGTTTAATGTTTATGACACATGAATGGACTTTATCGTTAGCTGATTCAGTGAACTCGATTTCGATTCGACTGAACAATCGAAACGAAACTATTGAAAAAGAACAAAAATTACTTTTTCCAAAACAAAGATTTGTTCAATAATAACTTTTGATCTGGGGGTGGACAAACGAAACTTTTGCCTGGACAATTGAGTTCACTGGATCAGCTAACGATAAAGTCTATCCATATGTCTTAAACATTAAACCTCGCGAAAATATGGAAAGAACAAAAATTAATTTTTCCAAAACAAAGTGTTTGTTCAATAATTACTTTCGATCTGTGGGTGGACAAACGAAACTTTTGCCTGGACAATCGAGATCACTGGATCAGCTAACGATAAAGCCCATTCGAGTGTCATGAACTTTAAACCTCACGAAAATATGGAAAGAACAAAAATTACTTTTTCCAAAACAAAGTGTTTGTTCAATAATAACTTTTGATCTGAGGGTGGACAAACGAAACTTTTGCCTGGACAATCGAGTTCACTGGATCAGCTGACGATAAAGTCCATTCATGTGTCTTAAACATTAAACCTCGCGAAAATATGGAAAGAACAAAAATTACTTTTTCCAAAACAAAGTGTTTGTTCAATAATAACTTTTGATCTGAGGGTGGACAAACGAAACTTTTGCCTGGACAATCGAGTTCACTGGATTAGCTATTGATAAAGTCCATTCATGTGTCTTAAACATTAAACCTCGCGAAAATATGGAATGAACAAAAATTACTTTTTCCAAAACAAAGTGTTTGTTCAATAATAACTTTTGATCTGAGGGTGGACAAACGAAACTTTTGCCTGGACAATCGAGTTCACTGGATCAGCTAACGATAAAGTCCATTCATGTGTCATAAACATTAAACCTCGCGAAAATATGGAAAGAACAAAAATTACTTTTTCCAAAACAAAGTGTTTGTTCAATAATAACTTTTGATCTGAGGGTGGACAAACGAAACTTTTGCCTGGACAATCGAGTTCACTGGATCAGCTAACGATAAAGTCCATTCATGTGTCTTAAACATTAAACCTCGCGAAAATATGGAATGAACAATAATTACTTTTTCCAAAACAAAGTGTTTGTTCAATAATAACTTTTGATCTGAGGGTGGACAAACGAAACTTTTGCCTGGACAATCGAGGTCACTGGATCAGCTATCGATAAAGTCCATTCGAGTGTAATAAACAATAAACCTCGCGAAAATATGGAAAGAACAAAAATTACTTTTTCCAAAACAAAGTGTTTGTTCAATAATAACTTTTGATCTGAGGGTGGACAAACGAAACTTTTGCCTGGACAATCGAGTTCACTGGATCAGCTAACGATAAAGTCCATTCATGTGTCTTAAACATTAAACCTCGCGAAAATATGGAAAGAACAAAAATTACTTTTTCCAAAACAAAGTGTTTGTTCAATAATAACTTTTGATCTGAGGGTGGACAAACGAAACTTTTGCCTGGACAATCGAGTTCACTGGATCAGCTAACGATAAAGTCCATTCATGTGTCTTAAACCTCGCGAAAATAGGGAAAGAACAAAAATTACTTTTTCCAAAACAAAGTGTTTGTTCAATAATAACTTTTGATCTGAGGGTGGACAAACGAAACTTTTGCCTGGACAATCGAGTTCACTGGATTAGCTAACGATAAAGTCCATTCATGTGTCTTAAACATTAAACCTCGCGAAAATATGGAATGAACAAAAATTACTTTTTCCAAAACAAAGTGTTTGTTCAATAATAACTTTTGATCTGAGGGTGGACAAACGAAACTTTTGCCTGGACAATCGAGTTCACTGGATCAGCTAACGATAAAGTCTATTCATGTGTCATAAACATTAAACCTCGCGAAAATATGGAAAGAACAAAAATTACTTTTTCCAAAACAAAGTGTTTGTTCAATAATAACTTTTGATCTGAGGGTGGACAAACGAAACTTTTGCCTGGACAATCGAGTTCACTGGATCAGCTAACGATAAAGTCCATTCATGTGTCTTAAACATTAAACCTCGCGAAAATATGGAATGAACAAAAATTACTTTTTCCAAAACAAAGTGTTTGTTCAATAATAACTTTTGATCTGAGGGTGGACAAACGAAACTTTTGCCTGGACAATCGAGTTCATTGGATCAGCTAACGATAAAGTCCATTCATGTGTCTTAAACATTAAACCTCGCGAAAATATGGAAAGAACAAAAATTACTTTTTCCAAAACAAAGTGTTTGTTCAATAATAACTTTTGATCTGAGGGTGGACAAACGAAACTTTTGCCTGGACAATCGAGTTCACTGGATCAGCTTACGGTAAAGTCCATTCATGTGTCTTAAACATTAAACCTCGCGAAAATATGGAATGAACAATAATTACTTTTTCCAAAACAAAGTGTTTGTTCAATAATAACTTTTGATCTGAGGGTGGACAAACGAAACTTTTGCCTGGACAATCGAGGTCACTGGATCAGCTAACGATAAAGTCCATTCATGTGTCTTAAACATTAAACCTCGCGAAAATATGGAAAGAACAAAAATTACTTTTTCCAAAACAAAGTGTTTGTTCAAAAACTTTTGATCTGGGGGTGGACAAACGAAACTTTTGCCTGGACAATCGAGTTCATTGGATCAGCTAACGATAAAGTCTATTCATGTGTCTTAAACATTAAACCTCGCGAAAATATGGAAAGAACAAAAATTACTTTTTCCAAAACAAAGTGTTTGTTCAAAAACTTTTGATCTGGGGGTGGACAAACGAAACTTTTGCCTGGACAATCGAGTTCATTGGATCAGCTAACGATAAAGTCTATTCATGTGTCTTAAACATTAAACCTCGCGAAAATATGGAAAGAACAAAAATTACTTTTTCCAAAACAAAGTGTTTGTTCAATAATAACTTTTGATCTGAGGGTGGACAAACGAAACTTTTGCCTGGACAATCGAGTTCACTGGATCAGCTAACGATAAAGTCCATTCATGTGTCTTAAACATTAAACCTCGCGAAAATATGGAAAGAACAAAAATTACTTTTTCCAAAACAAAGTGTTTGTTCAAAAACTTTTGATCTGGGGGTGGACAAACGAAACTTTTGCCTGGACAATCGAGTTCATTGGATCAGCTAACGATAAAGTCTATTCATGTGTCTTAAACATTAAACCTCGCGAAAATATGGAAAGAACAAAAATTACTTTTTCCAAAACAAAGTGTTTGTTCAAAAACTTTTGATCTGGGGGTGGACAAACGAAACTTTTGCCTGGACAATCGAGTTCATTGGATCAGCTAACGATAAAGTCTATTCATGTGTCTTAAACATTAAACCTCGCGAAAATATGGAAAGAACAAAAATTACTTTTTCCAAAACAAAGTGTTTGTTCAATAATAACTTTTGATCTGAGGGTGGACAAACGAAACTTTTGCCTGGACAATCGAGTTCACTGGATCAGCTAACGATAAAGTCCATTCATGTGTCTTAAACATTAAACCTCGCGAAAATATGGAAAGAACAAAAATTACTTTTTCCAAAACAAAGTATTTGTTCAATAATAACTTTTGATCTGAGGGTGGACAAACGAAACTTTTGCCTGGACAATCGAGGTCACTGGATCAGCTAACGATAAAGTCCATTCATGTGTCTTAAACATTAAACCTCGCGAAAATATGGAAAGAACAAAAATTACTTTTTCCAAAACAAAGTGTTTGTTCAATAATAACTTTTGATCTGAGGGTGGACAAACGAAACTTTTGCCTGGACAATCGAGTTCATTGGATCAGCTAACGATAAAGTCCATTCATGTGTCATAAACATTAAACCTCGCGAAAATATGGAAAGAACAAAAATTACTTTTTCCAAAACAAAGTTTTGTTCAAAAATAACTTTCGATATGAGGGTGGACAAACGAAACTTTTGCCTGGACAATCGAGTTCACTGGATCAGCTAACGATAAAGTCCATTTGTGTGTCATAAACATTTAACCTCGCGAAAATATGGAAAGAACAAAAATTACTTTTTCCAAAACAAAGTGTTTGTTCAATAATAACTTTTGATCTGGGGGTGGACAAACGAAACTTTTGCCTGAACAATCGAGTTCATTGGATCAGCTAACGATAAAGTCCATTCAAGTGCAAAAAACATTAAACCTTGCGAAAATATGGGAAGAACCGGAATTTCTTTTTTCAAAAAAAGTTTTTGTTCAATAACTTTTGAACCAAGGGTGGGCAAACGAAACTTTTGCCTGGACAATCGAGTTCATTGGATCAGCTAACGATAAAGTCCATTCAAGTGCAAAAAACATTAAACCTTGCGAAAATATGGGAAGAACCGGAATTTCTTTTTTCAAAAAAAGTTTTTGTTCAATAACTTTTGAACCAAGGGTGGGCAAACGAAAAATTTTCCTGGGCAAACGTGGACTAACGATGGACAAACGAATGAGATATTGTTCTTTTAAAAATTCGCAACTCGAGGTGCCAACTTCACAGAGCTGCAGAAATGTTCAGCCTGTAAAATTGTCAAAAAACTATTTTATGAAAATTTCATTGAACAAAGTTTATTATACTATAAGTGAATATGAGAATGGCAAAGACTTGACTAATAATATTTTGTAACTAGACATAATTTTAATGCAATATTTTATGTCAAATATATATATTTAGTTTTATAATTCTGAACAACGCATATTGTAACATCTTGTGTACATGCATTTTAGCAATAATTCTATTCATTCATTCATATAATTTTTAGTCAGCATACAATAAATACATTGAATTATACATCTTCAAGCTAAGCAAGTGACGTAGTACGAATGTTACCATACCCGGAGCCTCTGTATTCCAGTCAGCTTGAATGGTAAAGGCTAACAACACAGAGGCCGTGAATATGCGAATAAATGTTTAAAAACTCATTGTTATCGAGACTTATTACATATTAATCTGGCAACCGTGCCATTAATTAATATAAAAAATAACTAATATTAAATTGTTGTTTCACTCTGCAAGCCCACAAACTTTTTTTTATTGCATGAGTTCTCCTCACGGCTCGCCGGATGAACAGCGGTTACCATCGCCTATGGGCATTTGTATCATTAAATATAAAGCAATCTTACATATACAACACATGTATTTTAATAAAAAAACTTCTACACAAAGACATACACACACAAATATTATTTACGAAAAATAAAGATCATTCCACTGCAAAACTACGAACGAGGCAAGCAAATAACATTTTGATCAATATACCCAGAACAAACTACGGAAAAAGGAGTAGAACTCATGAAGCCGCTTTACTTATAATAATCTAGCGAAAAATATTAAAGAAATAAAATCGTTTTTACTGTTCAAAAAACTATTTTACTTGACTAAATTAATATTATTTTAATTTGAAAGTTATTTATCCAGTCTAAAATAAATCTAATAATCTGTTTGCACTGCACCATTTGTTGTTGTAAAGCTACTTAGTAACTACCAGACAGACTGACTGACAAAAACATGTAACTTTACTTTCATATCGCTTTACGCGTTTTAATAAGTCCGTTGCCTTAATAAACAACTTGCTTTGCTTCGACTTTTGTCTCAAGACTACCCTCAATATTATAAATAATTAACTAAATTCGTTCCAAAACAAAACATCAATTAAAATATTACAATAATAAATGGACAGATGCGCTAATAGGGGTAAATGTGAAGTAAATGTAACTAGTTGTTTCTCTGTTAGTGAATTGTAAATTCTTTAGAGAAATAAATGTCTTAAGACGTAAAGCAAGCCAATGTGCTGCCGCTCTCTAGAGGAAGACTAGAAGCTGGCCACTAATACCGGAACACAACTCAAGGTTGTTATGGTGGCGTACGCTAAACCCGGGGTGGTAGCCATCCAAGCGGGCAAATACCCTACCACCTAGCTGTGGGTTGCTTGTCGCCTCTTATGACGGGCCGCCTGGCTGCAGGAAGTCGTATTCTCTCTACGTTCCTGCACGGATAAAAGTACCTTAAAATTTATTTTACACTATTAGTACTTAGGGCCGCTTGAATAACGATCGCCTTTAAATTAAATTAGTCAATCGTATTTAAGTACCTAAATATGTTTTACACAAAACGTATTGACAGTTCTTTATACATATTCAGCGGCAAATTTGGCGTTGTGCAAGACGCTAATTGTATTTAAGGGTGTTAAATACGTTTTGGGCTTCTTAAATAATTTTAAGCAACCTTACGCAAGCGGCCCTTATTAAACAATGACAAATTAAAAGCTATTCCAAAATAACGATTGTAAATCCTTTACACAATCCATATCGAATTACGCGAAGCCGTTTCTTTTGGCAGTTAAATCCGGGATTAGGTTGGGATTCCCCGCACGACCGGGGCGATATACCGCGGGATTAATATTCTCATAGCACAGCGCTGTCATAATTCCGAAACATGGATATCTGAACCCAAACCGTAAATCTTGAGGTAGTGGGAATGCAAAATAGTGCAATTTGCATAGCAGCTGAATTGTGCCTTGCAAAATGTCTTATTATGACGTGATTAGTTGTTTCTCGTGGCTTCGCCCGCGTCGATTTGAAATAGTTAAAATTTGAGCATACTTTCACCCCCTTTATCACCCCCTTAGTGGTTGAATTTTAAAAAACCCTTTCTTAGTGTGCACCTACAGTATAGAAAGAATTCGCATGACATTTTTTATATATATAGGACAGGGATGAGTGGCGCCGTCTTAGGGAGGATATGTCCAGCATTGGACTGCTAATGGCTGACGACGACGTATATCACGGAACATTTTCTTTCCTTGAATAACTAGAGCCTTTAAATTTTTCGAGGGGGGCAACACTGAAAAACGCCGCCGCCGCTTGCCTATATCTTTACCTCAATCATCATCATCATCATTTCAGGCATCAGACGCCCACCGATGCACACGCGTGAGTCTGTGGTTTTAACTTACCTACGCACCCCCCTACTTACGTGCTCAAAGTACTGGACCTCTCAGTGGTCAAAGCTGCGTTAATGATGAGTTGTGTATTTATTTGCGAAGTTGAATTTGCCCCCCCCCCCCCCCCTCCCCCAGATCCAGCCCTGCATATCTATACAATATAAACAATATTCTAATTCATGTTAATAATTATAAGCTCTCACGTAAGCTAATTTCTTCTCAGGAATATCTTGAGATGTTCGCAATGCAAACTAAGTGCAATTTGCATACTGACTCCGAGCCGTGTGTTGGGAGTTGTCTTGTAATAATATGCGGTGTTATACCCCCAAATTACGCCTGTGAGGTTATGATAAAGCCGTGTTTGATGGTGCTTCCAAGTTTGGTAAATCCAACAGATAAATATACAAACTCGTTAATGACTCCAGTTATCTGGATAATTTGGGTGTAAATTGTTGGAAATTATCCGTTCTTAAATACTCCTGTAATGAAAAAGTATTATTTTTTATTAAGGGATGACAAACGTTATACTGTTTCCATCATTAGTCTACGGAATCAATTCTTTTAAAATTTTACTATTTCAATACTGGTTAGAATTTTTCACCTTATCTACCTACACTAAAAATGTTTTTTTTTTTTATTGCAGGAGTTCAGCAGACATGCAGACGGCCCACTTGATGGAAAGCAGCTACCATCGCCTATGGACATTTGCAACACCAAAGGTACTACAAGTGTGCTACTGGTCTCTTAAGGGAGACTGGAACTTGGTCACTAATGTCGCAACACAACTCAAGGTTGTTATGGAAACATACTTAGACCAGGGGTGGTAGCCATTCAGACGGAAAAGTGTCCCACCACCTGACCTGGGTTGTTTTGTCGCCTCTTACGACAGGCCGCCCGGCCGCAGGAAATTCTATTCTTTCTCCGTGCCAACACGGATGTTATTTATTTTATTATGTAAGTAAAAATAACTAACAAAATATACGTAAAAGTCTTAATATATTATTACTCTTTAATTAGGTAGTACTATTCGTAATGAATTTTTTTTATTTGATTCATGGAGATGTTAACATCTCCATGAATCAAAGGTTGACCTTTTGGTCGCTAGTTAATTTATAGAGACACTAGTAATAATATGTTTCAACAGAACGTAAAGGTCGGCGTAAACGCCAATCAATGCATGGCGCTTTCGATGGCTTTTGGTCACTAGCTTCTTAAAGGTAGGTTATAGGGAATCGAGTTGTATAAAGTCCACGCCACTGGTGACTACCCTTTATCTCCCTGCGCCACCTGGCAGGTGGCTAAGATTACATGTGACCAAAAAACAACGCGTTACCAGCTTTTGCGAAGGGATGGGACACAAAAGATTGTATAGACTTTTTTTTATTGCCTGAAGCAGGCAAACAAGCAGATGGCCCACTTAATGGAAGGTGGTTACCGTCGCCTATGGACGTTTGCAACACCAGAGGCGTTGCCAACGCGTTGCCGACCTCTAAGAAATTTTGTAACGCCCCTCTTAAACGTCCCCAGTCGCAGCGCAGAGGGAAAACCTCGGCGGGAAGTTCTCTCCAGATCATTGTTGTACGCGGAATAAACGTTCTAGAGAACCGTTGCGTACTTAAGCGTGGAAGTTCCAGGAAATGGGGGTGAACATCCCGTCGATGGCGAGCGGTGCGTTTGTAAAAATGACGCGTTGGCACCAGATCAAACAGTTCCTCGGAACACTCTCCGTTGTACAGGCGATACAATACGCAGAGGGACGTAAAGTCTCTCCGAAGGCTAAGCGCTTCTAAACTAGACTAGAGCTATTTAGAGCTGTTATTTTGATATTGTTACGACTGACAAAGAATAATTCACACCTGGAGCTTATTACCTTTTCGGCCTTTGGACTTCTTTTGTTTACTTTGTATTTAAAATTTGTAATTAGAAAAACAGCCTTTTGTGTATTGTAATATATTATGGTAGTGATTACCCAAGTGTGATTTTTAGAAACTATTGTATAGTTTAGTATAAAACAATGCCCGTACGGAGAGGTGAGGCAGTCGAGCGACGATTACGATACGAGCAAAACGTGTGTACATTTGATAAGCTATATAGTGACGGCCTTTGCGCGTGTTATTGAATCGTGCATCACGTTTGTACTGGTTGCGTCCAGTTATATTTGTACCTGTGTTATACGAGTTTGTATAGTTCTAATAAATTCTATAATAATTTCAATGGCATTTTAATTCGAGTCGCGTAACTCGTAACAATATTATAAACAGAGACTTAAATTTTATTTATCTCTATAGATTTAGATATGAAGTAAAATCGACAATGTTTCGACCGGATTCGAATGGATATTCTGATATCGACTAAGGTGCGCAAGTATTATCCAATGCTTATACGTAATAGAAAATCAGTAATATTATTACAGGTTTCAGGTCAATTACCCCGTCGGGGGAATATCGGTGTGTTCACTTATTAATTAGTGTGACGTCACAGGCACGCCGATACGGCAATTACACCGTATTAAATGTTTAATTGTTAACAATTAATTTCACTTGATTGATTGTTTGTTTCATATTAATGATGGATTCGTAGAATGTTAGTGATGTGACGTATTCCAAAGCGAACATTGGCATAACATAAAGGCAAATCCACATTTGTGTAGTTAAATAAAGAAATAAAAATAATCTTATGAACTTTGATTATAAAACCTCTAGATTTGGCGCAATGGAGCAAAAGACGTAGATAAAAATATCAGGTAACTGTTACCTCATAACTACCTCGCGGTCCCGCAAGGTCAATTTTGTTGCCACGGTGAACGGTGAACTTTCATTTTGTGTCGTAAAAGTGTGCAGAAATGACAAAAGACGAACAAAAACGACGACCCAAGTCACCTACGATCGGTAAGTAATTATTCAGAACTGACTATTTCGTAAAAATCAATTTATTTATTAGGTAAAATTAATATGGCGCGTACTTCACCTTTTTATAGGTGCTGCCGGTTATACAAAAGCAAAATTCCCTAACTGAGCGTCGAATTAGTACATCTGGGGTGAACACGAATCGGGTTAAAAAGAAAACCTAGTTTAATTATATATATTCTCTTGCCGTACCACTATCGGTAAAATTTTGGCATTACTTATACTACTTAAGACAAATTTTAAGCGATGATAAGGCAAATAAACGGTCGCTAAGAGATAGGTGCCGGCCTTGAATGGATGACTGTTCAAATAACAGAGAGAGAGAGAACACTTTATTGAACACCAATGACAAATAAATCATATTTACAATATTTTCTAGGCAATACAATAGGCGGCCTTATCGCTCAAAGCAATGTCTTCGTAAATAAAAAAAATTAATCAGGCTATATATATGGTGCAGGAAAAAGGCTATAGATACATAAATAAATACTCAAACTAATTAAAGAATAAATATACAAATACATACAAATACATATATACATAGTTATATAGTATATGTCGCAGAACGGCCTCGTTCTCACGACATCTCCTTTAGTTATTGCAGGTTTAGTGGGCGTCATCAGGATAAAATGCGAGCATAAAACACAATAGCCAAGGTTTATACACTTTTAATTTAGATTTGATCAATATTATGACATAGTTTAGACCGAGCAGCGGGTTCAGGGCACCCGCTCATACTTCCAGCTTCAATACTTTCTTTAAAATACTCCATGGTCCAACTCGACCTGTTGTCACCAACCGAATGTGTCACAAAAACTCCTCAGTCTACCCAAGTAGATATTACTCAAAGTATAGAGGGCGCTGACCCCGCTCTAGACATGCTCTGCTCTGATTGGTCGTTTATTAAATTACAATATTCATAACTTTTATTAGGTTAGAACGATCTTTAAGTTATAGAAACATTTAACAAAACAAATTAAATTAAATTAAGAATTTTAGAAGTAATTAAAATGTAAACAAATGATATTGTGCGTTATACATCCAAATAATAATCCATCCAACTATAACTTCCCTCCGACATATATATATATATATATATATATATATATATATATATATATATATATATATATATATATATATATATATATATATATATATATACACCTATACAATAATTTTATTTATTTATTTTGATTTAACAATAAGCGTGTATGAACTCAAAAAACTCTAACAATAATTAAGTTGTATAAAGGGTACGGAACTCGAGTCCGTAGAATTGTTAATAATAATATATTTAAAAAAACACCTATACAATCTTATACTGATATATAAAGCTGAAGAATTTGTTTGAACGGGCCAATCTAAGGAACTACTGGTCTGATTTGAAAAATTCTTTCAGTTTTAGATAGCGTATTTAGCGAGGGAGGCTATAGGCTATATATCATCACGCTAAGACCAACAAGAGCGGAGCATGTTTCGAAAATGTTTCCAAATCGGGGCGTTTGGAAAACAAATTCTACGCGGACGTCGTCGTGGGCACAGCTAATATATATAAGTTATTATAATAAATGTATTAGAATAATTATATTGTTGCTTTTGTCATGGATATATAGCAGCAGTCCATAAATACTCCACTCCTTGGCTCGGGCGTGCCCCCTTTTTAAGGAATCCGACAATACACCTTGATTACGAGTATATGAGTTTTATTTTAGTATAAGACACGACTAAATATTGTCTAATTTTTCTTTTAAAGACTCCTTGGACTCCGAGTTGCCTGGAAGAGGTCGATAAGAGGGATAAGGCCGCCCTATATGCTATTGCAAATCTATCTACATTAATTAATACGGTTAGATTTGCATTAGAACAATGGGTGGCCTGTGATCAGGTAACTTCAAGCCTTCAAGCGTACTTTGCACGTATGAGAAATGAAAAACTCTTTATTGTGCATCATAAACAAAAATCTATATAATCATGGCTTTTTTGTGAGGGTGCTCGGCGGCATACAGTGCCCTTAAAGGAAATTTCGAAAATATCGGAAAATTGCCATAAAAAATGAAAAATGCAAAAAAAAAACAAATTTGGTAATCTTTACAAAACAAGGATTTTAATAGGTTTATTGGAAGTCGATGTTTTTTTGAAACAACAAAATATAGCCTTACAACTTTCGAGCATTAGCGTGCCCCCAAAAAAGAAGTGAAAAAGAGGCCTGTAGATAATTATCAAGCTTTAAGAAAGTACGCCTCTCGATAAGTACGCTTGAACGCTTATTTTTCGTTTCTGGGAAACTATTTTCTCTGCTGTCAAAATTTTAAAAACTGCAAGCTATTCCCGAACTTATTATACAGGTACTATTAATTTGCAGCATACAAATTGTAATTAAAATTTATCAAAAGTTTTAGAACATGACATGTCATTTTTTAACTCATTATTAACTTAAACTCATTGACTCTTCAGGTGATCAGAAGGCTGGTGCCTACCTCAGCCAACGGACCAGTATGGCGATCCAGCGAGGAAACTTAGCCAGCCTTCTGGCCACCTTACCTATAGAAGACGGTGATCTGGGCTCAGTATTCTACTTATAGTCTTGAAGTATACAATACAAATACTATGGGTGGAATACAATACAAATAAGTTAAGTTTTCTTGCATTGTATTCGATTATATGTAATTTTATAATTGTTCTCCTCTGTATTATATTGTTACAACTCTGGTCCCGACAAAAACAAAATCGACCTGCATATCTGAAACAAAGCACGTTTATTACCCGTCGGCATTTGAACTAATAGTCGTCTTCTTTTGTTTACTTTGTGTTTAAAATTTGTGATTAGAAAACAGCCCATTGTTCTATTGTAATCTTTTATGGCAGTCATTAGCCAGGTGTGTCGGATTAAGTCAACTTAGATACGGGGACATTGCAGTTGCGTAGTATAAAACGATGACCTGATGGAGGGGGGAGAGAGTCGAGCGAGAACCACGAGCGAAGCTAGACGCGTGTACTACAATCGGGAATCTAATAAGTGTTATTCGTGTTTGTATAGTTCTAATAAACTTTATAGTAATTCTAACGAATTAATTCGAGTCTCGCGACTCGTAACAATATTAATATAATAATTGTACAAAGTAAAATGTATATTTGGTGTCAATAGATATACAATTATATGAAAAACTCATTATTAACTTTTCACTAAATTATTATTTAATTTACTTGGATTGGAGCTAAAATTTACTATGACTTTTTTTACGGAAGAGATCGCTCTGAGCGATTGTGTAGCCAAAAAAATACATTTTTTATGAGCATTAGTGTAACTATTTATCTATTTTGTTACATAACATAGTTACAAAGATGTGTTACTTTTACCTCGATATAGTCAGTTAACCACCAAATTATTATATTATTTATAACATCAATAAAAATCCTGTCACTTAAAATTCTAGTCTTAGATCATATTCTAGTATAAGCATTTTGAATTTAATGCATATTTAAATCATAAAAGCTACAGAAATTAATAGTTATTGTTAAAGTAATTATAAAGTTTCAACAGCTCAAAACATTTACAAATTTTGAAGAAAAGTCTTAGCAATATTCCTCTAGGAGTTCAGGAGATTGTTAACCGATTATTATTAACCTTTTCTGCGAAAATGAAAATTATATTACAAGATACCTGCATATTCTGAAGAATACGACGACATTTAGAGAATCAATTTCATGTTTACATGGATCAATTTGGTGAAAATTATATTACAAGATACCTGCATATTCTGAAGAATACGACGACATTTAGAGAATCAATTTCATGTTTACATGGATCACTTTGGTGAAAATTATATTATAAGATACCTGCATATTCTGAACAATACGACGACATTTAGTGAATCAATTTCATGTTTACATGGATCAATTTGGTGAAAATTATATTACAAGATACCTGCATATTCTGAAGAATACGACGACATTTAGAGAATCAATTTCATGTTTACATGGATCACTTTGGTGAAAATTATATTATAAGATACCTGCATATTCTGAAGAATACGACGACATTTAGAGAATCAATTTCATGTTTACATGGATCACTTTGGTGAAAATTATATTATAAGATACCTGCATATTCTGAACAATACGACGACATTTAGTGAATCAATTTCATGTTTACATGGATCAATTTGGTGAAAATTATATTACAAGATACCTGCATATTCTGAAGAATACGACGACATTTAGAGAATCAATTTCATGTTTACATGGATCACTTTGGTGAAAATTATATTATAAGATACCTGCATATTCTGAACAATACGACGACATTTAGTGAATCAATTTCATGTTTACATAGATCAATTTGGTGAAAATTATATTACAAGATACCTGCATATTCTGAAGAATACGACGACATTTAGAGAATCAATTTCATGTTTACATGGATCACTTTGGTGAAAATTATATTATAAGATACCTGCATATTCTGAACAATACGACGACATTTAGTGAATCAATTTCATGTTTACATGGATCAATTTGGTGAAAATTATATTACAAGATACCTGCATATTCTGAAGAATACGACGACATTTAGAGAATCAATTTCATGTTTACATGGATCACTTTGGTGAAAATTATATTATAAGATACCTGCATATTCTGAAGAATACGACGACATTTAGAGAATCAATTTCATGTTTACATGGATCACTTTGGTGAAAATTATATTATAAGATACCTGCATATTCTGAACAATACGACGACATTTAGTGAATCAATTTCATGTTTACATGGATCAATTTGGTGAAAATTATATTACAAGATACCTGCATATTCTGAAGAATACGACGACATTTAGAGAATCAATTTCATGTTTACATGGATCACTTTGGTGAAAATTATATTATAAGATACCTGCATATTCTGAACAATACGACGACATTTAGTGAATCAATTTCATGTTTACATGGATCAATTTGGTGAAAATTATATTACAAGATACCTGCATATTCTGAAGAATACGACGACATTTAGAGAATCAATTTCATGTTTACATGGATCACTTTGGTGAAAATTGTATTATAAGATACCTGCATATTCTGAACAATACGACGACATTTAGTGAATCAATTTCATGTTTACATGTATCAATTTGGTGAAAATTATATTACAAGATACCTGCATATTCTGAAGAATACGACGACATTTAGAGAATCAATTTCATGTTTACATGGATCACTTTGGTGAAAATTATATTACAAGATACCTGCATATTCTGAAGAATACGACGACATTTAGAGAATCAATTTCATGTTTACATGGATCACTTTGGTGACAATTATATTACAAGATACATAGATATATAGATAGATATATAAGATAGATAGACATCCAGACCATAGTCATTAAGAGAATAATGACTATGGTCTGGATGTCTTTGTTTGGGATCGGCTCTAGAGTGATCAGTTGGCTATTACTCATAATATAAGCGTAACCTGCTTAAGTAAAAAAATTAAAAAGTTGACATTCATTATTCCTATGGAACAATACCAGTGATTCAACATGGACTTGCCCGATTTTATCTGTTTACAAGCATAAACATTAAATGACCTATTACTGAAATAGGTTAAACAACAATAGTTGATGTACTGGTTAAGTTAAACTAAACTATAAATGGTTTGCGAAGTTGTCTAGGCGAGGGAAGTTTGTTTAGTAATTTGAGCCAGAGGTATTCTGCCTCCCCGGACTATTGTTGCAAGTTTCAATTATAACTTGTGGTGAAGTCATTAATTTTTGTATAATATATTAATAACTTTTAATTGATCAGGTCATTGGCCTGTAGTAGAGAGTAGCAGCGCATTTCTAACTACTTTGGTGTTACAAATGTCCATAGGTGATGGATACATGATTGTAGCAGCAGAGTGCTAGCCAGGACAAGTAAAACGAACCCAAACACGACGGGTCTATCTTGTTTAGTACAGGGGTTCCTATGGCGACCTTCCGATTCCATCATCAGATCAGCTCCATGGTACCATATCATTGCATTGTCATGCGATATACACATACGTGCAAAATTTCAGCTCAATCTGAAACCGGGAAGTCGTTCAAATTTAACATGAAAGATTCCGTTACATACGTATGAAGCTAATAAAAGTGTATTAAAAATCAAACATGCTACGTTAAAAACACGTAAGCGCAGAAAGAACGCGCATGCATCAGTCAGTCAGTCATTAAGTAGTCAGACCAAATAATGTACAGAAGATAAACGCAGCGTTTGTAAAAGTTTAATCAAACAAATTTTTAAAAGAGACTTTAATTTTCACCACTGAAAAAGCCCTCGAAACTGCCATCCTATTTATGAAATTAGCCTCGTTGATCTCCCGCCAAATTGTGTGTCCATAAAATAAGCAATTACTTGAGCTAATTACCGGTGGCGGGAGGGTGGCACGTGACCACCATCGATCAGCCCGACGGCGGACCCCGGCCTCAGCCGATATTCTGTAATAAGGCCCGCCATTTAGGCAAGGTTTATTACCAGTTATTATATTAGCAGCGCATCATAGTGTTTTGTTTTTAGTCTTTTAGAACATTTCGGCGAAGATGGCAGTAACACGTTCCGCAGCAGTGTACATAAATATGAAGTAAACTATAGTAATAATAATTAACATAAAAACAGATAACATTAGTGTAGATATTATATATGTAGCGGAACACTTACAAGCCAATAAATGGCGCTGTGCAATAATTGAGGTCGCAAACAATTCCCGACATGTACAAAGAATATATTTAAAATTTTAAACTCCTGTTACGCGTTACGGGACTCGAATTAGAATGCCGTTGGAATTTCTATAGAATTTAGTAGAACTATACAAACACGTATAACACAGAGGTACAAATATAACTAGACGCAGCCAGTACAAACGTGATGCACGATTCAATAACACGCGCAAAGTTCGTCACTATATAGGTTATCGAATGTACACACGTCTTGTTTCGCTTGTGCCTATCGCTGGACTGCCTCATCCCTTCGTTCGGGAATTCCTTTTATCCTGTACCAATACACATATGTGTCGACACAATACTCAACCGCAAACAGTAATTTCCAAGAATCACACCTGTCTAATGTCTACCATAAAAGATTACAATACACAATAGGCTGTTTTTCTAATTACAAATTTTAAACTCAAAGTAAACAAAAGTAGTCCAAATGCCGAAAAAGTAATAAACTGCAGGTGTGAATTGGTCTTTGTCGATCGTTACACTATAAACTATAATAGAAGGGCCTCGGCTTGCAAGGAGCAACGAAGAAGAAGATAGAAGATCTTCCTTTAAGACGGAGGAGAATTCCATCTCGCTTCTCCACCCTATACAGGTAACATACACTGCCTTTGCGGCCAAATACTGAAAGAAGACTCGAGGTCGAATTTGATGAAAGTGATGTCATTAGATTTTTGAAAAATCAATTAAGCTAGTCAGAAATTGAACCAGTTGATATTTTTTTAATACAACATACTGCATCATTACACCACTACTGTTAGTATTATATTATAGTGTAGCTTGTAGAAACAATTTTATGTGAAGAAATATCAGGCCTATAGGGCCAAATTGGCCTGAAGGCCTATTTGCAAAATTCACTTTGTATAGCGAAAACTAACTGTCATGTTGAGTTAGAGTAAGTATTAGACTTGTGGAAGTGGCCTCGCGAGGTCCACACCTGCCAGGGCTGCGGAGAGGCTAGGTCATATACCCGTAGCCCTGGCATAAGGCGAAGGACGGAATACCCAGTGGGTATCCCTCACTGGGGAGCGGCAATAGCATGGCACCAGTTCTGTCTGGGCATGCTAGTGCCACCCCCGATCTGGCGAATCCCATACTACGGTCGCCAATTATCCCCCAAAAGTTCTGCCCTTGTCACGGCTTAGTGCTCAAACGGACTTCCCCTGGTTACAAAAAAATTTAGGCTTCTTTAAGGTTTTTAAAGAAACCTGCAAACTTACACTAACTCAATATGAGTAAGACCACAAAAATTAGATAGATTTTATAATTATGTATTTGTGGCGTAAATAAAATTATTGGTTGGCTTACAATTTAAACTGCAACAGTGAAATTCAATTATCGCCCACGGTTAACAATGGTGGGAAATGTATTTCAAAATAACTTTAGGCTAATTTTACTTCCAGTTAAAATGTTCAAGAGTGTAAATTGAGCGTCCATTTTAGCTTTAAGCGATCCGAGCGAGAATGTCGTGGATATGCGAGAATAGAGCACGAGAACCCTCTCCACACTATCGCTACCCGCGTACTTACGATATTATCGTAAAATCTTCACAAGAATGTGGAGAGCTCTTTCTATTATTTATTAGTTATGGTACCACCACTTCGTTCGTACAGTATTTGGATTTTATATTCATATCTTCTGAACACTGCACGATATCGAAATGCAACATATACGCACTCGAATTAAAATGCCGTTGGAATTACTATAGAATTTCTTAGAACTATACAAATACGTATAACACAGGTACAAATATCACCGGACGCAATACGTCCAAATGTAATGCACAATGCAATAATTTCGTCTTGCCTCGCTTGTGTTATCGCATTGACTGATGATCTCTGCATTGGACCATTGCTTTATAATGTGCCGATGCCATATACCTGGCAAGCGTCGACGCAATTTCCCAGAAAACATAATGCGCACACCTGCGGTATTATGCCTGCGAACGGCCATAAACGAATACAACACAATAGGCAAAACTTCGTTAAAAAAACCGACTTCAAAAACTAAAAAACTAAAATGTATAAAATAACTTATTTCTAAAGCTATTATTATTAATATATATTATCTAAAACATCTTAAAGTCGGTGCTTAGTAATTTTCAAAATATAGTAATTTTTATGTTTTGCTTTGCACCGACTTCAAGATGTTTTAGATAATATATATTAATAATAATAGCTTTAGAAATAAGTTATTTTATACATTTTAGTTTTTTAGTTTTTGAAGTCGGTTTTTTTAAACGAAGTTTTTATTTTTTATTTGTTACTTTTTAGTGTCTAGCTATGTATGGGTGGACCTACGAAGGGTGCCGCGCTTCTTAAAAAATATAGGTCCCAAGAACCGGGAACAAAAAAATGTTCGTAAAATGAAAACTACTGGGCCAAACTATGTAAAATTTTTAGGGGACCAATTGGAAGCTATTCCGCGTCGAACAAAAAAAGAATCACGTAAATCGGATCATAAATGACGGAGTAATCGGCGAATATACATTAAAAAAAATGCAAAAAAAAAAAAAAAAAGATCCCGACGAATTGAGAACCTCCTCCTTTTTTCGAAGTCGGTTAAAAATACTTTGTTTTAAATCTGTAATTGTCTAATTACAGATTTAAAATACAAAGTAAACAAAACAAGATAATCAAAAAAAAAAAAAAACATACAACAACAGTTTCAATGTTATTAGCTCAAACGCCGCGGCAGGTAATAAATATGCTTTGTCTACAGGTATGCAGGTGGCCCAGCTTGTAACAATAAACAACTATGGGGCTGCACCAAGCCAACAAATTTAAACATGATACAAAGGTTCCAAAATAAATTACACTCAAGGACATGGTCAATGCTCTTTGGTAAAATCAGACGATCTCCATCGAGACTTAAAAGTGGACCTCGTTATTTCGTAATTAATAAATACGCTGAAGCCCACCAGCATCGGCTTCATCACCATGTAAATGTCGAGGCCATCCACCTTCTCGATAATGCAGATTAATTAAGAAGACTCAAAAGGACAAAACCATCTGAGTTAGTGTTATAATACTCTCATAATAATAAAGCGTAGTGCTATGTGCTAAACATTAACAAAGAACACATGAACAAAGTGTCTTCTCTTTAATAAAGACAATAGGAAACGTGTTATTGGACACATTCTTAGTTTAAGTTATATCTACTTATTTTAGGTCAGATTTAAATTACTCATTAGTCTTATTCCCTAGATAAGATTGTAATATTAGTGTTGTATTACTAAGATACATTCATTCATTTATTATCATTCATTTATTGGAAAAAAATCCGTAACATTTTAGGTGGAATCTGTTGACATACGAGTTCTTTGGCGAGAACTGAAAGGAGATGTTGTGCTGTGCAGTTTTATTTTCTAAAAATGTGTAAAATTACTCTAAAATGAACAATAGTTGTAGGATATTGATAGTTTTTAACCGACTTCGAAAAAAGGAGGAGGTTCTCAATTCGTCGGGAACTTTTTTTTTTTTGCTTTTTTTTATGTATGTTCGCCGACGACTCCGTGATTTATGATCCGATTTACGTGATTCTTTTTTGTTCGACGCGGAATAGCTGCCATGTGGTCCCCTAAAAATTTGACATAGTTTGGCCCAGTAGTTTTCATTTTACGAACATTTTTTTGTTCCCGGTTCTTGGGACCTATATTTTTTAAGAAGCGCGGCACCATTCGTAGGTCCACCCATACATAGCTAGACACTAAAAAGTAACAAATAAAATTTAAAAACTTCGTTTAAAAAAACCGACTTCAAAAACTAAAAAACTAAAATGTATAAAATAACTTATTTCTAAAGCTATTATTATTAATATATATTATCTAAAACATCTTGAAGTCTAATATGCTAAAACTAATATGAAAATACTATGAAATCTGTTGAGCTGTTCTGGAGTATATTCGGTAAACAGATTTTTTATAGCTTTAGTTCAGCAGACGGTCCACCTGATGGAAAGCGGTTACCATCCCTATGGACATTTGCAACACCAAAGGTACTACAAACGCGCTGCTGGTTTCTAAAGGGAGACTGGATCCTGGCCACTAATGCCGGAACACAACTCAAGGTTGTTATGGCGGCATACTCTAGATCAGGGGTGGTAGCCATCCAGACGAGCATATACCCCACCACTTGGCAAAATATAGGCTATATAAAAATTAGGGATCCCTACTAAAAATTCAACAATGTAACCCATCGATCTAAACAGAATACTTGGCGCTGGAATCGGGTTCTAAAATTTTGATGAAATTGTACATACGCTTGAATGGGTTTTTTAGATTCACAATTAGACTGAGTAGGTGGCGCTGGATCGGGTTCTAGATTTCTTTTTCAGGGCAGGACCACGTCGGCCGAGACCGCTGGTTCATATATTTTTAGTTTAATAAATATGTATAGTAGAAATTTTGATAGATATGAAAGAAACTGACATAAGTTACCCGTCTTGAAGCGAAGATTTGTCGGTTTGTTTAAAGCGAAGAACAATATGAGTAGAAACTTTTATACAAACCCGCCGAGTCCCGCCCGTTTTAAAGTTTAGAGCAATCTTCTTAAGAGCTAAGGCATGTTGTAGGTTATAAGCCGGTCGTTGACCTTGTTATACATTATATTATCGTTTTAGTCTCGCAGTATTATTATTCTTTATTATTTTTCTAATATGAAAAAACTGTTATTTTGACATTACAAACAGGAGGATGTAATATTACAAACGCAATGGAGGATATCTTCAAGATATCTGGACTGGAATGGAAGGGGTATCTATATTAATGGCGAGAGCTCTCCTCCGTTTCGCTAATTATATTGTCATTTTGCGGAGACTACGGAAGAGCTGAATGCTGCACTTGCTTGCCGGCATTACAATCGTAAACCCAAGTAGAACGGTTAGTCGACCAACCTCTTCGCATAGGTCGTTGTAAGCGCTGTGTGATCGATCGACTGTTGCGTAACTATGTTCTATATCTCAGTCTTTCCTTCACAACAAAAGCGCAGGGTCGACAGGGAGGAGGGGGTTTTTAGTGGGTATTGAGGTTGCTCGCCCGTGCGGCATCGCTCTGAGTCTTCCACACTTCTCAGTGTCAAGCCATCGCGGACGGAGCGCAAACAAAGCATACTATTGCTAGCGTTCCCGCCCCCGGTGGATGCGCGCCGTTTCCTAGTGACGGCCCTGAGAGTGCGTAAATCGGTTAGCATTTTCCCTCGCCTCAAAAAAAAAAAAGAAGCGCTGTGTGATCGATGACGTCATTAGTGACGTTTTCGCCACCACAACGACCGCGGTCGCCTTATGGAACGGCTAACGGAGCATTTTGAGCGTTGTGAGCTACTAATGGAAGACGCTGAATGAAAACATTGTAATGACATAAACACTACCAAACTACGAAAAGTTATTACAGAAGACAGTCAACTCTTTTGACTTTGACAATTCTAAATTACCTACCTGCAAGCATTATATTAGCAGGTTATGTCATTATTTCTTTAACATAAAAATTGGTTAGGCATTAATTAAAATTATTTCTATGATGATATTTTAAAAGTGTGATGATAGGCTCTTTTTATGGACATTATTATAAAATTTATCTCTACTATCAATTAACATTTTTTTGAGATACGTTAGTGCCAATTTTGATAAATACCCCCTAAATATATAAGAGTAAGAAAAACGATACTTTGTAATCTTTGTGTATCAAGTAAATAAATTACACTATTCTGATTTAAGGAAGGGGTCCTGTATGTTACGATGTAATAACCACACCTTCCAATTTAAGTGAAGTCGACATTGTGCATTCCCTCTTTAAGAAAGTCGGTGGTGGCCCGAACGGGGCGTGTAGGCAAAGCATGTCTGGTGGCGACAGTCGTTCAATTGAATTTATTAGAGTCTTTTATGTGGCAGCGTGCCGTTGCGGACATATTGTAAGCGGTTCAAGTAAATCAGGACAGGGAAGTTTCGGTGCTCGCACGGAAATTCCCAATGCAAAGTTCGCGACAAATCCGATTTATGTTTACGCTATTGCTTGTAACGTGTGCTTCTTTAAAGTTCTGTTCTGTGCTATTCTGTGTTCGAGGTAAAAGACAAGATTTATTTGTATAACCTATTTTTATTTATTCCGACGTTTCGGCCAATTTTCAGTAGCCGTGATTTCTTTGCCTTTCTTGATACAATGCAAAAATTAATGCATTGTAACCAGAGAGAATGCTTCCACAGGTTATTATTTTTGTCTAGGCGCTATTCGCCCTGGGAAATGTTACTTAATTATATCCCGGAAAATATCCCTTTTTTCGGGATAAAACATATTCTATATCCCTTCTCCGTATTGTGACTACGTGTATATCTAGTTTCAGCACAATCAGTATTAAGACTTTCGTTACTTTGGCATTTATAATATTTGTATGTTTTTAATGAAACTAGTGGTCGCTCAAAGACTATACTTCTATAATCACAGATTTCGCCAAGACAACACTGAATGACTTTAACAATAAACAAAAGAGCATAAATGCGTCAAATATATGGTTTAGTGCGTAATGTTTAAAAAAAATAATAGCATAAGTAGCTTCTTCTCTATATAAACTATAAATGTACGAAGTTTCATACTCCTCCGTCGGCGAATTTTTTCTCAAAAGGGGTACAACGTTTCTGCTTCACGTATTAATATATAAATTCCATTTTAGTTCTTCAGTTTAGTTCATTTTAGTCCTTTGGTGTTGCAGGTGTCCATAGGCGATGGTAACCGCTTTCCATCAAGTGGGCCGTCTGCCTGTCGGCTGAACTCCTGCAATAAAATAAAAAAAGAGAGTAAGAAAGTATTTGTTAAATAAACGAGTCGCTTGCTATGCTTGTTATGTCAACGTGACGACATAATATCACATGTTAATTATCCTCTATTAAATTTTTTACGCAAATAATTAATTTTATAATTTAATATTCGCTTTTTAAACGACAATGAAGCGGAAAGTGCACTTGTCATCCGCATGCAGCGCCTGTCGGCGGTTCTTGTCGCGCGGTAATGTGCTGCGGGCGACCCAGCACTGCGCTTAATAAAGCACATTTTATTTTCATGGGAATGGTGTAATAAATTATAATTATTTCTCTGAACACTATTAAATTGAATTATTATGTCCATGTAGGAATTTTAAGATGTAGTGTGTGTATCGTGACGCGAGTTTGAATGAATAAGAACGGAAGGAATTAGTAATGAGTGATTGATGAAAGTGGGCGGTCTATTAGAAGCGCGGGATATGAATAGGCGTATTATAAAATGGTAGAGCCATGCTGGAGTCGCTATCTTCGTTAAAGCACTTAGCCGACCCTAAGGCCAACATATATGTAACATCCTAATGAAAAAAAAAATTGGAAATCGGGCCAGTAGTTTTTGATTCGTATCGTTTATATTCGTTACAACAAACCAAAATTTCTTTATAATATTAGTATAATTGGCTGGAGTACAGCAGACAGGTGGACAACCTAACTGATGGAAAATGTTCATCGTCCCCTATAGACATTTACAGCACTACAAAAGTCTATTCTACTTCGCTCGTGTAAATGATCACCTGTACAGAGAAAGATAAGAAAGCGAAACTTGGACACCGAGACGAATGTTTAAAACGCAACCAGGATTAAACTATAAAATGATAATGCATATAAAGAGGAAACTGATCTGTTTTAAAAACTGTTAAGATACAAAAGGGGCTAACGTCGCATTGGTAATAAATCACTTTTTACAAACGAATCTCAGTGATCGGTTATCGAATGGAACCGCGTGCAGTTTTAAATATAAAGAGAATAGAAGCCATAAAAAGTAAATAGTAAAAGATAGAGAAGCAAATGTAAGAAAAGTATTCTTATTTCGTAGAAACGTCTCGCTCTTTCTTTTCTTTCGAATATTTGAGATGGACAAAATATGTTACTTGCCTTTATGCTCTATTCTCTCTACTCTATTCTGGCATACGTCCTCTGTCACACTACAAATCGCCATGTCATCCTTCACACAATCCATCTATCTCTTTTTAGTCTGCCTTTACACTTCTATCCATCGATCTGCCAGTTTAACGTTCTTTTTAACCGACTTCGAAAAAAGGAGGAGGTTCTCAATTCGTCGGGATCTTTTTTTTTTGCTTTTTTTTTGTATCCGATTTACGTGATTCTTTTTTGTTCGACGCGGAATAGCTTCCAATTGGTCCCTTAAAAATTTAAAATAGTTTGGCCCAGTAGTTTTCATTTTATGAACATTTTTCATGGAAATAATTTTCACTCCGTTCCATATGTACACCGATTACTCTGAAATTTATGATTCGATTTACGTGATTCTTTTTTTGTTCGACGCGAAATAGCTGCCATGTGGTCCCCTAAAAATTTGACATAGTTTGGCCCAGTAGTTTTTATTTTACGAACATGTTTTTGTTCCCGTTTCTTGGGACCTATATTTTTAAGAAGCGCGGCTCCATTCGTAGGTCCACCTATACATACCTAGACACTAAAAAGTAACAAATAAAATTTAAAAACTTCGTTTAAAAAAACCGACTTCAAAAACTAAAAAACTAAAATGAATAAAATAACTTATTTCTAAAGCTATTATTATTAATATATATTATCTAAAACATCTTGAAGTCGGTGCAAAGTAAAACATAAAAACTAAGCACCGACTTTAAGATGTTTTAGATAATATATATTAATAATAATAGCTTTAGAAATAAGTTATTTTATTCATTTTAGTTTTTTAGTTTTTGAAGTCGGTTTTTTTAAACGAAGTTTTTAAATTTTTTGTCACGTAACTTTCATCCCTCCTCCTTACATGACTATATCACTAGTCTTCGTCATCTCAACTTTTTGGTCACGAGTGCAACTTTCAAAGACCCCGTTGTACTCGTTTGGCTAATCCA
Source organism: Dendrolimus pini (assembly GCA_949752895.1). Lineage (NCBI taxonomy): Eukaryota > Metazoa > Arthropoda > Insecta > Lepidoptera > Lasiocampidae > Dendrolimus > Dendrolimus pini. The sequence continues at coordinate 3,093,254 of OX457130.1, read as the reverse complement.
TTCTTATAACCACACATCCATCTGAATATCCTCTTCTTAGCTGAGTAGGATTCTGTCTCTAAAAAAACATTGCTAACATCGAAAAAACATGAAAGGGTCAAATTCTTAGCATTATCCTTTATAATTTTCTAACATTTATGGGAGCTGCATACATCTAGCCATCGCAGCGGACAACGAACTACTGACAAACGCAGCGCGGGAGCGCACAGATTAATGGTTGCTCTATCTCGCTCGCACGTCATCCGTTCCGCTCACACACTGTGCTATACATTGTACTAGCAATACGACTTGTTAACATTTGTACTTAAGGTTGCTGTTTCTAAAATAAATCAGTTCACATCAGCACTCGACAGTGAATACTACTCTCTGCCATCTGAAGTATCATTATATTATCATATGAAGTATCTAACCTCTACCCATCGCTGCTATACATAACAGTGCAGTACATTTCAAAGGAAAATTATGCCATCTCCACCGAAACCAACATTTTAAAAGTTAGGATGCTCAATAAATTACAAGAATAACATTTTCATACTCATAAAGTGCATCATAATCCTTTATGAGGAAAGTTTTTAAAATCTCTTCGCGTTGCGATTCGCCTTTTGCTTGTAGCAAAATATTACTTTTATGGTTTATATCAAATGCCCTCAAAAGCGTATAGCCCTCCCTCAGTAGCTTTAGCTTATCATGGAGTGCTAGGCAATGCACAATGAATATCATACGAGTTTATAAACTTAATATAAGTATAATAAACATGGGCAATAATTTATATTAAATAATAGATAATTACATAGAATTTATTAAAATAAAATATTTTAAATTAATACAGTACAGAAAACTTAAATAATTGTACCTACCCTTAAGACTACAAGTAGAATAATGAGCCTAGGTCACCGTCTTCCATGGGTAAGATGCCCAGAAGCCTAGCTACGTTACCTACCTCACTGTATTGCCATACTGATCCGTTGTTCAATGTAAACATCAGCCGTTTGATTATCCGGAGAGACGAGTTGATAGCTCTTTCTTTCGGCTTTTGGCCTCAACACCCCCCTCCCCCCCTCACCCACAGCAATATTCATTAAATATGACATCGCATAAATTTATTTCGATTAGATAAGTCGAGTCCATAAGTCCACAAGTCCAAGTAAGTCCACAATCAAAAGTTTCGTGTGCTGGGTTTCAAACTATGATTTTCTGGTGTATTTATTCCTGCTGAACACGAATCTGGAATAAGATTTGGGAGTCAATGAGCAAATAATCGGAGAAATACGCCAGAAAATACAGCACACACAGCTTTTTTTGTGAACTTGTATTATGTTTTTAATATCATATTCCTGTATCTGTTTATTTTATAAAAATAATAATCGGCAGACAAAAACACCTATTGTATATCGCCAAATTAAGCAAGTTAAGCTTGTGTTATGGGTAATATACAACTGACTACTCTGGGTCTGATCCCAGACACCCAGACCATAGTAAATAACGGAGAAAAAACGTTTCCGAAATTTGCTATACCAGTAACCGAACCCGGAGCCTCTGTGTGGCAGTGAGGTAGGCCGGCAAAGGCTTAGCCCGCTCAACCACAGAGGCCGTCCTTTATTCCATTATTTTAGAGATCAATAAATTACTATACTTGTAAGTCTATCCAAATTGCCTGTCCATTTGTGTCGATTTTATTATTGACTAGATAAAGATCTCAATTAGAACTCAATTTCGGTTATGATAATCTCCAAGCTCATAATATAGCAAAAGAAGCGATTGTTAAAAGAATAATAAGCTTTAATATTTTATTACATCAAAGAGAAATGAAGAAGCCCATATATTTTCCTTTGAGTGAACAATAAAGGGGATTTTATCTCGTATTAGATATGAATATGGAATTTTTTCCTTAACGTTAGACTTTTGGCACGTGTTCCATTAAATACTTAGTAATGTTAAGCTAGTATTTCTTTTATTATATTTGTTCTGAAGAGTTCCTTTGCGAAATATACTCACGAATATTATAATTATTTAAAGGTTTCACAGATGAGTGAGAGGTACTTTTAACCGACTTCAAAAAAGAGGAGGTTCTCAACTTGATTGGTATTTTTTTATGTATGTACACCGATTACGCTGAGATTTATAATCCAATATACGTTGATTTTTAGTTAGATGCGGAATTGTTGTCATGTGGTCCCAAATTTAACATAGTTTGGCCCAGTAGTTTTGTTAAATGAAAATGTTTGTTTACGTGAACGATGTAATTGTCTTTGGCAAGACGTTGTTAAATCTCTCTAACATAAAGGGCGGTTTCAGACTAGGGTTTTATACGCGCGTATAAGCCTGTTTTTGGAAGAGCTTTTTTCCGTTCCCGTTTCTTGGGACCTATATTTTTTAAAGCATGCGGCGTCTTTCATAGGTCTAGCCATAACTAGACACTAAAGAGTAATGAATAAATAAAAACTTCGTTTAAAAAACCTGACTTCAAAAACAAAAAGTATAATAAAAAAAAATTTATATATCGTTGAAGTGTTATTACTTTAGGGTACTTAATTTAATTACACTACCCTAATTTGATAACCTTGTCTCTCAGGGTAGTGTTTATTACACTGAAAAAAATGGTTAATCTCTGAAAAGCACCTACAGCTAGGGTTGCCCACCATACTTTATAATAACGTATCCTACTTTATTTTTGGTAAATATACTTTATAATTTTACATAAAAATAAAGTATGTGTAAATACGCTATTTCCAATCTTTACTCTGATGCGTAAGATGAAACACTTATACGGATAATTACTGAACTATTACCGTTCCAGCTTTCATTGAAAGAGTTTATTCAGTAATGAATCTAAAATGGCGAGAAGAAAGGAACATGACATCTATAAATTTATTAAAAATTGAAGTGTTAACAAACACTTAATTAAATTTAAATTGGGAAAGTAAAGATAGCTTCCAAAAATTTAAGCATAATGGAAAGTTGTTGTGTTGTGTTGGTGTGTGCTAGTAGCACAAAAAATAGCATTTCCAAGAGAAGAGATAAATGAAATCTTAAAAATTTTGTTTTTTCCTCCAAATACCTTATTTTTCCCTACTTAAAAAAAATAATTCGTTATATTACTCAAAAACGGCTGGGCCGTCTGCCTGTTTGTCAGCTTCGCAATAATAAGACGTGTTAATAAGAAGAAAAGCATGCCAACCAACAAAAACCCACCCCACATATTTTTCCTAGCCGATCATTATAATAATGATCATTCTACTTCCATAATACTTACTTACTACCTTGGCTCAGCGACCCAAGTGGGTCTTGGCCTCCGAAATGAGAACATGCCACTCTTCCCTCTCCAGCGCAGTTCTTGGCAATTATTGGCTCGTAGCTCCGACAGGTCATCCTCCACTCTGTCCTTCTAGCGATATTTGGGACCGGCCATTCCAAATATGCTTTCCTCACGCTGCGATCCTCTCCCATCCGTTCTACGTGAACGAACCAGCGAAGGCGGTGATCGTTTATTTCTTCTATTAGGTTAGGCTTGGCCACGAGATTCTCGATTTCGAGGTTCGGACCCTTCAACTACCATCCTCACTCTATTTCCTTAATAAAACTAACAAAATACATTTGTCTAGAAATAGGAATAACGATATGTTCCAAAGAATCTTTAATTCTGTAAAGGAACATCTTCTATTTGTGCTGCATCCAAAACTACGTGTGATTTAAAAAGACCTTGTTTTAGCTTGCAAGTCCTTTCGTTGAAGCGTGAGGGCGACTGTAACACTATTAGTGTTAGGCCAAACTTGGGACTTACTGTTTCCAAGCGTTTATTTTACTTTTGTCATTTGGATGTCTAATAAGTTGCATATTTCTTGATAGTAACACATGAAACAAATGACATAATTGTCGTACTTTAAAAAAAACCGCAATTATTATAAATGCCATTTTTAATCTAATTGGATAATCATGAATAAATCTATCTTCTATCTATCTTATATATATATAATGAAAATGGTGTTCGTTTGAGGCTCAATCACGCTTAAACCACTGATCGTATCGACATGAAACTACCACCATTCGATGCGAAATTTTTCCTAGATGGTTTATGGCTATCTATCTTATATATATATATATATAATGAAAATGGTGTTCGTTTGAGGCTCAATCACGCTTAAACCACTGATCGTATCGACATGAAACTACCACCATTCGATGCGAAATTTTTCCTAGATGGTTTATGGCTATCTATCTATCTATATATATATATATAAGCAAAGTTTGTTTTCTTTGTCCGAGGTAAACTCGAAAACTACTGGACCGATCAGCATGAAACCACAACCATTCGACGTGGAATTAATCGTAGATGGTTATAGGCTATATATATTTTTCAAATTCTATGAGCCCTTTGCCATGTTTTCTCGATTTGTTTGTTTATTAATTTATTTGAATAAGGCGGTACGAAGTTCGCCGAGTCAGCTAGTCTAATATAATTATAAATTTATAAATATATAGAAAAGTTAAATTGATTAAAACCTTTTTATAAATGAAGTCGATTTTTATTATAATTATTTATTATATAACACATTAGGACATAACTAATTTATACGTCATCAAGCTGTCAAAAGTAAAATAAAAAAGGATGTAGGTGCAAAATAGCAGCTTAATTCTTATTTTCATTGATACCAGATCTTATTTTAAACTTGATCATTATACTGTGATAATAACAGGAGTTAAATGTTCCATTTCTGGACGCAGACTCCACATTTTTGAGGGACAGACTGTTGTCGCTCTTATCTCGTGAAAAGTTTGATAACATTGTACCAAAACTGTTTAATTGTTAGTGTGTCTCGATATAGGATATTAGAATGTTTTTATTTATAAGAGATTACACTGACATATGAGTTTCTTTTTCAGAAGTATAAAATGTCACTTTATTTTAGAATCTTTTAAATTAACGAAAGAGTTATTGTTTGAGTAATTAATTTAGTTATTTTTGTCAGTGTTGCCACTTCATAGTTGAGGTTATAATTGTAGGTGTTCTCTTATGCAATTATAAGTTTATTTGGCAAGACAATTAAAATTGAGGGCGGGTGTTAGATTTGTCCATGAATATTGTCAATTATATGTTCTTGTCAATTGTGATTGATTGTTGATTATTGAATAGTAACGGCCATAAAAAGGTACTCCACTTAAATAAGTAAATATATATTATAATTATTCAATCGTTGCTGTTGTTTGCTTCCGCTGCGTGCCCATAACTTTATCACAGAAAACGTGCTCATCTCACTTGTCCAAGGCGGATACGCGGATTTCACACACAAGTTATCTCGTTGTGCATAAATATCATCGTAATGTTTTCTACGGACTTACGGTCACGTGGTAATTGTAATAATTCACACACACAAACAACTATACAATCGAAACCAGGGCATTGGAATAAAGCGCGGTTATGTTAGCCAAAAGACTACCAAGGCTATATGGTGTGATCAAGCTTAACAATAGAGGAACTACTATTTTAGATGCAATTTTTTTATATATATAATTTAGTTTTGTTATGTTATTTCTAAAACATATTCTAAAACATTTATTTTAGTTTAATTTGTTTTAAATACACTCTACAATACCATTGTCTATTTATACAGTGGCCGTTTAGAGAAAATAACCTGAATCCCAAGTTTGGGCGTTATATGAAGACGGTCCACGTGCCTTGACTACTACGCAAGTGTAATTTCCTAAAGCGTTGTCTACACTATCATCTGGTAATAGGAACTTACGGATCTGGTATGCGCCTCACTTTTCAAGCTGCTAAATCGTATTTCATTCTAGGAATATTTTTCCTATTTTCTCCAACCAGAGAAAGACTTTAAATCTAAGTGTTACAATTCATTCTTTATGTTTTAGTGACAAAAATGTATGTTACGTAGAATTTTATTAATCCGGTCACTATGAATATTATTATTTTTTTATTGCAGAAGTTCAGCAGACAGGCAGACGACCCACTTGATGGAACGCGGTTACAATCGCCTATGAACATTTGCAACACCAAATGGCGCTACAAATGCGCTGCTGCTCTCTTAAGGGAGACTGGAACCTGATCACTAATTCCGGAACAATAATGACCGGTCTGTATACATAATGTCCAAACAAAAATAAATTCAAAATATAATATGCACTTAATTATGAACGAAAGTTAGCGAAAGCAGTTCTAAATCGAAAAAGAACGACGAAATACGCTTAACAGCTAGACCCCAGTACCAACAGGCATCTTAGACCTTAAATTCCAAATCTTTAGTCCTTTGCAGGAACGGAGAAAGAATACAATCTCCTGCGGCCGGGCGGCCTGTCCTAAGAGGCGACAAAACAACCCACAGCCAGGTGGTAGGGTAGGCCCGTCTGGGTGGCTACCACCCCTGATCTAGTATATGTCGTCATAACAACCTTAAGTTGTGTTCCGGCATTAGTGGCCAAGTTCCAGACTCCCTCAAGAGAGCAGCAGCGCATCTGTAACGCTTTTGGTGTTGCAAATGTCCATAGGGGATGGTAACCACTTACCATTAGGTGGACTGTCTGCTGAACTCGTGCAATAAAATAAAAAATCTATATTAAATATATAAAATTCTACATATACCGTGTCTGTACATTGAAGCTATTTAAAAAATACAACTGGAATATACTATTAAAACGATGGAGAACATGATGCAATTTTGAAGTGAAAATTCTTTAGAATCGTGATTTTAAACTCGACGAAACAAAAAAGCGACACTAAAAAGAGATAAACACATAAATTTATAGGACTCCGCCTGCGAGAGAACGAGATGAATACATTATATTTAATATTTTAAACACTATTCTCATACAGACAGAATTGGAAATGTTTTGAAGTTTTTCGGTTATACTTTAAATTTCGTGTTTTAAAGCTGAAAAATATTATAACGATATAATATATGAAATGAGGCGTCACGAAATTTTGAATCCCTCCCACCCCTTGTCACACTTTGTTTCACCTCTACTGCGTGTGGACTGCATTTTTTGATATTTCTTGTCTGTTTGTCTGTTTACTCGAGATTCACGTAAAAGCTACTGGACCGGTTTTGGTGCGGTTTTCACTGATCAGCAGCCATTAGATTTAAAATCTGCGCCGCTTTTTATCCTGGGAATCCCGCGGGACTTTTTGTAGAAATTATTTAAAGTGGTCAGATTATTGAAATAAACCTCTTAATTTCAACAAGAACCTTTTTGTAGGGTCTTCTATAATTAAATCATATATTATAATATAGTACGTCTTAACGCCTGTTGTTGCTTGTTTATTAGGTATACAAGTAAACTGAAAACCGCGACGCATGTAAGAATAAAACGCTAGTATATATAATATCTGCTGTATTATTTCCCGGTCCATAACCAACATAAAGAAAAAAATCGAACTCCGATGTGAGATTTCACTGATCGATAGCAAATAGTTAATAAAATGTGTGATATTATTTATCTCGGGAACCCCGAGATAAATTACCCGGGACCGATTTGTAGTTGTAAAAATTAGCTTACTCCAACACAGTTTTCACTAAAACGGTAGTTTACTTTCTTCTTTAAGTGTGCGTTACTTTGCGTCCCAGGAATCCCCCGGAAATTTCCATTCAAGCGTGAATAGAGTCGCGGACATAGAAATTTTGGATTAAACAGAAAATAAGCCAGCTAATACACGCTATTATGGCCTCCCTAATAAACCATTAAAAAGGAACTGAAAAGTCCCTGGTAAGAGCATTCCAGACATCCAGTCCTTTGTCCGTCGACGATGCCCTTTGTTTGTTTAGTCGCTTTTGCGTTTTGCATTTGATACCGCGGCAGATAATGGACTTAAAAAGCCAACCGAAAGAGGATTAGAATCCGAGGATCTACACGATTCGTATGTAGACAAGTCGATATGTATCAACGCATATTATTATCTTTTTACAAGCTTTTATTTAACTTGCAACGGATGTACCTATGTATGTATGTATGTAAGTTCAGGTGAAATCTTGCAAGTTAATTTTGACCAACGTCCCGGTTTCCGATCCAGCTGAAATTTTGCAAACATATGTATATCGCGTGACAATACAATAATATGGTACCATAGAGCTGATCTGATGATGGAGTCGGAAGGTGGCCATAGGAACTCCTGTACTAAACAAGATATACCCATCGTGTTTGGGCTCGTTATACTTGTCTTGGCTACCACTATGCTACATGATATCCAGGATCTCAAAAGCTTGTATTTAAAAACCTCTTTAACCGACTTTAAAAAAAGGAGGAGGTTCTCAATTCGTCGAGATCTTATTTATTTTTTGGGTTTTTTTATGTATGTTCACCGATTACTCCGAGATTTATTATCCGATTTACATGATTCTTTTTTGTTCGACGTGGAATAGCTTCCAATTGGTCCCCTAATAACACGGGCTGACATGATTTTTTTTTCTAAGATATAATAAATTTTTTCCCCTAATTTTATAGTGCTGATAACGAAATCAGACTCATTTTATCGTATCACATCAGATTTTTAATAAAACGAATATATTCGCTATTATCGATTATTCAGTAAAAATGAATTAAATTAATAAGTTATGGCGCTTCTTTATTGAATTAAGCGACATCTCGTGATAAAATATATTAGTTGGAACCGCGACACGCCCATTCGAAACGTGTTACATGGAAATAAGCCTTTATAGTTACTTTGTTTACAATTTTTTTACTAAAATCAGTGTGTTTATTTAAAAAAATTGTTTACATTTTATTTTTGGTGTTTAAAATATTTAATTATTGATTTGTGGTTGAAAAACGGCGGAAAAATATAATGTCTTCAAGAAAGTGTCGTAATTGTCCAGATACATTTTGTTACATTTGTGGAAATTTTTTGACTTCAAAGCAGAAATTGAAAATTATTGAATTTGTGGAAAATACTTATAATTCCTATTTTGGCTTTAAAATTCAACTCAGATCGTGGACTTTGTGTGTACTATTTGTGTTGAACTATTAAGGCAGTGGACATTTTTCTAGGAAATCACAAACACCCTTACTGTAAAAATATTGTAGCAAATTTATTAAATAAGTATCAAAAAGTGTAATATGAGTATAAAACTCCATTTTTTAGATTCACATTTGGATTTTTGATTTTTTCCCTGATAATCTTGGTGATTATAGTGAAGAACAGGGTGAAAGGTTTCACCAAGACATCAACACTATGGAAACAAGGTACCAAGGGCGATGGAATGTGAATATGATGGCTGATTACTGCTGGTCAATAAAACGTGATATTATTGACGATTCCCATAAAAAAATTACTCCCAGACGTAATTTTAGAGCTAAACGCAAAAGATCTCACTCAAAATAGCTTCATAGCAACTATTGTACATGATATTTTCTGTAGAAGTTTTCAAATATATGTATTTATAATATAATTATTGATTTCTTTCTTAAAATTAAAGAAAAACTGTTTTGGTTCTTTGTAAAAATATCTGATGTGATAGAGTAATTATGTAGGTAATTTTGTGTTTAAAATACTATAAATTAGTGATATTTATCACTCATTTGAAAACAACTTTCAAAAAGTCTCCATTTGTCGGGTGTAATTTGACATAGTTTGGCCTAGTAGTTTTCATTTTATGAACATTTTTTTGTTCCCGTTTCTTGGGACCTATATTTTTTAAGAAGCGCGTCACCTTTCGTAGGTCTATCCATACATAGCTAGACACTAAAAAGTAACAAATAAAATAAAGAAACTTCGTTTAAAAAACCACCTTCAAAAACTAAAAAACTAAAAAGTATAAAATAACTTATTTCTAAAGCTATTATTATTAATTATATAATATCTAAAACACCTTGAAGTCGGTGCAAAGTAGAACATAAAAATTACTAAGCACCGACTTTAAGATGTTTAAGATAATATATATTAATAATAATAGCTTTAGAAATAAGTTATTTTATACTTTTTAGTTTTTTAGTTTTTGAAGTCTGTTTTTTAAACAAAGTTTCTTTAATTTGTAAAAAAGATTATTAATAGTTACAGAAGTGGATTTGAAGTCACATTTATAGATTACAAATATCCTATGGCCTGTGGCGTACATGAAGTAAATACAGGAAGAATCAAATTATTGGTTTAATATTTAGCCAAGCTTAGTTTGTCTATATATATAAAAGAAAGTCGTGTTAGTTAGACTATCTATAACTCAAGAACGGCTGTACCGATTTGGCTGAAAATTGGTGGGGAGGTAACTTAAAACAAGGAGACGGACATAGGATACTTTTATCTCGTTGGAACCGTTAGGTGGCGCTGAGATCGGGTTCTAGAATATTCCTAATTGTTTTTTGTTTTTGTGTGTTTGAGTGGGTTCCCGGATGGTTTAGATTCACAGTTAGAACCGGAAGGTGGCGCTGGGATCGGGTCCTAGATTTTTATTTTTTCAGATCAGTACAGACGTTGTACTGCCGGGGCCGCAAGTTTTTAATCAAATTCATTTAATTCTTGCGCAAAGTAAAGACAAACAGAAAACTCCTTTTTTATTCTTGGAATCTAAATGCTCGTGCAGATGGTATCATCGATACGCTGGCACCACTTCACCGCCACGTTGCTGATGATGCGACATTGTCCACCCCCCAATCCTCCGCTCCTCCACTGGCGCCCGCTTGACAGCAAAAGTACGGCGGCATCGCAATTGCACCTAGTCTGGACAGCTTTTTTTATTGCGAGAGTTTAGTAAACGGCAGACGGGCCACTTGATCGAAAACGATTACCTTCGCCTATGGACATTTGTAACACCAAAGGTGCTACCAATGCGCTGCCGCTCTCTAAAAACCCGGCCATTAACGCCGGAACACAACTCAAGATTGTTACGGCGACTTACTCTAGACTAGACGTGTTAGCCATCCAGAAGGGCAAATACTCCACCACCTGGCTGTAGGTTCTTCTTTCGCCTCTTACGATAGGCCGCTCGGCCACAGGAAATTATATTCTTTCTCCGTTTCTGCACAGATGAAAGCACAAACAGCTTATTAGCGCAGTGGCGGTCTCATTTACAAGCGCGCTAATAGTTCCATTCTGTCTGTTTCGGTTTATATATTCGTACAGAAAAATGAAATATGTAAAGATGCACTACATCGTCAGGTTAGCTAATAAGTTAGGTTGCCTGGAAGAGATCGATCTAAGCGATAAGGCCGTCAATTGTTTTGCCTAAAAATATTGTAACTGAAGTTTCACGTCTGTTATTTTGGTGAGCTAGTTAGGTGAGCAAATTATTTAACTTCTAAAGTTAAATAATTTAATTTAAATTGACATTAATAAAATCCAATAAATCTATATAATTAATACGTTTAGTAAGTCAAGGAATACGTGAAAAAAAACTTTATACCCCTTTATACGAAAATTGCGCGGTCGGAGGAGTATGAAATTTCACACACTTATAATTTATATAGAGAAGAAGCGACGAATGCTATTTTTTTAAAATTAGCATATAATACATTAAACCAATAAAAAAATTACACATACATGGTAATGTATTGTTAAAGTCAAATTAACAGAGCAGCCTTGGCGAAATCTGTGATTATAGAAGTATAGTCTTTGACATTGATTATAAAAGTCGAATTTCGAGCACGGGTGACCACTAGTAAATAGAAATAGATAAAACGCAGATATATAATAAAAAGTATAATAGGTTATAAGATAAATAGATAGAAAAGAAAGGACCAAAAAGATTGCCTCCCACTTTCCCTAGCTTTACAAAAAAACGTGTGTCTCGGGTCGGAAGCCAGACAGACTGTCGAAATAACGCGTTACGTAACGAGCGGTTTACCCTCCCATAAGAAGTTCACTTCAAAAATTAGATTAAAACAAGCCACGAAAAAGAAAATGCTCTGTCTTGTCATATGATGGAAGAGTAGGTGAATATAAAAAAACGTATATAACAGTCATTGAAAAACTTATTCCAATCGCGAGCGCTCAATTTATTTGGAACTTCTAACCTTTCGATTTGTAAACTTCCCGAACCCCTTAAGCAATGAAAACGGCTGAATCTACACTTGGTTTTCCTCGTGAGGAATCGTAATAAGTTTTCGTATGCATAAATGGACCTCATTCGGGCACGTTGTAACAATAGGAATTCCTCTTCCAGGGATCTTTTATTTTCCCCGGTCTCCGGCTTTCATTTCACTTGCAAATGTTTCATTCTTTATGAATTTACCGCTGCTCTAAGGGGAAAAAAAGGTTTCCCTCAATCAAACTCGTCGCTACAAATATTTGGAGTGAAAAGTTTTCAAACTGTTCCGCCTTTTTTGCCTGTGTCCCGAGACTCAATTTCAGGAATTGGATAGACGTTTGAAAGGGGTTTCTTTACATTGTTCACTTCGTACTGTTTTAACAGGCGTGCTATAACTTCATTTAATATTTTATTTCATAGTGGAACTTTCGTACGACTTTGCTGGCGTTAGATGTCGACCTACACATATCGCCTCTTTTCTTCAATTTATGGGCTATTTTGAAAATTTTAGTATCAGAAAAGGGAGAGAGGGATAATTAACTTAATATATAATATAATAATTAATTATAACTTTATTGCACACCAAACTATACAATTACAAAAACAGACCATAGTTTTAATATTTTTAGAAGACGTTTTAGATATCCGTGCACGAACGGAGAAAGAATACAATTTCCTGCGGCCGGGCGGCCTGTCGTAAGAAGCGACAAACAACCCACAGCCAGGTGGTAGGGCACTTGCCCGACTGGATCGCTACCACCCCTGGTCTAAAATATGTCGCCATAACAACCTTAAGTTGTGTTCCGGCATTAGTGACCAGGTTCCAGTCTCCCTTAAGAGAGCAGCAGCGCATTTGTAGCGCCTTTGGTGTTGCAAATGTCCATAGGCGATGGTAACCGCTGTCTATCAAGTGGGCCGTCTGCCTGTCTGGTGAACTCCTGCAAAAAAAATAAAAAAATAGTTTATTGAAATTTCTAATAATAATTGTATCGAAACGAATTATATAGTACCTTTTAAAACAATGAAGATTGAAAAAAAAGATTATCGTATCGATACAAATATTTTTTGAAGGTCAAGAAACTCTTATCATTCTTATACATTTATTATAATAACTTACCTATTTGAAATATATTATTGTGTATGTGTATATATATGACTATGTATGTATTTGTTTATTTATTTCTTACACTAGTTTGTTTATGTTTCTATTGCCTTTTTAACCGACTTCGAAAAAAGAGGAGGTTCTCAATTCGTCAGGATCTTTTTTTTTGCTTTTTTTGTGTATGTTCGCCGATTACTCCGTGATTTATGATCCGATTTACGTGATTTTTTTTGTTCGACGCGGAATAGCTTCCAATTGGTCCCCTAAAAATTTTACATAGTTTGGCCCAGTAGTTTTCATTTTATGAACAGTTTTTATGAAAAGAATTTCCTTTTCGTTCCATATGTACACCGATTACTCTGAGATTTATGATTCGATTTACGTGATTCTTTTTTGTTCGACGCGGAATAGCTGCCATGTGGTCCCCTAAAAATTTGACATAGTTTGGCCTAGTAGTTTTTATCTTACGAACATTTTTTTGTTCCCGTTTCTTGGGACCTATATTTTTTAAGAAGCGCGGCACCATTCGTAGGTCCACCCATACATAGCTAGACACTAAAAAGTAACAAATAAAAACTAAAACTTCGTTTAAAAAAACCGACTTCAAAAACTAAAATGTATAAAATAATTTATTTCTAAAGCTATTATTATTAATATATATTATCTAAAACATCTTGAAGTCGGTGCAGAGTAAAAGATAAACATTACTATATTTTGAAAATTACTAAGCACCGACTTTAAGATGTTTTAGATAATATATATTAATAATAATAGCTTTAGAAATAAGTTATTTTCTTAGTACATTTTAGTTTTTTAGTTTTTGAAGTCGGTTTTTTTTCCTGGACCATCTATATCGCCTGATTCAAATATCTTTGATTTAGGTTGCCTGGAAGAGATCGCTTAAGCGATAAGGCCGCCTTTTGTATTGCCTAAAAAATATTGTAAATATGGTATGCTTTGGTATAAAGTTGTATATTTTGGTGTGCAATAAAGTAATATCTCTTTCTCTCTCTCTCTCTCTTTCGCTCTCTCTCTCTGTCTGTAGGAAATTAAGATGACTCGATTATCTTTACCAAAAGTAAATAAACACGCACCTACATATACTGCTTAGGTTACAACTCTGTTCAGATATGTACTTCTTGTCTAATAATTGTACGCACCTGAATATTATTTCTAGTTACGGCGTCTACGAATACTGCGAGATCTTCAACAAAAAATACACGTTCAGCCTGTCAGCAACTATGAAAAACTCGCTATAATAACATATCCAGGAAACAATTGAACGTACCTGTGTCCCTGAGGTCGTAAACTATGGAACATGAGCCCGCAACGGACATACAGACGGCCCCGTATTTCCCTGGCGGAGTGTATATCAACGCAGTTATCATCCAATACGCGTTATATCAGACTGGGTGGAACTGACAAAGCCTGGGGGTCTACTCATGTTTTTGATTAATAGTGCGTCGATGACTATATTTTGGATATAGCATGTCATGTTTCTTTTTTAGAGTTCCGTGGCCAAACATGACCAGTCCATGTATTCGTCTGATCAACTCTTTGTGATGGTCATTTTTCTCAAAAATTACTGGTAAATACATTATGCGAGCTGCATACTACTTGTCATCGCAGTGGACAACGAACTACTGGCTAGCACAACGCGGAAGGGCACATATTAATAGTTGCTCTATCTCGCTCGCACATCATCCGTCCCGTCCACGCATTTGTACGACTTGTTATTGTACATGAGGTTACCGTATCCTACAATGCCACAGAAAAGCCACCAGACGTCGCGGATGGCCACCTAAAGCCCGAGATGGCCATTGAAAGCCGCAGACTGGCCAACGCGAGCCGCCGACATACCCTTATGTGTCTGACGGCTCCCGCACCACGGCTCCGGGGGGGAGGGGGGGCTTGCCTCCTGCGCATTGGACTGCAACGAGTTATAACTCGAGGCCCCTTACCGGCTCTGCCACCACAAGGCAGAGACGATGACCCGTTTAGTAATAAAATAGTTCAGTTCAAATCAGTACTCGATAATGAAAAGTAGATACTTTCTGCCATCTGAGGTATCATTTAACCTGTACCTCTCACTGCTACAACATATTAAAGAGAGAAGGGAAATACCTTATCTTAAATTACCTTCGCCTGAATTGTTTGAGCTCTTTGTGTGTTCAGATCATTAGCGTTCTTAACAAATTATTCCAATTATAAGCACTATCCTCACAATAAAAGATAAAAGCACCATTTATTTACCATACAGAAGGGTCTTACAGCAATTTATAAGTCCCATACTAACATATGAAGGCTAAAGTTAGTTTGTACGCGTTGTAAAAACCGGAAGGTTTTTTTATTGGGAAACTGGTAAACTTTTTATTGTACGGTAGACGGGCCATCTGATGGAAAGCGGTTACCATCGCCAATGGGCCTATGGCAAAAAACCTCACACTAAAGTAACATTCTTCTCTCCATTTAACGACAACTTTCTATAACGCCATAAAGTACTTAGTCCCTTCAGTATTGTTATATAGAGTTTACACTGTTTGGTGAACGAATAACAGATATCTGCGGCACGTACATACAACCATTTAGTCTGAATTAATTTCGAGAATACTGTTAAACTACGTATTATAGTAGGACTGAGAAGCGAAACAATGTTCGTCTGTTAGCTTAAGTCTGAATCCACGATGAATGACCTAGATATTGAAGTGGTTGACAGTCTTGTACGGTACAAAAGACTAGCATTAGATCATAAATATTTAGGGCAGTAATATAAGGTGCTAGCTGTTACTCGCTACTTCGCCTGTTTATTTTCTAACTTGTTTTGTAGCTGGAGTACAGCAAACAGGCTGACGGCTCACCTGATGGAAAGCGGTTACCGTCGCCTATGAACGTTTGCAACACCAGAGATGATATCAACGTTCTGTCGGTCTCCAAGAAATTTTATGACACCCTTTTTAAAGAACCCCATATTGTAGCGCTGTGGGAAAACCACGGCTGGGAATTCATTTCAAATCCCCAAGGTGCGCAAGAGAAATTTCTAGAGAATCGTTGCGTACAAGAGCGAAGCGGCTCTAGGAAGTGGGGAGTAGCCCAGCCGATGGCGTGCGGTGTGGCGGTAAAAAGAAGGCGAAGGCACCAATCTGAACAGTATCTCAAAATACTCCCCATTGTACAGTCGGTAGAATACGCAGAGAGACGCGAAGTCTCTTTGAAGGCCAAGCGTAACTAAACCGTCTGTGAGTATGGGATCGTCAACAATGCGAACGGGTGGACGTAACGTAACATACGTTAAAGACAGCTGTGCAGTGCTGGATCCATACACAGCTTCCCTGGTTCGAGTAATTGGTGGACTGTAGATTATATTTGAGAGAGTGAGAGGTATCCTGCACAAAAACCAATGGGGTAATAAGCACTACTGACCTCGGAATCCACCTCCAATGGGGCAGCTAGACTGCTCCTGAAAGTGCATGGCACGAACAGATCCTCCAATGACACTTCGGTTTTTAAGTATGGCACACTCACACAAAAAAAGCCAGCACGGCTTGTATATGAAGTTCAATAAAAATATCCAAGAATGGGATGTGAAAAGTTCACGTGCACGGAGAAAACGGAACGTCAGAAACCGAAAGCCAGCGACACTTATAAAACTACCCACATCGGCATAAATTGTGATGATCCAACAACAGCGTTGGCAGATTTTTTATTTCTATGTCGGAATTTTGGAACCTCTTGAGTGTAAAATTCGGGATTTTTTCGTCGAAAGCGGGACTTAGTAAAAAAAACGTATATTATCAACAAAAAAATTTTTTTTTATTTGAGTTCAAATTACGTGTACGTGACAATAGATAGCAAAAATAGGCATTGGAAAATTATTTTAATAATAATATGATATTTTAAATCAGATTTACACTATCGTTAAATAGTTGAGTCTTATTCATGTTCTGAATAAAATAAATAAAAAAACAGGAATCAAAAAGGTTTATTCATCAGAAAAATATGGCGTTCCCAACAATAGTCTGAGGAGTGAGTGTTACAAATTACAACTTACAATAAGAGAATAATTTTATTTTTATTTTCCTAATCACCGGGAGCGATTTTGGTGATTTTGTTTTTGTGTGTTTGACTATGTTCCCGGGTGGTTTAGATCCGCAATTAGAACCGGTAGGTGGCGCCGAGATCGGGTTCTAGAGAAAATTAGGAAATCACCTGGATCGATTATGGTGATTTTGTTTTTGTGTCATGAAACAAAGTCTTTTAGGAATTCAGAAAATATGGTGGTACCAGCAAGTTCATGATATTTCTGTGAAGTTTTAACTTCTTTTAACGTATTCTTTTTCTCTTTAATAAAGATGAAGAACTCTTCACAGGACAGCTGTAGATTAAACGCTGCACGCACAATCGAGTTATCCTCGAAAGCGTTATTAAGCCTGTCCCGCGCGGGACATTTAATTTTGATTTAAAAAACGGGACGTCTCACCAAAATCGGGACGTCTGGCAACGCTAAGAGTAGGTACATGCTTTTACATCTTCCAACATTTTCACCGCTTTATTCGACCTCCACCCACCTTCTACTTACATATATTTTATACGTAATAGCACAGATTATCCTTCTCCGTATTAACGTCACGTATGAAGTGCGTATTGGCGTCGGGATCAAAAGGCGCGCCCCACATCCCAATATCATCGCGTTTTTATATCAATTCGTATTCATAGATCTACGCGGAAGCGATGAAAGCTGAAAAATAACTAAGTTAATGTATCCATGTGTTTTGAATACATCGCAAAATTCCAAATCTGAATTTAGGTTGTTTGTATTTCATTATAAGCTTCTTTACATTTGCATTAGTTCTCATAATAGCTATACAAAGTTTTTTGGCTTGTTAAAATAAATAATAACGTTATTTTTATTTTACAATTTTTGGATGACTTATTGGCTATTCACATTACAATCAAAATCGAAATCAATATTGTCAAGAATTAACAAATAGTGCTTACATAGGTTTCACACTACCAGGCCTCCGTCACTCGCTCAAGACAACGCGCTATATACCTACCGCTCGGCGTATCGTCGACGATACAACCGCCAGAGGGCCGCCAAACGCCCGCCTGAGCACGTTTCCCGTGCTTACTCTTCCAAATGCCGAAAACACGTAATTATTGTGCAGTAGTAGGGTGTAAAAGTAAAAAAACAAACAAAAAGTTGTCGCTTTTTTCATTGCCGAGAGACGAAGAAAGTAGAGTAGTATTATAAACCTATCTTTATGGATTTTGTCACCATTTATTTCTTTCAATATACATACCTTCTTTCAATATAAGTAGGTAAAACGTAAATCAAGAAGTTTTTTTGAGACAGGTATTATAAAGTGTTGTGTTTATAGGTAATTCCTATTGTAGTTACCTTACGTAGTACTCACACAATGGGCAATGTTCGATAATTTTAGATTTCTTAGATATTTTTGCTGTGGGTAGAAATAAGCGTCTATCGGCGCAGGCCGACATCTGTCTTTATCTCGTTACGTGTAGATAATCAATTAAATAAGGTATAAGTTTGAATCGACGTATATTCACTTTTCACAAGAATTAATAGCAAGAAATCAATAGGTATGATGTTTGACACAAAGTGATTTCGAAATGTTTTAATTTTTAACCAACTTCAAAAAAGGAGGAGGTTCTCAATTCATCATAGGTCAACCCTAAGCGCAATCTTACGAAGACGCGTTGGCGCGTCTCCCGCACTGCGGGCAACACAGTCTCGACTCTTTGCTCGCGTACTTATGGTACATTTCTTCTCGTTCTGAGTGGCAGGTATTATTATTAAGATCTTGTAGGCTATTTTAGCGTAGGTATTTTCACTTTTGTATGGGAGTGATGTATCTGTTACGTAGTAACTATTTATTAATCTGTGACACTACGTCTAGCCTGTACCGCGGGACACCAAGTACGTGTGTGACGGACTTAACAATTTTTATCTCTAAAATTATTTTTATTTTTAAATTGATATTAAATTGTTTGACTGTCTGTTTGCATATGATTTATTATAATCGTGTATCTAGAGTGAGATCTCAATCACCCCAGACATACGTGATTTTTGAAAAGATGAACTTTTTATGATCGGTAGTTTAACATACTAATAAACTTAGAAAGGATTGGGTACGTACTCGCTAAGCTGAAACCGTTTTACAGGTAACAGGTATAAAAGGTGAAAAAAAACATACTAACTTACGTCAATGTAGCAAGACTAGTTGTTACATATGTTAAAAATAATATTGTTATAAACAAAACTATGTAGTTACCGGACACTTCCTGGGGCTATCACTTATGACAGATACTTTAAAACAACTTCTGACTGGCCAAACATCCTCCCAGACTCGTTAAGAGTTCCGCTGTGCGAGGAAGCACGAGAGCATTCGAGTGTTATTCAAGCGAATAAGTACAAGTGAGATGCACTTTGACGCGTGAATATATATAATATATATAAAATTTTAATATAAATAATATTGAATTGATTTGAATAATGCTCTCGCGTATTTAAAAGATTGCAAAGAAATTTTAGAAAGTCTTACTGGACTTAAAGCTTAATAATACAAATGAAGCTTCAGTATTGTCTATCTACATCGAATAACCCGAATTACTTCTACTTAATTCTTCTTCTACGATTTTAACATTTTATTCTGTGTTAATATAATATGCTAAAAGTAACCGCTCGTGCCTTGTTTTAAATAAGAGCAACAGTAAGTTCGAAGCAGATACGATATATTTTTAAGGAGCAAAGTTAAACAGAAGGGGTGAAGCAAGCAACTCGTTTCACAATTAACGCTAGTATTTCCAAAATTCATGCTTTAGCAAATGAATGATTCACAAGCGTAGGGCGTGTTATTTACAGCGGTCGGCTGGGGCGGTGAGCGGAATACTAATTTGGGGACCTCGGTTGCCTTACTGGGTCGGCCAAATAATACCGTCCTAGCACGCTGTTTAATTAAATCTTAGCGTCTTGTGTTTACATTATAACCGCACGTTCCAAAGTCGCAATGATGGTTTTATCTATAGACTGTTTAATTGGTCTGGATGGGTTTCAATGAACGATTTATGCTCTTAGAGATATGATATATACTGGCAACCACCAGCGACTTTATTGACATCTGCTGCAATCTTAAATACATATAGCAATGTTGCATATTATTATTTGCCCTATCATAACATGACTCATGGCGAGCTCATTAACCGATTTCCAAAAGGAGGTTTCCAATTCCTCTATATATATTTTTTATATATTACTCATACATTTATTTTAAACCAATTTTTTTTCTTCTTTATTCACAAATGTACAACCACGTAGTCGATAACTATATTGTATGTTTTTGAACTATCGCAACAATAATTAAAAAACAAACAAATAATTGAACAGATAAGTAGATAAATAACGGGTGCGCCAGTGAAACTTACTTATTTGAAAGGTCAATAAAAAAAAAGTACTTCAGTTATTGTTTTAAAAATTTTTTTATTTGAGAATACAATATCCCAATTTTTTTTTATGCAGTCTTAAAAATGACATCGGATAAATGGCGACCCCCATTGCGCATACACTGATGAAGTCGATTTTTGAAATTCGTATCCACTCTTCGCAGCATATCAATCGGTATGTTGGCAATGGCGTCGCGAATGTTGTTCTTGAGGTGTGCTATGGTCCGTGGTCGATCGACATAAACCAGGGATTTCAAATAACCCCATAAAAAGAAATCGCATGGAGTCCAATCTGGAGAGCGTGCCGGCCATTGGAGATCGCCTCTGAGAGAGATGAGGCGGTCGGGGAAATGTTGTCGCAACAAATTCATTGAGTCTCGTGCTGTGTGTGCTGTGGCTCCATCTTGCTGAAACCACACGTTCCTAACGTTCATTTCTTCGAGTCTTGGAAGAAAAAATTCCTCGATCATGTTCCTGTAACGAGCTCCATTCACGGTAACTGCGCGTTCGTTTTCTTCAAAAAAATAAGGACCAATTATTCCCATTACCGACACTGCACACCAGACAGTAACTCGCTCACAATTAAGTGGCTTCTGGTGAAGCTCACGCGGATTTACATCACACCAATAACGCATATTTTGCTTGTTGACGCAGCCGGAAATGTGGAAGTGAGCTTCGTGACTGAAAAAAACGACCGCGTCTTCAGGCAGGTTGTCAATCAGCATTTCACATGCATTTTGACGGGCAACAAAATCGCGTTCAGTTAATTCTTGCACAACAGCTAATTTATAGGGATGAAATTGAAGGTCTTCATGGAGAATTCGTCGAACAGTGGTATCAGAAATTCCCATAGCAGCTGCGTGTTTGCGAGCCGAACGCCGGGGAGAACGCACAACTGACTGCCTCACTCTTTCGATATTTTCCGGAGTTCTGATGGTCCGTTGAAGTACATTTCTGGGTTTAGCGACACTTCCACACTCCCGAAATGAGTTAACCCACGACAGAATCGAATTACGGCCAGGAACGAGTCTGTGAGGAGGAATTTCAAAGCGAGCGCGGAAGGCACGTTGCGTAGCAACAAGTGAGCGACCGTTAGAAAAGAAGCTCTCAACTGCGAAGGCCCGCTGCTCTCTAGACCAGAGCATGATGGCAACTGACTGGAGGGAGAAACAAACTTGGGAACTTCCCCCTCCAGATGCGCCCCCTCTTGCCCCTCTACCCGCCCAACTCACCGCGCGGGAATTTTTTCAAATAAGTAAGTTTCTCTGGCGCACCCTGTACAACTGTTCAACAGACAGGTACACGTACCATCTGATGGGACGAGAGAAGGGTAGAGAGACTGGAACCTGGCCACTAATCCCGAAACACAATCCAAAGTTTTTATGGTGGCACACTCTAGACCAGGTGTGGTAGCAATCCAGACGGGCATATACTCTACCACCTGGCTCTGACATGTTTAATCGCCTCTTACGACAGGCTGCTCGGCCGCAGGAAATTGTATTATTTTTCCCTTCCAACACGAATAGTAAGTTAAATTATAAACAATAGAAATCAAAGCTATTAAGAATACACCATCTCGTCATATCCTTACATAATGTCTTCTTAATACTAATAATTTTTGAGCATATGAGATACATAGGCAGAGAGCCAACGGATTGACATGACCACCGTATAAGGATTCCGTTACTGCCAGAATTATTAAATAATTTATTTATATAGGTATTACCAGGTATGTATACTAATAATTTATTTAATAATTTATTAAATTATTAAATAAGTAAATTAGCGTTAATAAATTACGGGTACAAAAACCTAAAAATTCATATTGTTACAACTTAGCTCCCCGACAAAGACAAATTCCACAAAGCACATTTTATTACCTGTCGGCATTTGAACTAAATGTTATTCTTTTATGGTCGTCTTCTTTTGTTTACTTAGTTATTGGCATACGTTACTAGAGAACAGCCCATTATTTTATTATACTCGTTTATGGCCGAATCATTAGCCTGATTGAGGGAGGGGGGCAGTTCAGCGACAACTACGATCAAGGCGTGACGGATGTACAATCGTGAAACTAATAGTGACGGACTTTGCGCGTTTTATTGAATTACGATCTTCTGTATTACGTTTGGATTTGTTGAGTTCAGTTATATTTGTACCTGTGTTATACGTGTTTGTATAGTTCTAATAAACTATATAATAATTCCAACGGCATTTTAATTCGAGTCTCGCTAAACTCATATCAAATATTACCAATAAATACTTTTGGTAACATGTTTGAATCGATTGCCATTACATAATCGAGCAGTTTTTAATAAACAAACGGCAGGAAGGCACGTTTTCAATTTAAAATCGTGCGAGTCGGCACGATGCGGTGCGATAAGGTGCGGTGCGATTGATTTCGATAACGTAGGCTCTTTTCGGCTTTGATGATATAAATATTAATATTTTTCATCACGATCCCCTCATTGGCGGTCTTGAATAGGATCGGTTCGTGCATAAAGGCAAATGTACTTCCCGCACAGTAAAAGGGCTTTTGAAAATGTGGTTTGTAATGAAAACTGCGGATTCCCCTACGTATAAGTAACGCTATTGATTATTTGTTATACATTAGATTAGATTAGATGACACTTGATTGTTCACCAAAATAAACAATTATCAAATCAAACTTGACAACTTTTATTAATTAGGTCTAGTTGTGAAAGTTTCCTTCATTGTACGTCATCATCAGCATCCGAGCGTTAAATCCCGGTTGCATTCGGAGCGATCACTTGGACGCTGAGGGGCCGCTTTCATACTTTTTCTTCTCCACTTCGCGCGATCTTCAGCATACTTTGTATTGTTACATACCGACAAAGAAATGTTTGTACACTTTGTACAGCCAGGTGGCCGTCGTAAAACGCAGTTTATTACCTTTCCTGCATTCGGAGTTCTTTTGTTTGCTTCGTGATTAAAATTAAGGAAAACATCCTATTATTATCGTACTTGTTTTATGGCGGTCATTAGTGTCGAACTAATCCTTGTTGTTATTGCGTCAAAGCTTGCCATATGTGCGGATTAACTCAGTGAACGCGGCCCCTTTGTCAGTATTATGCAGTATAGTATAAAACAATGCCCAAACGAAGGGGTGGCGCAGTCAAGCGACGATTACGATACTAGCAAGACGTGTGTATCTCGTAACTGTATCGAGACCGTTGGTACGCATGTCGTACCTCACAACGTCAAGCTAGCATTTCTTGGGCCTACCCCTTTGACCGGGACCTGACGGAGGCGGCATGGCTAGACATTTGTTCCCCACGTAACTGGCTGGTTTATGTAAAACGTGGCCGTACCAGCGTAAGCGACTCTCCTGCTTGTCTGCTATGTCACGGACGGACGTGATGGCTACCGCGGATGCAGGAGTTCCTGACGCGATCATTTCGCGCGACTCCACACATCCACCGAAGCATGTTCATTTCCGTGACATGCAGCTCCTGCTTGCGTCGCTCAAGTACAGGCCTCGCCTCACTGCCTTATAAAAGAACAGGTCTGCATATATTTGTAGACCTGTCCGTTTAACTTAAATTTCCTTCATTATACGTACCACGTATTATTTTCTCATTTATGTAAATTAAACTCTCTACAAAAGATTTAATAGTCTAGTTTTAAAAAAATACACCCGTTAATACGGTTTTTTTTAACTTTCGCGACTAGTATATTAGACTAAGTTTTAACGGTTTTAAGCGCTGAATTTCATTTTTATTTCGGTGTTTTTGCTACTTTTCACTAGCCGTAATCACAGACGACAAAGATGATGAAGAAAAGGCTATTGGAGATTATTGGCCGAAACCGTTAAAACTTACTTTGAAATATTTTATATGAAAAAAATTAGAAAATCTGCCAACATTTTTAATACTCGACGAGAAATTAATAGCTAAGTTTTCCACGACGTATTTTATTAAAATTAATAAGCCACCCTGTTCATTGTGAGAGCAAACAGGTAAACTTCGGGGAGCACTCATAACTTTCTTTCAACTTTATTGCTATGCTCGGCTCGACTATTAAACTTTCATTTTTTTCTAGGCGTAATTTTCTGCTCTGGAAGCCTTAAATATTATATTTCAAATCTCATAGAAGCAAAATTTATGATTCTACTATATACGAGTATAACAGATTGAATTTTTCAAGTGAGACCTTCAGGGTCCAATCGTAAACTATGCTAGATAGCAAAAATACTCAACGGAGTCTTGAGGCCGATTTCAACGAAAACTAAAATGATATAATTGCGAGTTAGTGGGACTCGAATTAAAATGCCGTTAGAATTATTATAGAGTTTATTAGAACCATACAAACACCTATAACACAGGTACAAACGCGCCAAGTCCGTCACTATTAGATTCCCGAATGTACACGTCACGCCCGTATCGTAGTTGTAGCTCAACTGCCCCCTCTCTTCATCAGGCCGTCGTTTTATACTTCACAAATGCAAATGTGCCCGCCCGGCAACGTCGACACAATTAGCTTGTAATTGAAATCCGCAACACCTGGCTAATGATGCGTCCCATAATTGACCGTAAACGAGTACAATAGAACAATAGGCTGTTGTCCACAATAACTAGAAACGTATGCCAATAAATAAGTGAACAAAAGAAGACGATCATAAAAGAATTGCAATTAGTTCAAATGCCGACATGTAACAAAATTTGCTATTACAGATATGTACGTGGAATGGATATGTCTTTGTCGGGGGCTAAGTTGTTACAATATTATTAGATTTTTGAAAAACAATTATCCTTATCAGGAATCGAATCGGCTGATTTTGAAAAATATCATCAATCACACCTGTATTATTATACCAATTAATAGTGTAGATGGTTGGCAAGGACCTCCTTTTTGGGATCCGTTCATCAAAACTATTACGACCCAAACCTAGCAAAAAACCAACTTCCAGACCTCAAGACACTGTGAACCCTTTCTACGTGCACCGGAACACAAATCAACTTGATTGACAATTTCTTTTTCTTTTTCCTCCCACTTATTATAACAATAATCATTGACATAATAAAACTACATTTTAACGGTTTTAAGCACGGTAATTTATTAAGTTTTGGTTTGTCCGACGTTTCGGCCGCTTTTCAGTGGCCGTGGTCATGGACGACAAAGGTGACATTTGTCATCAATACACATTGACACTTGACATGTTTGTCTTCCGTGATCACGGCTACTGAAAAGTGGCCGAAACGTTGGACTTAAGAATTATTAAACTATAAAATCTAGTACCAGACCGATTGACGATTCTTTTGTATTATAATAAACTAGCTGTGCCCCCCCCCCGCCCCTATACAACACTGAAAGAATTTTTCAAATCAGACCAGTAGTTCCTGAGATTAGGGCGTTGAAACAAACAAACTGGTTAGCTTTATAATTATATTAGTATAAGATAGCACAAGGTGATAAATGCAATCAAATGTGTGTAAGATACATCTGACAAATTATCAAGCATATTTTGTAAGAATAAAAAACCTAATCCATATATTGTCAAAGCAATAAAGCTATTTCGTCGTATAAAAGATAGGACGTGACTTGAAGTGAAGCAGAGTCGTAAGTCAATTTGTAACTGATTCCCATCACGTATCTAATATTGTTTAAGGGATAATACTTTTACCTGTGCGCAATTATTTCTGTCTCCCTCTTGGAATTAACGAGTTTTTGTTCCCCTGACCCACTTTATGAGTACACACGTGCCTTTTTAGGGTCCTGACACATATGGTAAGAATTGGCTAAGTGCTTGCCAGTCCTCACATGTGTCACAGTGACAAGCCTCGCCCCTATTTACGTTTTAATTATAAAAAAAAGTATTTAATGGAAAATATGCCATATCTAAAAACCTACTCTTTTTTACTACGGAAGTTCAGCCGATAGGCTGACGACCTGATGGAAAGTGGTTACTGTCTCCCATGGACATTCACAATAGCAAGGTGTGACCAATATGCTGCCGCCCTCAAAGGGGGACCTGGACAGTGATGCCGAAGAACAACTTGGATTTTCCTTACATTTTTTTTTACTTCAATGTTTAAACTTAGAGGAGAGGATATTTTTAGTGCTAAAATAAATGATTAAATAAAGTTAATAAGTTTACCAATGAGATTATCTCGATGGATATGAACTTCATCTAAAAACAAAAGAAACCCTTTTGTAGAGAATTTGATTTTCTATAAGCATATTTTCATGATTTTTTATCAAAATTTAAATAATGTAACAAATATTCCAAAAAACTATAATTTTATCGAAAAATGAACTTAAATTGGCCGCCGGCACGTGTTATTTTTGTTAAAAATCAAAAAGCAAAATTTTTCCCGTAGTTTTTCGTCAAAAGGAAGGATTTTTTGGGCGTCTGAAAGAATTTAATTTTTAACGACCACCCTAATATATATATATATATATATATATATATATATATTGTTTTTGAATGTACTAGGTTATCTACATAGTGGGTCTTGGGATATATGTGGTTATGGAGGTAGGCACTGAAAACCAGTGCTGAATATGCCACCAACCAGTGCTGTGTCGAAACATGTTTCGGCACAGCGAAAGACTGAGTGCCAACCTCATTTCATATATTGCGACTTTCTTTTATTGTCATTTCCTTTATGATTATGTAATGTGTGAGTCGCAATTGAAATAAATATTTTTCTTTCTTTCTTTCTATACATTCTCACAAACTTTCGCGTTTATAATATTTATAGAGATTATGTTCGCCTGTATATTCTCTGACGTTTCACTTCTACTACGTGTGAATTGCTCACAAATTTATTTATTTTTACACGCTTTATATTAGCTTCACTTGTATGTCAGTCAGTATGTCTGTAACCGACCCCTAAATTTGACCGACTTCCCGTTTTCCGATTGAGCTGAAATTTTGCACGTATATGTATATCGCGTGACAATGCAATAATATGGTACCATGGAGCTGATCTGATGATGGAGTCGGAAGGTGGCCATAGGAACTCCTGTACTAAACAAGATAGACCCTTCGTGTTTGGGCCCGTATGTTTATATCGCGTGACAATGCAATAATATGGTACCATGGAGCTGATCTGATGATGGAGTCGGAAGATGGCCATAGGAACTCCTGTACTAAACAAGATAGACCCTTCGTGTTTGGGCTCGTATGTTTATATCGCGTGACAATGCAATAATATGGTACCATGGAGCTGATCTGATGATGGAGTCGGAAGGTGGCCATAGGAACTCCTGTACTAAACAAGATAGACCCGTCGTGTTTGGGCTCGTTTTACTTGTCTTGGCTAGCACTCTGCTGCTACATGATATGCAGGATCTCAAAAGCTTGTATTTAAAAACATTTAAACAAAAATCAACTAAAAAATGAAAAATAAATAATAGTTTAAAAAAACTAAAAAAAACACGCTTTTATAAAAAATCCAACTAAAAAAACAAAAAATAAAATTTAATATAATATAAAAAAGCGTGGGGTGTATTCAATTAATAATATAATATCTTAAAAAGCGCTTTGAATACACCCCACGCTTTTTTATATTATATTAAATTTTATTTTTTGTTTTTTTAGTTGGATTTTTTATAAAAGCGTGTTTTTTTTAGTTTTTTTAAACTATTATTTTTTAATTTAGCGCTATATTCGAGTCTCTGCTTTCATTACACAGACTCTATAAACAAATGAAAGGATGGATATGGTGATTAACGAGTGTAAGAGTTCCGTATCCGAAAACCAGTGTCAGGCACCTGTCGCCTGGCTGAACTGCAACTATTTGGTCCCATCGCGAGACTAATATATATCAATCACCGTACAATTGCAATATATGTCTTTCTCGTTGTGTGATGACCAAATAAACGTTTTTTCTTTCTTTCTTTCTTGTATCTGCCAATGCGGCTGTGGAACGCTAAAAAGTATCGATCACAATATTTCCGCATACACAAACAGATACAGTAAATAACAGAAGGTAACCGTATACAGAATGCGGTGGAAAAAGTGTTACAATATGGTGTATCTATTCAAACATTTTCGCATATCGAAATATATGCCTATTTCCTAAAACGACTCACGGTCTCACGCCTTATCTACATTCGGCCTATCAATATTGTCAGCACCCGGAGCGAGAAATGCGTATATTTTTTGCTTGTGTACCCACGGAATTTGTCTTTCTGTACTACGGGTTGAACTGTTGTAGAATCCCGTCTGTGTGTTGCTTACTATTTACAGGCAGACGGCCCACTTGATGGAAAGCGGTTACCATCACCTATGGACATCTACAACACCTAAGATGCTACAAATGCGCTGTTGTCTAAAAGGAGACTGAAACCTGGTCACTAATGCCGGAACACAACTCAAGGTTTTTATGGCGACATACTTTAGACCAGGGGTGGTAGCCATCCAGTTCGGCAAATGCCACCTGGCTGTGGGCTATTTTGTCGCCTCTTACAACAGGCCGCCCGGTCGCAGGAAATTGTATTCTTTCTCCGGTCCTGCACAGATGATAGGTTTTTTATTTCTGTCATTTAAAATTACTAGTGGTCGCCCGTGATCGTAATTCGACCATAATAATTAATGTCAAAAACTATGCTTCTATAATAATATATTTGACCAAAGCTACACTGTTAATTTGACTAGAACAATAAACAAAAGAGTATATATGCGTGTGTGTGTCAAATACATGGTAGTGTGCGTGATGTTTTTTTTATTAATTTAATGTATTTTTGTTGCATTTTTTTATATTAGCATTAGTCGCTTCTTCTCTATATTAATAATAAGTGTGCGAAATTTCATACTCCTCCGTCCACGCAATTTTGGTAAAAACAAAACAAAGTTTTTGCTTCACGTATTTATATATAGATGAAACCGTTCAAAATTAACGCTGCATTAATCGATTGTGAGTGTAGAATCGCAACTTAAAATAGCATGAATTAAGAAGA
The DNA here is from genome assembly GCA_949752895.1 of Dendrolimus pini. Taxonomy (NCBI): domain Eukaryota; kingdom Metazoa; phylum Arthropoda; class Insecta; order Lepidoptera; family Lasiocampidae; genus Dendrolimus; species Dendrolimus pini. The sequence continues at coordinate 3,063,797 of OX457130.1, read as the reverse complement.
AATTTGAATCGTTGCAAAATACTTTTTATTTTGGCAGATTATGCCGAAACGTAGTCCAGTATAAATCACAAATATCACCCACCCACGGTAAAAACGAGAAAGCTTAATATTATAGTAAACGTTTAATATGAATAAAAATATCCTATGTTGAGTCTCATTACAATCCGTCGAGTAATTTTCCTGTGACGCTCTAACAGACTACAGAGAAAAATTCTAAAGTTTTATCAACGCACCGTGTAAGCTAGAAACCTCTAATAATTTATTACATTCTAGAGAGATACATTAAGATGAATACATTCGAACTTGAAAATATTCAACACTTTTTAATAAAAGTGGGCGACGTCGCAAGTAAAGCATTGTGCACGACTATTTCCCCTTAGTTTGACACGGTGAAATATCTGCAGATCATGAGGTGAAACACTATCAGGATGTGTAGCTATTTTGCCGAACGGGCTGCGAGGTGGTCCGGATATTCACAAATATTTATTCACGTGTCTACTTTTTGCTATGAACAATTTTGTGTATGTGTATAAACATTCTGAACTTATTGATAAGAGGCTATGTTTAATATTGTTACGAGTCGCGAGACTCTAAATAAAATGCCGTTAGAATTACTATAGAGTTTATTAGAACTATGAAAACACGTTTAACACAGGTACAAATATAACCGAATACGTAGTAGTAGAGTAGTCCAAACGTAATGCAGAAGGTCGTAATTCAATAAACGCGCAAAGTCCATAACTAAAAGTTTCCCGATTGTAGTACACACGTATTGCTTCGTTCGTGGTTATGGCTCGACTGCCTCCCTCCTCCATCAGGTCATCATTTTATACTGCGCAACTGCAATGTCGCCGTATCTGAATCCGACACACCTGGCCAATGACTGCCATTAAACATTACAATACAACAATTAGCTGTTTTCTAATCACAAATTTTAAACACAAAGTAAACAAAAGAAGTCCTAATGCCAAAGGTAATGAAATGTGTTTTTGCAGGTATACAGGTGTGAATTTGTTTTTGTCGGCGTCTAGGTCTTAACAATATGGTTGTAACTCGTTATCTAGCTTATGCCTTACCTCATTTATAGAAATAGAATGTAGAAGTGTGAAGCCTTGGGTGAGACTCCGGCGGGCCATAGCAAGCCCCGCCTCCGTTCTTGCCTTAGCCAGCCGAAACCGAGTGGACATCCCTAGAGCTAACACTCAAGCTCCAGAGGAGGAAGTGATAAATGGCATAATGTCGGAAGTAGCTTCGATGAACCTGTAACTCACCTCTCCACACCCCTTAACCGATCTTGTATGGCATTTTGGGGCTCCCTGCATAGGCCCAAAAATGCCATAGAAGAAAGGGGCAACATCGGTGTGAGTGGCTAAGGGGTGCAGAGAGGTGGGCTGCAGGTTCACCGAAGCTACTTCTGACGTGATGCCATTTACCACTTCCAACCCTGGAGCTCGAGTCTTAGCTCTAGAGATCTCCACTCCGTGCCGGCTGGTCAAGGCAAGCACGGAGGTGGGGGCCTTGTCTTGGCCCCCGGAGTCGGATACGAGGTGTCGCTACTCAATAAATTATAATGATTATTAAATATACATCCATAAATTCTTATAAACTTTCGCGTTAATAAATATTAGTAAGGACCAACACAATATTGCATTCACAAATGTACATTAATATGGTTAAAATTCCATAGCATGATCTATCCACAATGCAATATCCGCATTGAGTTTAAAACACATCCTTATTGTCCACACCATTTTGTGTTTCTCCAAGAAGCGTGATCTTGAAAGCAATGCTGCTCATATCCGCATTTGCAGCACTTTATTGGAGATCTCTTGTGGAATTCTACTCTTTGTTTGTGTTTGGAAATTGTCGGATAAATATTAATGTTCAATAGGACCGGGTGTTTCTCAAATACGTGAAAATAATACTTTGTACTTATTTCTTAAAACTTTTTATCTAATACAAAGTATGACCGCGTTTGTGAATATCATATCGGTTGCCTATCTCACTTTGCCGGAAAGCTCATCTTCTCAATTTACTATACTGTGTACTGTTTATACATTATACCCCTCCTTATCTTAAGGAATGTTTCAACTTCCTTTATACGTCACACACCCTCAATTTGCACTCCACTAATAATCTCCTGTTAATGGCTACTGCACACTCTTCAACATTTTATTCCAAGTCCTTCGCCATGCAGGCTTAAGACAGCTTTGGAACTCTTCGCCCACTGAGGTCAGAAAAACTAAATCTTTTGCCATATTTAAAAATTCACTCCGAAATCATTATGTTAGTGCTATAGCAATAATGTATGTGCTCGTTTATAATACTTTAGAGTGTAATCTGTTGTCCATGTATGTGATTTTTATTTATATATTTTTTCTTTGTTGCGTAATAATTACAGATAATTTAAGAATTTCCTTTGAGTCAGGTTTCCTGGAAGGGATTGCTTTTAACGATGAGGCCGCCTTTTGTTTGACCAAGTAACTATTGTCTTGTTATGCATTCTTGTAATATTTGTTTTGGTGAACAATAAAATATTGTCTAAGTCTCTGGTTACGCATATTACGACCATTTTTTAAGCATTTGCGACCCCATTTTAAGCTTATTACGACCCCTTTTAAAGAGTATACGAAGGACAGTGAGACTTCGCGTAGTTAAAGTTAATACATGGAGAAAGGTCACAGGTGGATTTGGGTTATTAAAGTGCCAGTATGGATCCCTAAATATAGCCTATGTTACTCAGGAATAATGTAGCATACTAATGGTGAAAGAATTTTTGGAATCGATCCAGTAGCTTTTGAGTTAATACGTTACAAACATACAAAATTACAAATCTTTCCCCTTTATAATATTAGTATAGATTTCTATAAAATAATTACTAACACATGGATCAAAATTAAATATAAGCTTTTACTTCACCTATTCTCGTGATCTTTTTCATAAGACAAAGACAATAAAAATTTATTATATATAAATATGTCGCAGAACGGCCTCGTTCTCACGACATCTCTTTTAGTTCTTGCAGGTTTAGTGGGCGTCATCAGGATAAAATGCGAGCATAAAACACAATAGCCACGGTTTATACACTTTTAATTTAGATTTGATCAACATTATGACATAGTTTAGACCGAGCAGCGGGTTCAGGGCACCCGCTCATACTGCTAACTTAAAACACTTTCTTTAAAATACTCTAGGGTCCAACTCGACCATCAACTCAATGTGCCACAAAAACTCCTCAGTCTACCCAAGTAGATATTACTCAAAGTATAGAGGGCGCCGACCCCGCTCCGCCATATGCTCTGCTCTGATTGGTCGTTTATTAAATTACAATATTCATAACTTTTATTAGGTTAGAACGATCTTGAAGTTATAGAAACATTAACAAATCTAATTAAATTACATTAATTAATTAATTTTAGAAGTGATTATAATGTAAACAAATGATATTGTGCGTTATATATCCAGTCAACAATACATCGTCATATCGTCATAGTCATAGCTTCCCTCCGACATATATATATATATATATATATATATATATATATATATATATATATATATATATATATATATATGAATGGATATGTTACAGAACACCATAGTCGAAAAACCTTTAAAAACCAAAAACGAATAATCTTTACTATATTTAATATGATTTATAAAGCACTAGCTGACCCATGCCCGCTTTGCTGGGCATCAGAAAAAAAATACTTATCATTAATCACAATCAAATATACCCTATGTCACTCAGGAATAATATAGCTTTCCACTGGTATAGAATTTTCAAAATCGGTTTAGTAGATCCAGAGACTACCCCCTATAACGTCACAAACTCACAAACTTTACCTCTTTATAATATTAGTATAGATTTTATTTATAGCCTTCGTTTTGAAAATCGATGGACTCTTACATTAATTATGTTAATAAATAAATATGGGTGTATCAATTACGTTAAAAGCTTAACAGAAATCGATGTGGTTATAAAAATTCAAATAGTCAGAGCATCGAACCGATGACTGGTACTGCAGCTATCGCACGAGATTGGATCGGAGCTATTAGAAATATTGAAGTAATAACGATTTTATATGCCGCGGTATGGTTTTGTTCGGTTATACTGCCAGACGGGAATATTCGCCAACTTTTCACCGCGCGACGATGTAACACTATCGGGTTTCGAAATAGTGTTGTTTGTAACTACTTTTTTCATATCGCTATGTCAATACAAAATGTTCTTTCGACGATAATAATTGTAAAGCCTTGCAGAGATTTGGGCAAGAAAGTACCAAATATACCTAATATTAACTATTTGGGCAGAGTTTCCCCTTTACTACACAGTAAGCAAAATGAACCCCGTCTACACGCCACACCGCCTTTTTATACGAAAATACTACGAAAACTACCCTACAAAATAATAATATTGCATCATTGCTAAAAATAGCAATGACATCATAGTGTTGCCAGGATCATATCTATGAAGATTATCTATGTGATATTAATATACTCTATGGTTCTCATAACTGCTGTGATGGACATCGCGTAACATAATATTAGTATGTATTTAATTTATTAAGTAATTTACCAATTTATTTATTAATTTACTACCGACCTTACTTGTCCTACTAATACTTAATCCAAAAGTAGTCTGAAAGAAATCGCCATAGGCGATAACGCCGCCAATTATACTTGTATATTAATGTTGTTGATTTTATGTAGCATTTTTGTACAATAAAGTATATTCTATTTTATTCTATTCTAGTTTAAGTATTTGTATTTAATTTATAAAATAAGTATTTTTATTTATTATATACCTAATGATCTACACCACCTACATCGCCAGATAAGGTTAAGCTATTCCTTAAGTTAGGGTGCCTGGAAGAGATTGCTTTAAGCGATGAGACCGCCTATTGTTTCTACCATGACAATGTTGTAATTGTGTATTTTTGAAATTGTATATTTGATATAGCAATTAGATAGATAGATTGAGAACACTTTATCGCTCACCAAAAAGAAAAAACAAATAAGAATACAAGAACAACAAAACAAATAATAAACAATACAAGAAGTATTGTAATTATGTAATATGCAAAACAAGAGACGGCCTTATCGCTAAAAGCCATTTCTTCCAGGAAACTTAGCTTATAAGAAGTTCTCAACTAATTTGGCGATGTAAGTGGAGCAAAATAAGATAGGATTGTACAATTTAAATATATATATTGTTACTAAGGCCACACATCTGGCATGTAGTAAAAACGAATTCTTTTATTACTTCGTGTTAAAACTTTAAAAACATCTATTATTATCGTACTTATTTTATGGCTGTAATTAGTGTCGAACGAATTAATCCTTGTTTTATGGCCGTCGAAGTTGGCAGGTGTGTGAGACTAACTCGGCGAACGCGATCCTTTCTTCTATTGAATAGTTAGTATAAAA